>JAUMTR010000016.1:10879656-10893363 GCA_032270685.1 Microctenopoma stevenorrisi
CACACACACACACACACACACACACACACACACACACACACACACACACACACACACACACACACACACACACAGGCTCAGACAGTGTGAATCTAATGCCCTCCAATCCTGTGAATCCCTTTGTTCCTGATTTCATGCTTGATTTGCCCACAGCTTGAATTTGGCTGGCATCAGCTCCCTCCTCACTGCTTTCACTCCTGCCAAATCCAGAGCCACACAGGATCCGTGTCTGCTCCCTCCTCTCCCTCTCCCTCTCCCTCTCCCTCGCCATTGTCCACGCAACATCTCTGGGAAATGCTTTCCAACACATGCCAAGGAGTTGTGTTTGTTTGTTTGCATCTCAGTCGCTCTTATTGTAAACAACGCACTAATCTGCCAAAACCAGATTGGAGTCAATTCTGACACTAACAATTTGCTTTTCACATGATTTATTCTGCTCCTTAAAATAATTTCATGCAACACAATAAAGCCACTGAATACATATCTCTATTAAACGATTTCCTGTAGAGTTCCCTGGTGCATTGATAACCAAACTATATGCATGCTACAAATCTTGAGATTGATTTAACACCTCTCCTGAAAAGCCTTTCAGCCATTCTGTTTTGAAATCGTCTGTTTCATCAGTCAAGCTCTTCTAGTCCAACAATCTCTTCAGCCCTCGGACAGCGGATATTGTGACAGCTGCGCGAGGGCGGAAAGAGGGAGACAGACAAGGAGAAAGAAGGGGAGAGGAAAAAGCGAGGAGAGAGTCCCCAGGGAGAGGGTGCCCGTGCTCCACAGCTCAGAGTCACTGCCTGCATGCCAATGAGGAGATTCCCCTGCAGAAGCAGCAGAGGAAGAAGCAGTAGTGCAGCAGAGCAGCAGGAGGGGCCAGTGCTGACACTGTACCACTAGAGTCCTTGTCATATTACATACTCCTCACAAAAAGACCTGAACCCCAGATGGATTTCTGAAGCAGAATGAAAGAAATAATCAAATACCAAATCCACATTACTGTAAACCTGCTGCTCATAATGATCTCCAGGATAATACATATAACATCTATGACACATTTTTTATGTACTGAAGTAATTCATGTTCAAGTTTTTTTTCTGGTGTAATATTCTTTCTAGCTATTCTGTTTCTGCTTCCTTTAGCAATGCAAGATGTTTCTGGTATAAGTAGGTCCTATTTTAGGTGGCAGCAACGATCCCAAGAATGCAACCAAACACTTTACACATTTTTTTTTTAAGTATAGCCAGAGCGAGTTGTCAAAACAAACACTCAGACATTATGGTTTAATGCACTGTGCTCTGCTTCAACTGATTCTGTTGGTGAAGACATTGTTTTTATCCTGGTTTCGTCGCCGTGGTTGTTGGCGGGTAAGATGCATTTTCTTTTAGTATCAGAGTAACACAAAATCTGCTGCTTATCAGAAGTTCCACATTATTTTACTTTTCATGAAAGATCCATATACAACTTTGAACAAGTTTCTGGGCAAAAGGAAGACTGAGTCTATTACAGCTAGTTTGTTTGTTATGTCTCTCGCTTTGTTTGCGTTTTTCATTTCTTTTCAAGGACGAGAGCAATACAAGAATTGAACGACAGAAATGCGTGTTATAATTTAAGGAGTGATCTGATGTTTGTTTTTCATGTTCCATCTGTACAGCTGTAACCCTGTTGCTAACAGCAGCAGTGTGAGTAAGAGCATTATTTGTGTGTAACCACCTCCTCTCATTCCCCCTTGAGAAGAATTAATAACTAATTATGTCAGGGCACTCGTCCAGATGGTCCTATCAGATGGGCCCACAGTCTGATCCTCACCTCCAACAAGCACCTCTGACCCTGACGGCCACGTCACCCTTGGCAACATGGATTCTGGAGGCCCATGCCACTGGGAAGACAGATTCGGGGGGTACATGAGGCTTTGGGGCGCACAAAAAGAAACAGTGAAGGGAGTACGAGTTGGGCGTGTCTGATCAGTATTGGATGGGTGCCTTCGAAGCGCCATGAATACAAGACTCCCTACCGGGGCCCTGATCTCCACGGTCATGATTCTGTTATTACACGCCATGTCCCCGTGATGGGCAGATGGCTCAGAGCACGGGCACATGCATTGACACGCATTCAACACACGCCAGGCCAGTCGCATCAATGGACACAACCTGATACTCCTCTTTCTTGTCTCATTAAGAGGCTATAGAAACATGAGAACATAATAGGGAGGAATTAAGTGCCCGTGTGGATGTCAAAGGTGGACGTGGCAGAAGATTGGGATAGGGACTAAGAAGCGCATGGTGCGCTCACTCAGCTTTGTGCGGTGATTAGTGCTTTCGACAGGGCTGACGGGTAAAAGACAAGCCCTCTGGGACAAAGCAGCTTTTAAACGAACACTTAAACAGCCAGGAACCTGACAGCAGTGGGAAACAGGCATCATCACGGCTGACAGGAAAACCTGTGGTGTGCACGTCATGTAAAAGACGACAAGAATTTAGCATATAGATAACATATCTAGGCCCGATGTCGCACATAACTTCCAATGCCAACAAGACAGCGTTTTAAAAATGACCCAAATAAAAATGAATGACATTTATAGAGAAAGAATAAAAAGAAAACAAATTAACCTAAAAAATAAATAAGAATAATGAATAAATGCTCTTCTGCTACTTCAGCATCACACTAAGGAACACATTTACCACGTACACGTTCCCTTTTCATTATGTCCTCTAAAAGCTCTTTAACAATTTGTCACATGAAAGCCCCCTAAACTCTTGAGCAAACAAGAACTTTACTAAAGCTCCCCTGTGCAAGTCTGCTGGCCCACATGATATCGCTGCCTTGTATTTGAGCAGGAGACGTGGGACAAAGCAACTAAGAACAAGCCAAACAAAGAAACCTTAAAAGGGATTTGAGGTGTTTAACCACAACTTATTCTTTCTTTCACTTTCTCGTCTCCCCACAGGGAAAGAAATGTCAGATCAAGAAGTAAGAAAGTAGTTTTTACACACCATCACTGGGTGGCAGGCGATTTTACGTCTATCACACTATTGATACGATTACATATTGGGATCAGAAACACACAGTGAATCAAAGAAATTATGAATGGCAGTGAAGAGTCTGCTGGCTATCACTCACTCAATTATAGTAAATGACCTGACACGTGTTGATAAACACAGATAATTACTTGTGAAAAGGTTCATCATTATCATTACATCATTACTTTCTGGCATTCTGGTGCTAAGTGTCTAACAAGATTAGCCTGCCAGTCACGTTTCTCCTCTCAGCGTAGCAGACAATGGACAACTTCACCAGCTGGCTGCTTTTGATGTAGGTCCTTCAAGAACTCTCAACTTTTCTATTTTGAGACAATAAAAAAAAAAAAAGATTGAAACATTCTCTCTGTTCAATGAACCATTTTTCTCCCAAATAGATTTTTTTAGTTTCGTTTTTTTTTTAGAAAAACTGGATAAGAGAGGATTAACGATGGCTTTAAGTGTCGAGAATGCAGTCTAACAATCAGTCGGCAGTTTGTCACGAACAGCTAAAACAAATGAAGCCTAATTCAACAATCTGGAGTATACGTCTAAGTTAAAGAAACAATCTAAAAGTTAATTTGATCAGCTGAAGAATGCCGGGTCACTATGCGAAAAACAGATGGATTTCACAGGACAGCAACCTAAATGGTTTCATATTATAAAACAAAATACATTTGTGAAACTGGTTTGTGGAATTTTTAAGTTTATGTAGTTGAAGTAAAAAAAAAAGACTTGGTCTTTGATGCTTTTGCTCTGAAACTAGATAATTGTGATAAAGTGCAATCATATGAGTTGTTGTTGTGAAACATCTGGTGAAAATCTTTTCTCAAAAACACTGAGGAGACAACAGTTGAATATTAATCTCAAACAAAACACAAAACCTACTATTTAGCCAGCAACCAATTTGATTTGTTTTGACAATATGACAAAAAGACAAATATGAAATAAGATATCTCAAGTTGTGTGCAGCGTATGTTTCACAGTTTCCACATATGTTGCTGGGCTAAAAACCAGCATCAGAACGGAGCCTTGTCACTATGTTACAGCACGAATCTGATGATGGCCTCTTCTGAGCAAGCTGTCCTGCACCATCTGGTAGCACTATTCTTCACCATTCTGTTTGAAGAAGGAACAAAATCAACCCATCATCTACCCCCTCACACTGCCCCCTGCACTCATGCACAGAAACACGGTCGTACTGTGTGTTCATGTGACATGCACCTGCACACATGCATACATACATACATACATACATACATACACATGCATAATTTCATCCACACACTTTATTTTTGACCGCCAACAAGAGTGTGATGTCATTACAGCTCTCTAAGGCCTCCTATTAGCCAGTGCTCTGTAATCACTCTGGTGATATATTAGTACAATGTATTGATTAGCCCATAATCCAATCACTCGCCTGTTATTGATCTTTTATAGAGCGCCCCCAAGACAATAAAGCTGTAGCCACAGACTGTGGGTCAATAGGCACACAGGGAGAGGAGTCTCCTTGCAGCTAATTGGCTTATGAAATAATACAAACATTTTGCTTTCTCTACACCCACAGAAATCAATGCAGAGCTTAGCCGGTGCATTCAAATCAATTGTGTTGAAGCACATTTTGCACTCTTTTTTTTCCGTAGCAGGACCTGACATCTCCCACATGTGTTCCAAGCTTTCACTCAATTCAGCGGAGTTGAATCTTTTTCCTTAGCTCTATTTTTCTGTCTCGCTAACTTGTGCTATCATCTGTTTCCCCTCATTCTTTCCTTTTTTGAAGGATCCGTCTTGCCACTCCATCTTTCTCCCACTTGGTCTTCTCTCCTCTTATTCCCCGACTCCCTCTCTGTCCAGCCCTTGACTGATTTTGGGTTGCCAGATAAGTTTCTACTTACAGGGAGACCACATCTGACATCCAGCTGTGTGGGTCTTGGGCTGAAAGAGCAGCTGCTGGTCATAAATCACCCGAGCTGGAGGAGCTCTGGCACTCCTTCTGTCAGCCGTGAAACAAAGACGTAGAGGTAGCAGGGGGTCAGAGGTAGTCAACCTGGGTAACAACAGGAGACCCAGCAGCACCTCTGTTAACACTGCACCGAATACTCCACTATTAGGAAACTGTACTGTAAGGCTGATTGAAATCACCAGATGATATATGCAACCAGGGTGCCAGAAGATGTAAATGCAAAGTCAAGAAGTATGCTGTAATATGGTATGCAAGCAATTATGGTTGAACAGGCGATGCAGCATGTGAGCTGTGAGGTCAGAGGACACACAACCCCTTGCCGAGTTACTGTAGCTGCAGAAATGCAAATAAATTCTGTCAACAGAGAGGGAAGGTCTTGTTGCAAGATGTGCCGTGAATCGCTTCGGTATGTACTAAAAAACTTACAATTATCACCTTTGGTGCAAATTAAAGAGAAATTTATTCAAAAAAAAAAACCGTTTCCTGTAGAATTTAGACTTAAATGAAATGAAAATAAGTTAAATCCACTTCTACTTCCAGAATTAGATTAAGTATAATTGAGATGTATTTCTTTTCTATCTACCTGTGAAACTAATTTAAGTCGATAGTTTTAAAGGAGCATAAATACTCATTTGCCGTTGATCAACATTACATTGTGATGCATTCTGTTTTATTTGCGAAATAAAACAGAATGAAATTTAGAAATTGCAACCTTTGAGAAACCAGAGAGCAATGACCCCTCAAATGTTGCTAATGACAAATTCTGTTTCCCCCAGTTCTTACTTTTATTCCTAGCACGTGTATACATTTCTTTGCATGCAAGCAGTTGTGGTGTCTGACACAATCCTTGCACACTACACAACAATGTGTGTTGAAATTTATGTCATTCTGTTCGCAGAGTGTTTACATTCTGGCTCACATGGGACTGCATACTTTTACAGAGATTTGGATAATACATTGGGTGTTATCTACCAAGACACTAAATGTCTTGTGAGAAAAAGAAAAAATAAGAAAATAGAGAAGTATTAAAGCATGGAAATAACAGGGGCTGGACAGTAAATGAGGATGCAAGGAGACACGGGAGTTATGTAGAAGTGACTTTAAGAATCAGTACCTGCCCCAAATCATCTCTGCATTGCAGCACACACACTCCTCTCAAAAAGCTACGCCTTCTAGATGTTTTCAGTGCAGATATTTCTGTGTAGTTAGCCAGTGCCGACTATGTTGTGGCTATCACCCATTGTTTTGTTTTTTTTAATCCATCTGTCTGGACAGAAATACAATTGCCAGAAAGGAAATAGCTGTGCGTAGGATGTCAGTGGAGGAGAAAGGGCAAAGAGAAAAGAGAGCAGATTATAAAAGCGGAAAGGGGAAAAGGATGACAAAAGAGAAAAAGGGAGAAGAGGACTTCTTTGCCCTTTAGTGTGCAGCAAGGGCCGATCGATAGCGCTGTAATGAGCCTGGTATTAGCTGGGGTGCAGAGGGACTGGAGCGGGGCAGAGGGAGGGTGGAGGGGGAAGGGGAGACCAAGGATCTGAGTCCCAACAGCAAACAACACCATTGCTGCAGACATCAGAACCAACACCTGAGAACATCTATTAAAGCCAGATTACCCTCTGCTCATGTAATGACAAATCCACCCTCACACAGGCTCCTCACACACACACACACACACACACGTGCACCCTCCCACACGTTTTCACCCAACCTGCTGGTGGGTTCGGTGGCCAGAGAGCTGTTCTATCTCTGCCAAGCTGATACTCCAGCCACACACATCACCCAAAGAGAGTTAGCAGAGAAAAAACTGAGCCTAATCCCGACTAAGAAAAGGGACCACACTCAACATCACCTCTCCTTTTTGATACAGATTGCCTAACAATGGCTTCTGCCACTCTCTTAAATCCACTACACACTGGTAATTTGTATTAGAAAGATGGAGACACAGGGATTGTCCTCGGTCAGTTGAAAGACAGAAAGGAGGAGGAGGACCAGCGGGGAGAAGTGCTGGATAACCATCAGGTACACTTAAAGGCAATCTGTTGCTTCGTCAATAGGCTCATTCTGCTGGAGTGCCGTGTGTAGGGCACCGAGCTCTGTTAGCCATCAGACCAGCCAACCAGGCAGCCAACATCCAGGGAGAGGGCCACGCCTGTGTCTGTTCAATGGCCGGATCAAAGCGGGGATATAAGGATGGGCCCCTCTCTTTGTGCTTATGTGTCTCCCAAAACAAACACATCCCGAGGTCCAATGGAAGCTACGTTGGAGGAGACTCCGCAACAGGAACAGATGGTGTAGAGGACTGCCACTGGGAGACACCTGCACTGTGCATAAGGGAGCATATTGTTTTCAACACATCCACGTCTGCCTTATGGAAGACGAGAAGTTTAACTTATTTTTAATAGAAAATAGAAAATACATATACATTGATCAGGTCTCGAAGCTTCAAATGTCTACTGGTAGGGATTGGGTATTAACGCATGCCACATTGTTGGAATAAAATGAAAATGATCGACTGAATTCAAGGACATGTTGATCAATGAAAACTCCTCACCAAACCGATTATACTCGGATCAACCTCACACATTATGTTTCTGGTTACTTGGGCAGAATCTAGTCTATGGCCTTGAGACTTGAAAACGTTCTAGCATCACTAGTCCGTGGTCTCCTCCTGTTAAATCATGCCTGTTTTGGGTGTGATGTCATTGTTGCCCCTTTACTGCCCTCTCTGCTACTTCACTGACTATAATAGTTTCCTCAAAGTTTTATTAACTTGATGCTATAATCTGATTAAAAAGTGTTTCTATTTTTTTTTTTACCAGTTTGTATGTTTGTACTGTGGAGTGATGGGGAAAAAAGCATCACTCCCCCACTTTTAAGAATTTAAAGGAGCCTGGTTATGTTCTATATTTTTGCTTTTTCTCAACAAATGCCATGAAAAAGTGTAAGAATAAGCATGAGTTTATTTGGAATCTGTCTCACAGTTGGCGTAAATGCTCAGAGGATGATAGTTCTGTTACAAATACTCCTCTGTTTGAGCAATATTTGTTAAAAATAAACACAAACCAATGTCAGTCCCGTACACTGTCCTACTGTTCCTATAAATTCTCACCAGAGGCACAAATAGGTATAAATCTGCTGCTGAAATTTAAATAGTCTCCAACAAATGCTCACTTGTTTGAGCAACATGTTCCAAAAACTACAGTGTCCAGCTGTTTCAGTAAATTGTTTCACTTTTGTTCATGATATTATACATTTCTACCTTGTTTTTAAAGATTAATGTCTTCAGGAGAAATAAATGGACTGTGGCCTGAGAACAATAGATAAGCTGGGGAAAACAGCAAGCATTGAAAGAAAGGCAAATATGTGGTTGGTTTTGGTCTCATTCTTGAAATTTGCTCAGAATCAGCTTTTAGCTTTTAATGGCCTGCAAAAAAAAAATCCATTCACCTCTTACTAGAAAATAGTTTTAGTTTATTCTATTGAGCTTCTTTTTTTAATTTTCGATTTCTGCTGGGTTCTAACCGGACCTACTTGCTGATAAAGTATCTCTCTCTTCACCTCCACCATAAAGGGTAGAAGCTGAAATCTGTTATCTTACAATCTGGCCAAATAAAACCCTTTTTTTCTCTTTTTGTAATTTGGGTGCATCCACTCTTTAACATATTTCCTTCCTTCTTCTGTTTTTGTCTTAATCCTATAAACCACCCATGACAAAAATCTCTAATCCTCTCTCATCTTAGCCACTACACCCATAGTAACACAGAAAGTGTTCAAATCAACTAGGTAGGTAGAATCACTGCTAATTAGATATTTTTGTTTAGAGGAAAACAATCAAAATTGTTCATTTTGTATTATTAACATTATTTCCTCATGCTGTGAAGAGTCACAGTCTCATTCCCTGGCAGCGAGTAGAGAGATTTTCACAAACCCAACAGAAGCAGGGCTTCCAGTAGATAAAACCCATGCTATGGTAATCACATGCTAATCACAGTTAACACCAGCACAGGGTCCTATACTCTAGATTAATGCATCCGTCGCATATTCACGTTTCCATTAGCATAAATCAGGTTCACCCTGCCTTTGTAATTAGTGTTTTCATGTGAATGATAATAAGATATGGTGATTAGGTCAGGGCACTAGAATGGAAATGACTTGTCAGCTAAGTCGGCCTCAAACAGTTCCGCACATGTTGGACTATCAATATCTGCTTCCTCAAGAAACAATTAATGATGCTGAAAGATAATGGAAGTTTGATGGTCAGATGTGCAAAGAAAAAGTAGACTATTAATCAAATTTCTGCAAGACACTTGATATTTTATCTGGGTTCTTAGTGCAGAGATATGCTTCAGCCAAAGGTATTTGAAAACACTCATCGGTTGTAGTGAGTGTAGGTTTTTACATAGGAAAAGAAATCCTAATTTATTATATACGATGTCATTTTATACTTTTTTTAATGTCTGTTTGGTTTATTTCGGTGTATAACACCAGTCCACCCGGTAACGTTACAGAGTCACTGTAATACAAGCTTGTCTATTCATACAAAGACAGACTGTCAATATGAAAGCTGGCTCACATGACATAAGAACATTTCCAAATAGGTTTCTCAGATTATAGCCAACGATGCTTATGCACAGTCACAGAATTTAGACTTCATTGGTAAGTTTTACAGTGCGACTTTAGAAAAGTTTTCTCCATGTCAACATAGTCATTAGCGTTACTGCTTGACCTGTCCTTTGACTTCAGTGTCTCATGCTCTGCATTAAATATCAAGTGGGATCACACTGCATCCCCACAGAAAGAGTTTTACGGACTTCAGGACTACATTTGGTCTCTTTTTTTTTTTTCCTCCAAAAAAAGTCAGTCGACTGCCGCTGTTCCAAATAAAATGCCTGAAAACTGGACACGCAGCTCATAGCATGTACAACCTCTGTGTATAAAAGATGTGCGTATAAACGCAGGTGCAGCAAGCACCTGTGTACAACGTAAGAAGTGCACACAACAGCAACAGTGATTGTCCAGAGATGGGGTTCACTCCTTGTGGGGTTCGTCTCCCTTGGGACATCGCTTCCACTCATGACATCTCTGACATGGAGCATTCCTCCCAGACTGGTGACCCCACATGACGGACGGCGTCTTCCATGCCTATAACCAACTGAACGAATCCACCGCAGTCCCAAGGGACCAGAAGGCAGAGGTTGTGATCAGGAATGTGAAAGAACAACGCAGGAACAAAAAGGCAAGAAGAATCTGTAGATGAAGTTTAGAGTGAATTATAACAGAACGGGAACATCCTATCCATCATTCCGTGTCTTGGTGTAGCATCAGCGTTCTTCCGGGTCTGTGCGTGTGTGAGGCTTTATTTCTCATTCAACTTTGCACCCCTGTTTCCGTGGTAATTTACGAGGCCCGAACTGTGGATGGACGCACCCAACTCCGGTCTTCTTCATGGGTATCGTAACCTCTGTTTGAACCCTTCAGTCGTCGCCGCTCATGGCTAAACGCTCGATTTCCCTGTGGTTGTTTTTCTTCTAATAGTTAGGGTTAGAAGAACTGTGAAGGACAGATACATTTTCTGTTTTGTTTTTTAGGGAATGTTTCGATCATAAAATGACAAGGACGCCACGACATCACAACATAGCTGTCAGTTCCTTCCACACATGCACATTGCATAGATCAAAACATGTGCGATGACTACAGGAGAGTATACTCATCCTCCCTCCACTCACATTTATATGAGGACTCACACTATAGCTCTGGTCCAGCCAGCAGAATAGCTGAATGAGAGATTCTCAAACAGGGGCAGTAATTTTCAGAGTGTGTTTCTAAGTTATTCCAGCTCCCCGCAGCTCAGCAGTGGCTGACCCCTCTCCCCTTCTGTCTGCTAAGAGGCCTACAGGGAGGAATCAGCCCAAATTACCTTTATTGATCCAGAGAGACAGGTGAATACCAAGCAGGTCTTGATTCCCTTCACTCTTCTCGTCTCTCACCCAGAGTTTCCATCACTCCATCCCCCCTCCTTGTCTGAGAGAAGAGGGAATCTAAAAAGAAACAGGGTTGTCCAAACCACCACCACCACACATTACTGTATCAGCCACTGCCGTGATTTACTGTTTGCATTCAAGCTGCTGTGATTAAACCTGCCATCTCCTTGCTCATCTTTCACTAGCGACAGAGTGAGCGGGAATGGCGAGTGGCTGTTTTTCTGCCTCCAACCCACCGTTGTCCTTTCACCCCAGCATACAAATCATTGTGGCTGTGGAAAAGATACTCCATTAGGTCCAACTCTGAGTTAAATCAATGCGTGACTTATCAAATGAAATAGGGGCTTATGAGGTAATCACCTGGCAAACGTTGCTGAAATTGTAATTATCTCCACTGCACACATCTCAGAGAAAAGGAGACCAAACTAACTATTTAAGTGGAGGGTGAGATAACAAGGTGTAGAAAAGCACAACAGCTATATCTCTTTGACAGCAGTGTGAGCCAGAATGTTTATATGCTGAGAGGAGCGAGATCAACTGTGGTTTCTCTCGCTGAGCAGAGAAATGCGTATGAAGGGGACAGATTTATGCTTCTAGTCCTCCGTCACATTACTGCAGGGCTGCTGCTCCGTCTGGCCATCCTGTTGCTCCTTAATTGCACCTGTGGTGTTTGTGCAACACGTGCTAAGGAGGAAGTATTAACGTGTTTCTAGCGAGTTTACTATCTATTATTAATTATAATTGTTCTTAAATTATTAGATTACACTGAAATGAGAAAAGTAATCAGCACACTGTAAAATATGATTTGATGTAAAACCTGAGTATATGAGGGGAAATGGGAGACTCAACATAAAGTTAAAATGTGCGATTTTCCGCTGATCCCAGTGACTCTGAACTGAATATATAAAACGTAACCAGAATTAATCATGTGGCAAATGATCAGCAAAGCAAAGGAAGAATGTCATTGTACAGGGAAACACATTTTCCTTACTGGGCACATGACAATAAACCATTTTAATCTCAATCTGACTAGTTGAAGGAACTTTATTAATTAATTAATTTATTACATTTGAATTCAAAAGACATAAAGTCAAAAAAACAATTGGTTCTGCTGTGATATAAATACAATAAATAAAAAATTCTAATTACCTTAAATTATTTATACAAATATAAACATGAGATAATCATGTAAAGTTAAACATTAGTTAAGTTAAAGCACTGTTGTTTTTTTTTTACAATGTCTAAAATACATAAAGTTTATTTATTACAATATATAAAAATATATAATCCATAATTAATTTTTTTTGTGTAAGTGTAATAGTTTTTTGTTTTTATTATTTTTCTTTTATAAAATTTGTTTAGAGGTTTTGGCCTATGATGAGAAAATAAATCAAATCTATAACACATTTTTTTATTCCATTATTTACTATTGTAATTATTACTAATCTAGACACTAAAACAACTACAGTGTATAATTCAGTCGACTGTGATTGAGTAAAGATCTGTTACTCACCTTTTCTATTGCTAAAAGACAGAATGGAAAGGAAATAAATTTAAGACCAGATTAATTTTTTAAATGTTAATGTGACGGAGAGTTGTTTTTTCAATACAACAGTCTGCATATGATTAGTGATTTTTGGTTATTTTATTTTGTATTTTGTGATTAATTTAATTGTGAGTAATTAAATCCTATCTCTAATGGAAACCCGTTTTTCTGTATTTATTTTTCAAAGTAACATGTAGAACGTTCTGGGTAATGTCTGGCCTTACAGTGTAGTGTTGTGATAAAGTATCTCTTCAGATGTTCTGACTTCTTTTAGGAACTCCTGAATGAGTCATCATTGCGCTCTTCGTGGGCCAGCAACTCCTAGGAAGGTTCACCCCTGTTCTTGGTTTACTCCATTTGTGAATAATGGCTCTCTCCCTGTTTGCCGAGTCTCTGAGCCTTAGAAATATCTTAGTGACCTTCCCAGACGGACTGGTGCGTTGCTTTTTGTGCTCCTTTATCTTCTATTTAAGTGACTTCTAGATTCAACGGGTCTGGCAGTAATCAGGCCTGGGTGTGAGTAGACAAATTTAACTCAGCTTACCAAAAAATGTGGTGACACATTTAATTCATGATTTAGTGAGGGGGTAATTACTTTTCCACACATGGCCAGGCAGGTTTGGACAACTTTTTCCCTAAATGAATGAAATCACCACTTAAAAAGTGCATTTTGTATTTACTCACTTCATCTTTGGGTAATATGAAAATTTGTCTTGTGCTCTGAATAATTTATGTGTTAAGAATATGCAATATATATATATATATATATATATATATAATTGAAGGGGGCAAATACTTTTTCACAGGGCCTGATTACATACTGTATAACTCAGCATTAGTGCAACACAGCCCCCAGGTGGAGGTTTGACCAAGTTGCAACACGGGTACAAAGCTAGACAGACTCACTTGTCTCCATCTGTTGATCAAATGCAGTTACTGTACCATAAGGAAATTAAAAGGGAATTCCTTACCTCACATGCCCTTTCAATAATACTACTATAATACTGCTCCACATGCCCTTTCTATAATATTACTTTTCACTGTTGAGAACAATGAACATTATGTAGAACGTAACAAGCCATGCTGGCGTGAACATGAACAAGAAACTCACAGTCACTCATACACGGACAAATGTACAGGTCCTTCTAAAAAAATTAGCATATTGTGATAAAGTTCATTATTTTCTGTAATGTACTGATAAACATT
>JAUMTR010000016.1:10893463-10912682 GCA_032270685.1 Microctenopoma stevenorrisi
CTAATGTTTATCAGTAAATTACAGAAAATAATGAACTTTATCACAATATGCTAATTTTTTGAGAAGGACCTGTACATACACCAGTAACAGCTACCTATCCCAGGCCCATCCAAACACACTTTATCAGTGCGACTTTGACAAGTAATAACATCATCAGCCTCTTGAAACA
Source organism: Microctenopoma stevenorrisi (assembly GCA_032270685.1). NCBI lineage: Eukaryota > Metazoa > Chordata > Actinopteri > Anabantiformes > Anabantidae > Microctenopoma > Microctenopoma stevenorrisi. The sequence goes on from JAUMTR010000016.1 coordinate 10,893,633, forward strand.
AAAAATTCTCTACTTACTCTTCCGTTGTTACTAAAATCCCTTTTCTAATCTCATGTTCTTGTCCCATTTTTTCCACACCAAACAAAACAGGACTTCCTGTATTCCTGCACTATTTGAACACAAATGTGTGCATAAGCAGAAACACAGTGCCCCCTTTTGTCCTACAGCTGAACTACACTCCAAAGCACAACAGTCTTGTGCAATTAGCCACAAATTAACAATCCACTATAAAAAATATTCTGAATTTGTGAAACCCTGACAACGAGCATCGTGGTTCGAGTGACAAGCAGAGGTGTGACTGTGGGAAGCCAGTCGAGGAGGTTCAGTCTCAGTGAGTCACACTTCATCACCTTTTTTCCGTGTCTGTGATCACACCACAGACAAAGTTCACAGGGTCACGCCAGCAGTTACGCTCTCCTAATGAACCTTCATTAGAGAATTAGAAATCACAAAAAAGAAAAGTAGTAAAGCCAACGATGAGTTAATTTAACTGCTAACAAAACCAAGGCCAGCCTCTAAGTAGTATATGTAGTAGAGCAACTTTGGATTGGTGTATTTGGAGGTCAGGAGCAGGTGACAAGCCAGCTAAACACTGTCCATGTTTAGGTGTTGGTTCTTCACACCAAAAAATCTACATCAGCTGCTGGGAAAATTTAAGACTGAACAAGGTATAATTCACTATGTCATGCAGGTAATTAGTTTGTCTGGTATTGTGTTGTTAGTTACGGGTGTGCTGCAGATGAAAATTGGCTCTAAGCTAACCACGGTCTAATGCCCCAGTAAATACAATACATGCCTTACAAATGGTCTTAACTGGTCATGTTGCTCTATTTCCCTGATACTGCATTCAAACTCATGTTTGCAAATGGAAAATGAGTCATTCAGCCAGTCTTGTGACCCTATACTATTTTTTCCAATGACCACCACCAAAGCAATAGTCTTCCAGGCGCACAGTGTTGTGTGAATGTGTGCATATCATCTAATCTAACACATACTGGCACAATATTTAGCTACAAGTCAACCCAGTGACTGTGTTCATACTTCACTTGACCTAAACTTGCAGTGGAGTAAAGGTTATAAGTTCATCAGACTGGGCATCAGGCCTTGGTTTTATATTTAACTCAAGAGGCGAGCAAATTTCACACCCAGGTAATTGACACTCAACTCTCACACCTAACCCTGGGAAAGTCCAGACCAGGGTTAGAGAGGTTATCAGGACTTCATCCAATCATCAGTCATATCTGCATGTCTGCATATGCACATTACATTTTATTTTGATGCTCAGAAGTATCGCTCACATACCGTACACTCACAGCCGTTTGTGTTGTTGCTTCAAACCTGTGCAGTCCTGATGTTGGCTACGATTGTCGGCTTTATGTCTGTGATGCCTTTACATAGAGTATGATCGATGCAATGTGTTCACAATTCTCTTTGATTGTTTATCAAAATTGCCTGAATGATGGATTCGTCCATTTGAGGTCACTAGTTCGGTGGCAGACAGTGTGCTGCCCCTGGTGCCAAGGCCATCGCTGTTCCCACGAGGAAGGTGTGTAAACCTGGCACCCTGCCAAACACCTAAGAATTGTCCCAAGGGTTCCCACAGAAGGCCTCAAATGTTTGGCACCAGGGTAAGTTGAAGAGTTTTGGTCAAACCACAAATATATAAATAATACAAATGTTTTATTTCTGCACAAACAAGTAAACATCTCATCTATTACTATCTACAGTGTTATTGTTAAACATTGGTCGGATATTTAATTTCAAGGATGTACACTAGTGCAATAGCAACAGCGAACAACATAGACTTTATATGAAGTTACTGAGACTTTGGGCTTCACACTCACAACAGGTAAAAAACAGTGGGCGTCTATGGTGACACCTTTTCTAAACAGAGAGTAGGCAACTCGTTGTTGTAGGTTTATGATCTCAATACGTCATCTGTGCATCATCTATATCGTCTGTGCAGCCATTTTATAGTTGTTGAAAAACACTTATACTTGCAAATAACGTTGTTTACATTACAAACTGCACGCATACTGCTGTATTGTAGTAAATAGCATCAATTAAGAGGAGTTGTGTTTGTTTGTTGATTTTGCCTAATGAGACCAGGTCTTTAATGAGATCCTAGATAAACACCACTTATCACTGCAATGTTAAAACCACCAGGTGGTATTAATGGCGTGGCTGCCCCACATATACAAAATATTATACAGTGATTAGTGATTACAGTTAATGTGTATGTATTTATTTATGTATGGTTGAACGGGGAAAAATCTGTAGAAATCTTCTACTGTGTCTTGTGAATGAATAAAATAAATAAATAATTTCACAGGTAGACTAAATCAAAAGAACACAAACAAGTCTTATTTTTTTGTGATTTGTGTTGTTTGAGGTTTGCAAAGGTGTGGAATCCCATTATCTCAGTCCAGAGCTATGTGCTATGTATGTCCCCTCCTGGCATGGGTGACGTCTTCTCCATGTCTGGCAGTTTCCGCACTTCAGGTGACACTGCGCAGGAAGTGGTGCGTTTACAACCTTGCACTTTTCCATGGGAAAGCCGCTGTTCAACCGCAAGCACACGAATGTGTCACCACTGATAAAGAACTTAACAGAAGCAATAAAAATTCCTCATAAATGCTTTTTATTTGAAGGTAATATTTGAGAGGAAATCTGCATTAGTTTATTCAACTGGGGCTTGAATGACAAAGATCAATAATACTAATGCCTCTTTTTTTCTTTGCATTTTCAATCATCATTTTCACTTGAATCTTAATTTCCTGCAGTTATGTAACCACCGCCAGCACTTTGAAACGTCACCGTTTATTCTAATAACTGCTTGATAATAGACAACGTTTAATGTAAAGAAACAAGCCCCAGACAACGACATGCGTTCAATTAATTTATTGCTGTTCTCCATGAAATACAAAAGAGGTAGATATGTTAAAGGAATAACTTAAGCATACATTCACGTTTGCTATTCAGTATGAAAAAGGTCTATTTACATGTATTTACAAAATAAATTAAAAGAATATATTATGACACTGTGAAACAATGTGTTTTCTGAGCTTTCAAAGAATGACATTTAGTTCAGCTCCTTTTCCATCTCGTCCTCTTCGTCATCGCTGTCTTCATCGCTGCTGGAGTCGCTGTAGGGGCAAATGGTCGCCTGGACCGGGTAGTTGCGCAGAAGCATTTCCGCCTCCCGGTACAGATAATCGAAGCATCTCGATTTCGGCCAAAATAACCTTCAAAAATAGAAATAAACGAATGAGACATGTGGATGGATACAGAAAGCATCCATATAAGAAATTAACAGGATTTAAAGTTAATGTAAGAAACTTTACTTACTTGACTGGATGAACAACCTGAAGCGTTTTCGGGTGCTTTGGGTCAGAAGGATCTCCATGCATAGAGTGAGCCTGAAAATTAAACCAAACGAACCTGTCAGAACTTCTATCCAGCTAAGACCGCGTGTTTCATTTTAAAGACACTGTCAAGTTAGGTAAACTCACATTAAGTGCGCCAGTTGTACTCGCTTTCCCAGTCCATGGTCTCCAAAAGTTGGCCTGCTGGGGTAAAACATGAGTAAATCCACTGTCGGTGGTGAAAGTCTCCATTGCCGCTTGTAATGGTGAGTCCTGTGTAGAGTCCTCGGAGGATATGCTGGCGGAATCAGGAACTCCCTATTTATCAGGGCCCGGGCGGCATGTGGCAAATTGCGCTTTGACGCGTTCCCAAGTGTTTCCATGCGCCACGGTGCTGAGGTGCGAAGTCACACTTCAGCAAACTCCAACCATATGGCCAGGTTCTCTCTTAATTTTTAATCTAGATTGCAATCAGTTTCCTCTAGGGAATTGTTTTTAAGCATATGCTAGAGAAGGTGTAAGTGTATATTTGGTTAGATAGCAGACAGTCGGTACTTTATCGATCGAGCTCGATCGATCCACACCTCTAGTCAAAGGTTTGACCTTATGTACACTTAGCATTTAGTCTTTAAGGTTTACACGGTGATATGTTTTAATGAGGCGTACAGTCGATCAATGGTTCAGTCTGAACGTTGATAAAAACACGTTGAACTCTTCAACCCTTTACCTTCAAATACGTCGCAGTATCTTTTTGAGCCATTTGGGTGCGAGGTGTGAATAAACACGTGCCCTACTGTCATTGCCCGCTGAGTGGGATAATGAAAGAGGCTCGTGTGCGTCCAAGGGGTGTGGACACACGTCAGTCTTTTACGTATACATCAGCAGGAGGGGAGTTACTGGCAACACCTCAGCAGATGCAGGCCTTGAATGCACCATAGTCCTATATAGAAACCCAATGATACTGAATTAGATGACTTCTAGACTCCTAACACATCTGCAGATAAACACGTTAGATAAGTGATGCCCCCCTCTGTGCATCGGTAGGGGGCAGTGTGGGGCTACATGCTGGTATGAAATCATAGGAACGCTGTAGTACAGTGGTTTTTGATAAATGTGTGCCCAAAATATAATGCGTGTTTGTGCAGTACCAGTGTTTTTTGTGTTTCACAGGTTCCACGTTTGTGGGTGTTTCTTGGTAAAATGTTGCATGCCCAGCCTGAGGGAATTTGTGTGTGCTGAAAGGTGAGCCATGCGTGACTTTTACTGATCTGTGCTCACTGCCCACATCCCCACTACAGGGCTCCTCTCTGGGGAACAACATGCCCAGTGTTTGAAGCTAATAAGGTCCACACAGACATTTTCTCCATCTTCTCCACTTTCTACACTCTGGTTCTGCTCCAGTCGTAATTGGACACACAGCATTATGTTGCTTGCTCTGTTTATGTTTTATTTCACTCGTTTTATATAAATTGTACCATAATGACAAGAACATATTTCATTCTATACACTGCATGCTTTTGAAGACCAAATACATCTGCACATACTCGACAAAGGTCGTGTTCACAAAATGGGCAGATTAATTAAACACCATACAATACATCAAAACTAGGTCAGCAGGATGGATGGTTTCCTTTCAATGCCGGCCATCAAAAAGAAATTACTTATATATTCCCTTATACGTTTGTAAAACTATAGTGGCTTTTCAAAAACTCACGACACATTTTCCCAGAACAGAACTAAATATGTCAAAGAATGACTAAAAGAAGCGTCAGCAGAGAAACAGTCATTTAAAGGCCTCTGTCAGTTATGAATTAAGCAACATTTACAAGAACGCCGACAAAACAATCAGGATACTCCCGGAAATGCAGGAAAAAAGCCATTACCCCTCATTGTCTCACTCTATGAAGAATAAATCAATATCAAAGGATGAGATGAGAGCAAGAGAAGCAGATGAGCTGCCTGTGGGTTTGTAAGATGCAGACAGCACAAAGACGAAGCTGCAGCTCAACATCATAGACTTGTCTGTAATATTTCAGACAGTCTGAGTTTAATTTGTGCTAAAATTAGACAAAAGTCGGATCTAAATGCTATTGAACATCGTCTTTTCAATTACTCTTCTTTCGTCTCATTTCTAATGCCTTCTTCTCCCTGGTCTAATAATAATGAGCCATGTTCCTCCTTTTTTTGTCAGTCATTTTATCTTTGCTCTTATAAAAACAGTATTCTTCTCCAAAAACTCTTCTCTATGGAAACAGTCAACAACAAAAAAATCATCAAGATAAATTATGTACATAAATGTCACCCTGAATGTATATTCAACTTCCAGCTGAAGATATCAAGTGTGTAATCATGTCCTCATTGTCTCCGTAATCATGCTTCTTCAGTGAGAGTACTGCTTTTTCTATGCCGGGCGCCAGTTTTGCATTTGTTTGGTGTTTTTGTAAAGAAGCTTCAGTAAAAATAATTGAACTAAAATAACAGTTTCTCTCTCTCGACAGCAAATGGAAAACACACAGTTATGTCATGCTCCAGTGGCAGCAATATTTTTAGTGTTTGCTTACGGGAATACTTCCCCTCCACTTCAGAGAGCAGCTGGCTAATAAAAGTTTGGTCATAAAAGTACTTGCCTTGCATGTTTTTCTGGAAATGTCAAGAAGACATGGAAATGTCAGTGTGTCTAGTTACAAGATGAATCAAAAGGCAAACCTTTAATATTTCTTTTATGAATATAGAACTTACTATACACGGACTGTATTATATCTTCTTGTATTGTACTTGTTATTCATATACTTTACTTTTGTCCCTGGAAAAGTTGGAAAAAAAAAGATTGTTAGTCCATAATCATAATACAAATCTAAGAAGAGGCAAGATTTTTTTCAATGTACTGTTCTCTATAACGATGCCAGATGCCAAGTCTCTTTGGTTACACAAAGTTTCTCGTGGTGTGTGTGTGTGTCTTATTAATTTCCAAAATATGCATTGAAATAAGTTTTCTCTATTAACATCAGGTAACTTTACCGAAACACTAAATGCAATAAGGATAATGAAATAATGCTGAAGTTAATCCATGAGTAATTCCTACCTCAACTTCAAAGATACCGTAACATTGAGCTTTACTGTGATCCAGATGATGCTCAGGCCCAGTATGACTCAAGGATTAACACAAAAACATGGCACCCTGTGACAGCAAGAAGAAGAAGATGCAACAGTTATTTTCTTTACTAAAGTCGAGTGACCATCTACAGCATCCTCTACTACCCTCCCGCTTCCAGATTGCATTTCTTTAACTTAGTTTGCCCCATTAATTTCATCCACTGACCTACAGCTAGCAACACTGTAAATACACAATATTTCTTAAACACACATCCCCTTGAACTGTGCTGCTTGTGAGATACTGTGGGCTCAGTTGAGTATTTGCATTCTGAGGAGGAAATTCCTTGTTTGAATTATCCCTACAGAATACCAAATGATGAATGACACAGAGGGGAAAGGTAATAATAAGGTGCATAAAAAATTGTGTATGGTTCATCCATCAGATGCCATGTTATTAAAATGCTTACCCACCAGGAACTGCAAATGAATCAACTCATAGCACATAATTTAAGATTTGCCTGACATCGAGTTATCATATTGTCATGATGGAGTCGTGAGTGAGCAGCACAGTGGCTAAAATCATTTCCTCTTCACGATGTAGTGCACTGTATAGGGTGTTAGTCTTTCTGTAGTGGTGTAGAAACCTGTCCACGCGCAGTTGTAGGGAGCAAATACTTCACCTCACAGCACAGCAGTAGAGCACGGAGAGTTTTAATGGTGGGAGAAAAACCCTATTATTACTTTCACCTTGCAATCCCACAATGTACTGCTCAATGTTTTAGAAATAAGAAAAATAACTGTTGCACAGCTCAAACACTTATCACTGGTGACACAGTTTGAAGCTGACTAGTGAGTGTCTGAAATCTCAATTTATTGCTCATCACCAAATGGGCCATATTATAGCGTGACTGAATATTAGGTGGGGAGTAGTAAATGAGTGAATCTGCAGTGATTTCAGACACAGGTAGTGTTTTTGTCTATGGATTTCTCTGAGCTTGGAATTATGTTCTGAGAATGGCAGAACAGAAGGTCAGGATGATCCAGATCCTGGTTTAATTGAACACCCAAGTGTTCCCCTGGAAACCATCTACCATGGTAAAAATGCACTGTAAGTAGAAGCAGTTCAGAAAAAAAATATGATAAAAAAATGGAAATTCGAAAAAAGAAAAAAGTAAATCTGACCCTAAAAAGCAACACTGTTACCGATAATGTTTAAATGCTAAGGTGTGTATGACATAATAATATCTACGTGTCTATTAAGGCCTGCACAGTATGGGACAAGAGGCAAATAAATATTGCCCAAATGTCAGATCCTCAACATTGTATTCATACAGTTTTACTGTAGCATTTCAACATGCAGCCCTTTCATTTCAGTGGAACAGGCTCGGCATTCAAAAAGAGTTCTACTACAAAAAAGGTTGCATTTCTCATCTAATTCAACAAAGAACGGCGTTTAACACAGTGGGCACCGACACCATGGGGGCTCCGGCAGAATAACAGACTCATGCAGAGCGAAGGTTGACGCCGGTTCAAGTTTTGACGTCATTCTTCATGGATAGCTTCTCTGAAAGGTGCATTTCTGGTGTTTCCACAGTTGCACGGTCGGAACATATTACTATTACCACTATGGCGTGGAGTTAAAGAGCAGTCTGACTGATAACCTTTACAGACTTTAGCACCTACAGGGAAATAATACGTTGGTCTCTAGAACATTAGAATTATGTCTTGCACATAGCAACTATACTGATGCAGGAACACTGAACGTTTAACACCAGCTATTTCACCATGTTTCAATCCACAAGCAACCCTTGGACTGAAGAGCAGTAGGTGGTAGTAGCTTTATAGCTGTTACGGATCGGTAATAGCAGATAAAATAAAATAAAAAAATGAACTGTGTTTGTTCCTTAACTTTTTGTGTCTGAATTTTCTGGTTTTACCAAATGACTTTTCTGTTTGACAGTAATGAATCTTATTTCAAACATGCCTCCTACTTGAGCTCTTGAGTCAGAGAGCACAGTACCCAGGGTCATTTACAAGACCTTACAAAATATTAGTACATACAAAATAATTTTGAATAGTCCCACTTGAGCAAGCCCTAGGTGACAGTGGAGGGTAAAAACTCTGTTTGACGGAAGAACCCTCCAACAGAACCAGGCTGGTTCTACAGAAGGCTTTTCTCAGGGAGTTTTTCCTCTCAGCTGCCACACACTGCTTGTTCAAGTGGGATTAGAGGGTTTTCTACTTAATTCTATACATCGCACGTTATGTTCTGTAAGGTCTCACACTATGAAACTTCAACTGTAAAGTACCTTGAGAGGACTTTTGTTAAGTTTGGCATTATATAAACGTACCGAACTGAACTGAATTGAATGGACCAAAGCTGAAAACCTGCGATGAGCTAGCGTTTAGTTAAGCTTCAAGTTCATAGACATTAAACAGGAAAAACATATCAGAGGGTGTCCTTCTCTTCGTTTGGCATTTTCATTTCATTCATTATTTATGAGTTGTGCAGGTGATATAGAATATGAGCGCGTCACTCACTGACAAGTACTCTCACCACATAGTTGCCAGCTACCATTAAGCACATTTCTTTTAATCAAAGCTTTGCTTTTAAGCAAAGCAAAGTACACTATTCTCTCTGCACAGCATATTGGCTGCTGTGGGAAAAATAGAAGAAAGCTGCAGCCCAAAGAAAAACACACCAAAGAGAGCCCAGTGGGACAGCTTTGAGTAACTGTCTGTTTTCACTGAAATATGCATTATTGATCTGCAGACGAAAACAAAACAAAATTCTGTAGACGGCAGGCTTTCACGTGGCCTTTCCACAGAATAGACACGGACAAATACTGTCTGTCGATAAATACATGCAGTCCTAGTAATCTGGTATCCCAGCAGAGCTGGAACCAGCCCCCAGCTCAGGTTTGGGAGGCAGTCACACTCCAGACTTGAATCATCTTAGCTGTGCTGCAGTAGACTTGGAGTGCTCAAAGACCCCCCTTGACACACTGAGCTCCTCTCCTCTATCTATTACTTTCTACAGGCCTCTAAGCTATATGATGGAGTATAAGCCGGAAAAGCGATCCAATCTTCTCCTGTGGGGTTTCTTCTGTGCAACAGTTCAGTATTTAGCTTCTGAATTAGCTTTCTCCATGACAAAAATCCTCCGACTGACTGTAAACAAAACACCAGCGACCCGTTGAGTTTCTGGTTGAATATTCTGGTCTGGAGCTTTAACCTTGGTCTTGTGGGTGGGTTTTGGCCTCCTATACTTTGTGTTGGAGGGGGTTCCCTGCACCAGGTATAGCGTAGGTATATGGCAGAGGTCTCTAACAAGTGGTCCAAACCCAGATTCAGACTGTGTCCTGTCCAGGCCCACAGCCGGAGCTGATCTTTACGTGTTATTCAGTTTTGGTGGAGATTATATGTTGACCGACAGCATAAGGCTCATCTCTATGTCTCTGATTGGCCAGTACTTGTTGCCTATGTAGTTTCAGATTGGTTGGGTCTTGGCATGAGGACTGAGATTGGTCCTGTGTGTGTCACTGATATCTCCATAGTATCACAAGATTTCTGTATTATACATTAGGTCTCATTCCTGTATATTTAGGGATTAGGGACTGATTCCTTCAGTGTAGCCTTTTACATCTCAGCAGCCCATATTTGAAGTTTGGTTTTTATACTTTTTATAGATTTATTTTGTGCCTCTTTGACTTTTGTCACATCTTAGTCCTGTTGTAGTCAAGACCGGCATTCGGGGAGCTAGCGCCAGGTGTCTTGCTCAGGGACACACCTGGTATGGGGGATGGGAATCGATCCTGCTATTCCTGCATTCCTCTGCCTTAACCACTCTGCTACCAGGCCACCAAATAGCACCATGGCTTTCATTGATTATACTGTATGATGTATAATATTCTGGTGAGGTTTTTTTATGTAGATAATTTTACATGACGGAGCACTGATGAATCAATGGATGTTTGAAGTGCCTCTGCTTAAAAGGTTTTTTCGTAAATTAAAGTAATGCAGGACTACAAATGAAGCTTTTGGCTTAAGTGAAGATTTATCAAAGCATGAAGAGAAGTCTATTAATGATGTGATGTTTTAGAGTTTCAATATGCATTTCTCTCCTTAAGCAGACACATTCTCGCATTTTTAAATTCCCCTCAGCGCATACAATTTTACAGCAATTAGTCATGGTTGTTTGTTTACACCCTTGAAACTGTTCATTGTCACAGCAATTCAGTTAGACCCTTTCACCAGGGGGTAGCACCATGTGTAATTGTACTTTTATCACTAAAAGCAATAACACAACTTAGATATTGCCACTGAGTGCTGAAAATAGATTTGAATTGTCCCTCAGCAGCAGCAGCAGCTCCATATCCAGTTATTTGAAGATTTTATTAAAGATGCACTGCCTGACTCATGAATGCCCAGTAGCTTACAAAAGCCTCCTGACTCATAAAAACTGTGCTGCAAACTACCTATGGAATAAACAGGGAAAATGACATTGCTTATTTGGTTTAATAGTGATTTTGGTTTTGATTTTGAAGTGCAAATTCATAGTTGCAATTGATATCACTGGACATATTGTAGGCCTTTATTATGTACACTTTGTGTTCATTATCTTAATCTGTGTAAGTAGTTGCAAGAAAAACGACTCTAAATAGATCACTCCAGATGATTCATTAGTAGGACTAGAATAGACGTGAGTGCAGATGTTAATGCTTGGGTTGGCAGGCATTAGAATTCCCTTAGATTAGATTCATGAAAAAGTAGTCAAGAACGTTTTAATGTGTCAAGATGTTGACCATAAGTCGAATAGACAGACAGCATCTCACAGCATCAATCCGTTCAGCAGGTTGTGAAGGCACCTCCTCCTGTATTCTAGGAACTGGAGGCTGCGAACCTGGCTGGTTAAAACAGAGCGTTTTTTGCAGTGTAATCTCAGTATCCCGGGGAGTGAGCCACCAGTATAAAGGATGTTGGACAGCGGCGATGCGCATTGAGCTGCTCGCGTAAAAGCTGCTGCGTCGCGTGCAGGACCTGGGTCGGGATTGAGGTAGTTTTTGCGTCACAGTGAAGCGATGGATTTCCCTCTTCCTCCCCACATCACCTTTCGGTAGTTTGTTACATTTCAGAAAATGAAGGTGTAGGCTGAGTGGGATCAGCTGTAGACTTTGTGCCACTGTGTTTTTCACTAACACGTCACTGGAGACTGCGGTTTGGAAACTTTATGCCTCATATCAGTGTGATCGTCGTCTGCAGGTTCAATCTAGTTTTGTGTTGGGAAGGTGTGAGGAAACGGTTTGCGATGTCTGACTTTCACAATCGGAGCCAAACCAGCGCGCGTCGCAGCGACTACGTGTGGCAGTACGAATATTATGACGACGAGGAGCCCGTGTCCTTTGAGGGACTCAAAGCGCACAGATGTAAGCTGAACACAACTTCGCTGCCTTTTCCTGTGCCACTGTGTGTGTGTGTGTGTGTGTGTGTGTTTCATAACCTGTGCTTTTGCATGTGTGTGTGTGTCTGCAAACATGGTTGGTCACCTTCAGTATTGTTATTATGATGTGCCTCCAGGACATTTTCACTTCACTCTCCAATCTATTGCTTCAGCTGGGAACAGGCTCCCTGCTCCCCAAGCTGCATCATTTGTTTTATAGTGTAGCTATGATGTTGATGTTTTACTCAAATGTAATGGACAAGCCACTTAATAGGACAGAAAAGGTGATTAGCCAACATGAAGAGGGCAACTGTAATCTCACTGAACACATTAACTGAGCACATGTGGACAGAATGACCTCGACACAAATAAAAACCACAGGTAGCAGAGGTATGTGTCGAATTAAGAAAACAATGTACGGTAATGGCATGTTTTCTTATCTGACATTACAGACTCCATTGTCATCGGCTTCTGGGTTGGACTTGCCGTCTTTGTCATATTTATGTTCTTCGTCCTGACCCTGCTCACGAAGACCGGAGCGCCACATCAGGAGTGAGTATAATTGTAGGTTGCGGTCTATTTTCCTTTTCACTTTCGAATTCAGCACCGAGGAGAGCTTAGGCTCTCGCGCTTCTCATCTCAGACCTGCTGCAGCTTTCACATCTGAAGGTAAACGCGATGGATAAGTAGCCATATGCGTGAAAATATAATATGTGAAAAGACAATATATTGACTCGGAGGAGACAACCATGAGGCTGAAGATTGGGTGAAGGCCATGAACAACAGTGACCAACCCAACAGTCAAACATAGTTGACTAGGGTGAGAGATTTAATAAAAAAACATCATCTGACTGTTTATTTCCGTGTAATGAAAGGCCAACAGAGATGCCGAGTGCCAGAGCAGAGTGAAAAAGTAACAGAGTTAGTGTGAAACAAACATTTATAGTCCTGCATTCAAGTGGGAGGATGTGACCCTGAAACCGTGCAGGGACAGAGAGACAGTCAGTCTAGGCTTCACTGGCATCTATCTACATGGAACCCACTATCTTTGCCCACTATCAGTACATGAGTCAGGATAAATGTAGGAACGGGAACAGCATATAAATACCAACTAAGTAATAAGAAAGAAAACATTCCTCACAGAACACCAAGGTTTCCACCACACTTATAGTCTGAATTATACATTTCCATCACACTGTCTGTACGCAAATGCTTTTCATTTACACACAGATATAAAGTGAAAAAGGAAAATAAGGCAAAACATTGTTAGTAATTTCAAGCATTAAACTACAGCTACACTAAGGTAAAAATTGACAATAGACACTCGTCATTCTGCAGACTCTGCCGTCTTATTGTCGATGTTTCTTTCTTTCCAACAGAAACCCAGACTCAGCTGAAAAGCGTCTTCGGCCAGGAAGCTGTCTGGTTGACATCGGTGGCCCCCAGGATGAATCTGATAAAGCCTTCTCACGTCCATTGCTCGCAGGGTCCCACTCATATTTTCATTTTTATGTCAACGAGGAGGATCAGGGTCAGGGGAAGAAAAAAACGGACGAGGTGCGAGTTGGGAAGTGCACAGGGGCTGGGGCTCCTCTGGGGACATGCAACCATCTCACAGGCATCAGCTCCTCTGGGCGGGATGATGTGGAAGAGGGTGTTGAGGATTCTGGGAGAAACCAACCTGTGACTAAAGGACTAAAAGAGGACATGGCAAGCAGAGAGTGTGCCTTTCTGTCCCACTTCAACATACCTAATTTTGTTAACTTGGAGCACAGTTCCATACTTGGAGAGGATGATCTGTACGAGCCACCTGTCATACTGGAACCGCAGTCTCACTCTCAAGATGCTCACTGTGACATCAACTAAGGATCTTTTGCTAGAGTCATAGTTGCGTTGTAGAAATCTTTTCCTTTTCTTCACAAGACCATTTGTGACCTGAATGGGGAACACATTTTCACCTGCACCTAAATATGTTCCCGTGACGCTTCTACGGTTGGAATAGTTTACACACAAGTGCATGTACAGAACAAAAAAGCATGAGAGCGAAAAGGATGACACACAATTCACAGCTACAAGATGACTTCATCCTCAAGAAAGAAATACCTCACATATGACACCTTTTTCTTCAAGGACAAGGCAGTGGAGACACCACTACACAGGCGCTGTGGAGAATTCATTCTGTGATAGTTGTTAGCCTTTCTGGACATGAGACACTGACACGCGTCAGATGGTCTAACAACAAGAATAAAGGCATGGGCTCAAATTGTTCTTTTGCAGAGTAGCTAGAATAAGATACTGGATGAGAATGTGATCTAATGTTTCTGCAGCCAGAACTCTGTGTGACTAAAGAGAAGCTGAACGTTGATGAAATGGTTTTAGAAATCACCTCAAATGCAGTTTACTGTAGCATCGGTTCGTTTTTTCCTTTTTCACATGCTGCAGGTAGTTAGCTAAAAATCTCTGGTGACCTCTTTGTGCGCCCTGCTCAGCTCAGTTATTGACAAACCGGTGAACATTCGCTGAGCGAAAGCCACATCATTTTTCCAAGAGTCAGTGGAGCTGAAATGAGAGTTAGTGTTGGTTTTTCATTTGGCAGGTGGTAAAAAAAAACAACACAGCACTAAATCAACCCAACGGCTGCTCAGTCACTGCAAAAAATGTTTGCTAACGTATTAATTATAACATGTCAGTGTTGTGTTAAGCGATTGTGACACTGCCCCAAGTGACCAAACGTATTAATGCTAGTCCGTCATTGTTTATAACTGTGCAATGTGCTCGTAGTTTTTTTTTTAACCATGGTGAAAGTGTAGTTGTTTCTGTGTTGATGTTGACTATAAATGTGTTTATAATATCTTTCTTGTTAGGGTGTGCTTGGAAAAGAAATTCCTAAAACATGCTAAATTTTGCTTAGCAGCGCTGCAGACCTGTCTGTCTTTATTCATGTGTAAATTTCCTTCTAAGTCAAAGTCAAACAAATTAAATAACTTTGAGCAGTATCAGGGGAGGATTATGCAGAGGAACTTTGCTAGCCATCATTGTCACTTATCAGCAAATTCACAAGCCCTGTATTTTTGATGGAAAGATGTGCCAGGAATCCCAAAGAGACTATCAACATCAACGCAACACTGACTTCACCCTGTCAGTCTTTCAAATTTTACCAAACAGTCCACTGATGCTTTCCCCGTTTTTTTCTGTGCCTAGCTCAACAACAGAAAAGAGCAGCAGTAAATAGTTTTTAGTTAGGGAATATACCGGGAAATAGCAATAAACCAGTTGCACAACTCACATAGTTTAAATTAGGACATGACATAACTTCCCTTCTTCCTCAGAAGAATATGTACAGCACAAATAAAATACCCCTGCACGCAATCACTGTTCATCTTTAATCTGCAACTTCTGAAAGCACAAGTGAGTAGGCAAAAAAAATAAAGTTGTTCAGAACCACATGTGAATGACACCAGTGAATGATAAATATTCCTGTATGTGAGAGTTTCGTGATTGTTGAATCGGGGGAAGGTAGGAATTCTGCTTAAAACATAGTAGGAGAGATGTTTAATTGCCTGTGGGAGCGCTTCATTTGGCATCATTTGCATTACACACAGACAACCTGACAGAAACAAGTGAGCTCAGAGGTGATCTGAGGGCAGCACTGCAAGAAAGACACATTAACTGATGTCATCCCCGTATGAAACATGCCATTCCTGAATGGCAGAGCTTCAAGAAGAAATCAGCACTGACAATGGTTGCTGTGGTGACGTATGGCTAAAAGGCTTAGAGATGAGGGAGAAAGCAGCAGTGGATCACTTTGATGCACATCTTATGAATGTGGAAGTGTTTTGTCCACCACGCAGTCTCAAAGATAACTAAGCTCTCTCTGTCCGACATAGATCGTAGCACAAACGGTGTGGAGACATGCTAGCTGCCTTGCTCTCCGCCTTTGGTGAGATGTTCACAGTCTGGCCAACCCCCAATGTATTTTAAATATTAAACATGGAGTGATCTTCTGTTAACATATTGTACATGTTTCAATACTTTCCCTCTGAACAATCTTATCCAATTCCATCTTTCACTGAGGGGGCTGGCCTCCAAGGGCGTAGTGAGCATTAGCAACCAGTGGGTGGGGCAGTGGAGTTGATTCAACATAGGAAGCCTCCCATTCGCTCTTCCTCCTAAATGCCCCAAGGCGGTGTCTGTAGCCAGAGGGCTTGCCTGTTGGTGGGTTGCAATGACACTTCAACAAATGAGCAGCAGTGGGAGAGTAACTGTTGTGTGCTGGAGAGAGGCAGGCTCGGTAAAAACACAGACAGTTTCTCCAGCCAGAAAATTCTGAGGTATTTAGTGGGTGTAAAAACAAAATGCCAGTCAAATATGTAATTAGGTTGCATGATTCTGGCAGTGCTATGCCGTATCTACAAGACAACACTATCCTCTTGTTCCCTTTTTCAAGGATGAAGAAGAAATGCAGTGATGCATTAACGAGCTCTGAAGTTTTACATAATAACTTTTAATGACTATAACTGACTAGGAATTTAAGGAACTAAATTCAAATTGTAATTGTGTGTAGGCTTATATGTTTAAGGACCAACCAGAATGACTGTTCTGTGTTGGAGTATTATTCTGCAGGAGCTCATCAGTCCTGATGAAACATCCTAAAAGACAAAATGTTCAGATGAACTCACTGCACTAGGTTCGCAGGTTCGAATCCCTGTCTGACTGGAGCAAACAAAAGGTGACAGCTTGGTGCCAGGTACGCACGTCTACAACACAGTTGACTTGGGGAAAAGTTGCAAAGTGTATAACTTTTTATTACACCGCATATTGCAGTTGGCCAACGCAATTTTACTCAGAGAATGTGTTTACACTAATGTGTGACTCATCGCCCACAGATTTGCATTGCGAGTGTTTAACAACCACTCTGCATAGTCCTTAAAACCCAGGTCAATTAGTGCAGTGAACAGAGGTGAAGAGGCATTCTGTGAATGTGCAATTGCATTTCTTCTGTATTTTGCTTAACATGTCAGTATTTTTTCCACCTGCTGTTTAATTGGTTCAAACCAGCAAAACTTGACCTATGAGAAATAACTGTGACATTAGTTACATCCAAACATTGGCACAGTTTTTCTTCTTCAACTAACATGCTGGTCCAAGAAGCCCAGCTAAAATATTAGGATTATATTCTCAGTGGGAAAAAAACAAACTGAGAACAGCAATGTGTAAATGTTTCATGAGGTAGAGGTAGAGTGAGATAGGTTTCAGCTTCTGTAGCACATAAATAAGTCATTGCAAAGAGACAGACATGGAAGGGGGGGGTATTTGCATGTGTTTGTGAATGTGATGCATGTCCGAGGTGTGTTCAGTGTATGTTTGTGTGAAAAAAAGGTTTCGAGGCTTGAGAGTAACCCTGCTCGTGTGAAAAGAACTGGGTACAGAGCTCATTACTTGATTAGTCTGACATTTTAACTGACACGACTTTATATCAATAAATCAGTCTATCAGACCCAAACTAATATTTACCCATACAGGGACGCGTGCAGGTATCAGGAAATATCCAAGCTAAAAACATTGTCTGTACCTGTTCTGACTTTGTGGCCTTGACATAGTTGCACAACAAACCGCCACAGCTGGCTGCTGTGTCACGCCGCTCAAAGCCCCGGGGTGTGTTACCTGGCCCGGGCAGATTCCTGCAACCGCGTCCTGCTGACTAGGGGGAAAGTAACACTTCTAAAGCAAGCTCCACAATAGCAGGAGTTGCCTTTGATGTTTTCAATATTCAGGCCGCACTAAATATTAATAGCCAGTGTGCTGCGCTCATGTTCCGTCTGCGCAGGGACAGGTAACCTCGGCGAGGCTTCATTCTTTCAGGGAGCTCCTGCAGCGGGCTACATTTACCAGTTTATTCCCGAGACTAACAAGAAGGCAGAAGAAAAAGCTGAAATCATGGTAAGAGCTCGCTCTTTGGCTCTGATGGCCTGTTTGTAAAGACATGAACTTGTGGGAATATCGGTCGATAGGAATGTGCTCAACGTTGCTGCTAAAACTTCAGGGGCCACTGTTTGTTTTGACTCCGAGGACCTGCAGCTCGTTTAAAAACATCTTAGACTCTGATCGGGATTGCGTGAAGGTTTCCAAATTAGATTAGTAAACTTCATTTCAACCCTAGAACTCAGGCATTGCATATGGAAATCCTTAAGTATATACTTCCAGACATCATGTTTTCTTTCTTTCTGTTTTCTTTCTTAAATATTCTCCTGCAATAATGTTTTATTAATCACTACCTATGAGCGCCACTCCCTCACCTGTAGGCAAGGTGGGTTGTATGTAAAAGAGCAAAGTGAAAAGGAGGCCCCAATTAAAACGTTTCATATGGTTTTGGTCTGGTTCCTTTACGTAATAAGCAAATATGACTAAAACAACAAGCAATTACTGAACTTAACCCTTTACTTACGAGGGAAGTTAAAGGGTTAAGTTCCTTCACTTACAACATGGAAAGACTGCCTTGAGCTGTACGCCAAAAGAATCTGGGCACACAGATTTGGAAAAACAAAAATTGAATTTAACAGACTCTGACACGCACACACACACACACACACACACACACACACACGGAGTCAAAGCGTCATTTCCCCTGGAAAACTTTGCTTGGACACGGCCTCCTGATGCATTCAGCTGCTCAAATAAACGTAGGATATTTGCACTGCACACACATCATGATCCCGGATATGGATGAATCCTCAAACACAACACTGCCACTTTACTAAAAAATGTTGCCTCTAATTCAAAACTGAAAATGATACAAACACATTTAATTAGTCTGTCAGATAAGTGATACACAACAGGTCAACTTGGCAGATGTAGCAGGAACTTTTCTTTGATACTTAGAAAACAGATTTGAAACTTAACTGCATGTCAATAAACCTATTAATGAAATAAAAAAAATATATATATATAATTCTAATGCCTTTACATGTTCTCCATTCTCCGGCTGCAGTCCAACAAAGCTCTGATTGGGCTATATGGACAGCAGTAATACAGTAATTGTTAATTGGCCCATGGGATTTATCTATCTATCTATCTGTCTATCTATCTATCTATCTATCTATCTATCTATCTATCTATCTATCTATCTGTCTGTCTGTCTGTCTGTCTGTCTGT
>JAUMTR010000016.1:10922408-11046190 GCA_032270685.1 Microctenopoma stevenorrisi
TTGAAATACTTAATAATTCATTGGGGCACAAAGGATTAAATTGTCTTTATCTTGCATAGCATGAGGCAAAGTCGCTCTAAGTTATGAGACAAGCCTATTTCTCAGAAGTAATTTTTGTTTTTGCAATAACTGGCAGATTTTTAAAATCTTTCCTGCTATGCTCACTACAGAGCTGTCTTTTTAATTGAGTGCATTAAGTGTTTGGCTTTGACAAATAGCAGGGAGATAATAATCGTTATTACGTTCCTCTGTGTTTATCTTTGTCTTTGGTTTGGCTCTCGCTCATTTGCCTGCCCAAGAATATTTGTCCTGCTGTTGCATGTTAGGAGAGAGACTGTGTGAATGTGTGTAGGGGCACTAAGAACATGTGGAGAGGTGGAGACTAGATGCAGAGTGAGAGACAGACAAAGGTGTGGAGAGGATTCGGCTGTGGTGGAGCATGTTTTTCCATGGGAGAGGTGAAAGTTTTTAGGATATTTTGTGCCCTGCCCCCAAGGAGGCTAATAACAGTAGACGTTTTTCCCACAGCTATTTTTTTAAGTTTACCTTGACATGTTTGGTAGAAATCTAACAAATTGGGGGATCATTTCAGCATTTGTGAACATCTAATCAGTACTGCCACAGCAGCTCTGCCATGTTTGCTGTGTGACAAGTGGAGCGACTGTTCAGCAGATGTAGTCTTGTATTCATTTAGGAATATTTAGGAATTTATTGTAACATATACTTGCTCATGCTGTGTTGAATTCGCTGAGAAAATAGAGGCATTTACTCCTGCTATTGCATTATTCAGAAAGTTTTCAGACCCCTTTTCTTGAGTTGTAGGTGTATTTTGAGGATCTCTCTGTAGACCTGCACTATAAAGATGTGGTGAGGCACAGAGCAGGTCAGGGTTTAAACACATTTTTACCGTTTCCAGGTGTTCAAATCTCGCAGAGACTTGCCCAAAAAGACAAAGGTTATATACAGATTTATCAACAAAGGATCTGAAAAAAATTTGGAGATATAGGTTATTAAGATGGCAAATATCTCATTTTACAATTACCATCACAGCACAAAGTACAGCGAAGTGCTGTGCAGCAATGAAAAGGTCTCAATACATTCTGAAGCCACTGACTCATGTAGTGGAGCGAGGTAGGCATCAGTCCCTAGTATCACTTCCTAAGAATTCACTGACTGAGCTTGGTTGATTTTTTTTCTGGCACAGCCTCAGATGTTTTGATTTGGTACGAGGCATTGTCTTGAAATTGCAGAGGCAGGGGGGCACGGTTCCGATGCTGCAATGAATTGTAAAGAGGAACGCTTTGAAACGCTTTGAGCAGGCCGTTACCACGATGTTTCATTTTAAAATAAATAGCTATTGTTCTCAGCCGTCTTTCCAAGACTCATTTCTGAGGTAGATAGAAAATACAAATAATACTTACAAAGCAAGTAAACAACAACTGCTGAATCCCTTGTGGGATAAAACGCGTTACTCAATATGTTCATTTTCATAACCTGTTTTATAGTGTGTAAGAAATCATCAAGGAAATGACTCATAATGGTTTTAAATCACAAAGGCATGACTGTGTGTTCCTACCATTCCTCAGGTGGCTGGTGTTCAGTGACCCAGGGTTCCAGGGCATGCTAGCTGTGCTGGAGACAGGAGTGTACCCTTTCCCTGAGACCTGGGGTTTCTCTTCCCCCTTCGTGGGATCTCTTAGACCGCTCAGAATGGTGTGTGTTGCTCTCCGACATTGAATGCTTAGTGCATTATTGTGCAATTTTTGGGCCAGCCATGCTCATTATATGTTTAAAATGTCAGACGGTAGTGATAAATGCTTGTTATATTTCACAGATCCTAATGGGATGTATTCAGACGTCTTGTTTTTTTTCTAACTGACAAAAAGCTAGATGATTTTCAGTGTGTAACAAGCACAATCATCAAATATTATGTTTTCAGACTAGTTTAGATTATTTTGACCAATTGATAAATCAGCTAATCATAGCATCCCATTTATTGCTAAACATCAGAGTGTGTATCTTTAATAGGCATGGTTAAGGCAGACCCACTCTTCATTTTATGTCATTTATTTGTCTACCATATGCAGCCAAATACAGACTTTGCAGTAACAGGTTGGTTACAGGGACACTAAGTTCAGATCAGTATTTTCTGCCTGTTTTTTTTTCACTTTTATTGCTCCTTGTCCCCAGTCGACAGAACTCCTATAATTTAACTATTGGCCTAATTTCCGACTGTCCTTTTACAGTGTAGACTTAATTGAAGAAAATGGTTTGTTGTTGACAATGTCTGTGTTGCAGGGTGGTTTAAAAGTCGAGAATCCCAGTGAAGTCAAGGTATGCATAAGTCTTATTTCACTTTACTGTTGAGTCCTGCTGAGATTGTACATTGCATTCTTTGGTATATTGGTTTGTTTATTTTAGGCCAAAAATAGAGCGATGTCAAGGAATTTCACCACTGTGTTTTGGCAGCAGGCGTATTCCGGCCACAGAATGACATATAAAGAGCATTTTCTTTCACCCAATGCATTTGTACAGCCATTAAACAACTGTTCGAGACAAGAAAGCACTGAAGGGCAGAAATTGACAAATGTTCACAAATATTATGCAAATTCAGAAGCCGAGGGCATGTTTTTCACTTTGTTTTTATTTGTTGGAGCTCAAAATTACCATAAAGATCTCTGGCCATGTGGAAAGTGTGATGTCGTCAGTGTGAATAGAAGAACAAGGAATGTGTAGCAATCAGTGTGAACGATGAGTCAACTTGTGAGCTCTTGTGTTTTTTTCTGCTACAGGCTGTGGTGTATGAGAAGCCTTGTTTTGAAGGTTTCTCTTTGGAAATCGACAGCGATGTTTTCAGCTTTGGTGTCAGTGGAGAAGACATTGCAACTGATGAAGCGTTCCCCGAATCAAAGAAGCTGAAAACTGTGGGTTCTTTGAAGATCATCGGGGGCCTGTGAGTCTTTATTTATGTATTACACCATAATGAATTCATGTTGCCAGCACAGGGTCTTCACATTTTCATTTTTTACATACAGTGTCACTATACAGTGCATTAACAATTAGCAAAAGAAACCTGATCTTGCAACTTCATATGTCTTTTCCAGCTGGGTGGGCTACAGCCAGCCTGGGTTTGAGGGCCAGCAGCACATCTTGGAAGAAGGAGAGTACCTGGACTGCAGTGATTGGGGAGGCTCAGAGCAGCTCTTGTCTCTGCGACCAATACTGGCTGTGAGTACTTTGCTGCCTCACTGCACAATTTAGAGTTTGTGAAGGTCAGAATTTGTGTTAATAGAACCAACTTCTGTTGCTCACACAAATAAATTCTTCCCATGTTCAAAAAATCAATGTACAGCAAGTTAATTTAAACCTAACAGAGACCAAGATGTTCCCTTGAAGCTCACACTGTAGACACACTAGACGGTGATGGCTACGAGTTAAAAAGCTGCTTTTCATTCTGCTGGTCTTTGCTTTGTTGCTCCTGATGGCAGCGTTTGACACACACGTTATGGACGGGGTGTAAGGTGTCTTTTAAAATGTTTTTGGGCTTTCCTAAGTCAACGGGAGCAATGCAGTTCATCAGGAGAGGGCAAAGGGCAGCCGATGATATATTGTCCTCTGTGCCGTTGTGTACCGGCCAACAACATGCGGAGGCAGAGTACTCACAGAACGCTCTAGATGAAGCAGCAATAGGACACCAGCAGTTTTTGAGGAATGCTATTTTTCTGAGGAAATAAAGTCTCCCTTGGGCTTTCTTCGCCACCTCTGCTGTGTGTTCAGACACACACAAACACGCAGTGTTGGGTGTTTGACCAAATGCTTCATTACTCCGTCATTTAGTGCACTGTAGTTTGGTCTGTTGCTTATCTGAATGTCAGATGTTTTTATTCCCGCTACAGAATTTTGTGGCTCCACACCTCAAAATGTTCACCGACAGAGATTTCGGTGAGCTTGGAGTCAGCATCGACATCACAGGGCCTGTCAATCACATGGAAGACACTGGCTACGGCGTAAGGACTCAGTCGATTGAAGTCATGGGTGGCGTGTAAGTAAAGGGTATTATACCTACAAGTTTAGCAGACAGAAAGGTTTGATCTCACAGCGCTGTTATTTTCCACTGCAAGACTCGCAGTATGTTATTTTTGTTACGTTTGTGTAAGATGCACATGTTCAGCCCCGGTTTTCAGTTTAAAACAGTCAAATCTTGGCTACAGTTCCAGGAAAGTCTAGTGTGGTTTATTGTGGTGCTTAGCAGTTCAGGTGCATAGTAGTAAGGCTGCCGCACCCATGCTGACAGGTCGAGACAGATTAGCTCGCTTCCTAATGTTTAGGCTGCCACGCCTCATTTCCTGTCAGTATAAGTTGGTCTTGCAGCATGAGTGCCGCCTCACACCCTTTTTTGCAGTGGGAATAAATGTGAGAGTAGAGTCAGGTGTACAAGAGGATCCAGGATAAAAGGGAATAATGTTATTAATACCGTGGTGGTGTTTTCATGTCACATCGTCACGCGTATTATTACACACACTGTTCCCAGGCTGTTTCTATTTCCATTTCTTTATGCTATGATCAGAGAAACAAGTGGAAGCAAACAAAATCAAAGGCAAATTATAACAGTGAAATGCAAAACATGTAATGCTCACAAGGGAGGCTTTAACAAAATGGTGACTAATGTGGAGAGGAACATGCTGTCCTTCGATAGGAGGAAGGACTCTCGCAGCACTGGATGGATGTTTTTGCCGCTCTGCCAGCCAGTTATGAGATCACACAGCCACACCCACACTGTGCACCCCTGGACCTCAGATTGGCTCAGTGTGTCGGTTTAACATATCGGTCAGACTTGTTTGGAGTCTTGCGCATCAAGCCCTACAAAAGCAAAACAGTGGTCTCAGAAGCAGAAATACCTAACATACACTCACACAGAGCTCTGAGACATGCCACACTCGCCAGTATATACATTCAATAAGTGCTGAGATAGTGTAGGAGTGGAAGGCAATCACAAGGCTAATATGAATTCAGAATATGACTGAGAATAGTTGACATTAATGACAGGATTCCTTTGGGATTTTGTTAGCGAGTGTGGGTGAATCAGAGGTTGTATTTCTCTACTAAGAATTAAATGGAAAAAAAAAGACACTATTATTAAAGGTAAGTGCAAAATCTAAGAGTGATTATGTTTCTCTTTCTCTGTGTTCCTTTTTTAGCTGGGTAGTGTTTGAGGAGCCAGGCTTTTGTGGTGAGTCCTACATCCTGGAGAAAGGGCTGTATGGTAGCCCAGAGGACTGGGGTGCGCTGCAGCCCAGGGTAGCCTCGGCGTTGCCTGTTCTGCTGGTAAGAAGAATGTCTTTAGGAAGATTCGGCTGTGTTGCCTGGGTGGAAAAGTGCCAAGTCCTTAAAGAGATGTAGCCGTAGATGTCATCTTTTCTGCCCAGTGATTGCCACTACAGCCCGCGTTCCCCCTTGAGCTTCAGATAATCACATTAACCAATTTTGCAATATCAAAGGTCCCGTATTCTCACTTCCCCCCTGATTGTCCCAGCGCGGCTGACCGTGTGTTTCATTTCATGTGACCAGTCACGATTTTCATGCTTCTCACCAAATCAGAATTTAACATGTAGAACGGAGCAATCTACGGGGCTGCAGGCGGGCCTTTATGAAGTTAATGATATTTGGGAACATGAAGCTCCAGTGAAACAAAAGTAAAATACTCTGCACAGTGTAAGGAAGGAAAATATTTTTCATAAGCCTGTAACTGAAAACAGCCTAGAGAGAGGTGAGTCATGCTGAAGCAGCATCGGTTTAAAACCACACAATGACAAGAGAGTCGTGGATTTCATGCTGTGCACGGGATCACTGAGTGTAGATGTTGTGATGCATCTACTGTTCAGGAGTCACTGACTCATCACTAAAGTTAATAGATAGTATGCTATAAATTCCACAGGTAATAATTTGACTTCAGTTATTAATGATGTGTGTGTGTGTGTCAACTTTGGATCGTGAAGTAACACAGAAATATGATAATAAAGATCTATTTTCCTGACTTATGTAAAGAATGTAAAGAATGGTTTGCATGTAAAATAGTCTCATTGACTTGCTGTGTCATTTCAGGATGATATTCAGAATGCATCCAAGTTCAAGGTAGGTGATTAAAAGGGATGAAGGAACAAATGTAATCTTGCTTCCATCTTATCTGATGACTTGGGCTCTGAGTGGATGACTCACACTTATTATCTTGCTGCGTGTGCCTCAGGTGCAGCTTTTCTCTGATCCAGGTTTTCAAGGCTCTGTCCTTCCTCTGGAGGACAGTGTAGCTTCTCTGCAGGATGGTTTCTCTGTTGCCTCCTGTAAGGTTCTGGCTGGCAGGTGAGCAGCATTTCACACTATAGAACATATCATGCAGTGGTTTTTATGAGTAATGATATAAAGTTAAATATATTGTGCCATCCTGCAGCTGGATTTCCGTTTGTTTATCTGGGATTCAGGATTTTATACATGCTTTCTCTGCTCCACACACAAAAAAAATGTGACAGCAGCTTGTGATACACTTACATTTCTTTAATGCACCCTCCATATTGATGTGTGCGTTGACCAGCGTAGGGTCTGCATCTTCAAGCACGAGTAAACTAGCATATCGTATATAATTCACTGTGCACATAAATCTAGAGCATGACTTTAATTTTGTGTTCCTCTTGTGTCTGTGTGTGTGTGTCTTTGTATATTCATGCAAACGGTTTTCAGCTGGCTGGCATTTGAGGGCCAGGAGTTTACTGGCAGGACGTATGTGTTAGAAGAGGGGAGCTACCCAGACCTGAGAGCAATGGGCTTTGACAGTACAAGTTCCTCCATCCAGTCACTGCAGACTGTTGGCTTTGTAAGTGTTTTAAACCCACTTTAACACAAAATGGATGACTATATACAATGTGAAAGCTGTTATTTGTAGCTCTACGCTGTCTATCGGCTCTTTGTTTTGGTTCCAGGACTGCACCTTGAATGTTTTTGGTTCACTCTCACTGCTCTCATTAGTATTATTATTCGTCTGTGTCTGCTGGATGATTAAACAAGGCAACTGGTAACCATAGTGTGTAAACCCAAATATAATCCGAGCCAGGATGGAGTAAGAATAATTACATTAGTCACTGCCTCCATATAAAAACTGCCCGTTGTATTAAATGCTCAATGCTACTGACCTACAACATGAGTGATGTGGAAAACAACTCATGTGTGGTTAGCATGGGGCAAAAAAGACCTCAAAGGTGCAAGAGTGGTCTGTTACCAAGGTAACCTCAGAATAACCATAATTTCAACCTGCATGACTTGCAGCTGTCCACCTACTCAGTTCCACAAGTTACTCTGAATTCCTCTCTCCTTGGCAGGAGTTCTCTCTGCCTTCCATCACTCTCTTTGAGCGCGGCGGTCTGCGTGGAAAGAGAGTGGTTCTGACAGACGGTTCAGTCAACCTGCAACTGGCTGGAGGATGTAGCCGAGTCCAGTCTGTGCTGGTGGAAGGAGCTATGTAAGTGTATAAAAAGATGTTCTCGTAGTTTGAGTTTGGCAAGTTTATGCTTAACAGCAGTACTGCAGGAGTCGCCATACATCCTTTTCTTTCACACTGGCTCTTCAGTGACCTCTGCTGGTTTCCAGCAGCTCCACATCTAGTACCTGCCAAGTTAACATATCAAATAATCCCTTAAGATTAGCGGCATTCAAAGCAGACAAAGGATTTAGAGATAATAAGGTGTACCTAATACATTTGGTAAATTAGGGCTGTGTTTATAAATGGGCTTCTTGATATCCTTTTGAATTGGTTGCAGGTATTTTGACATTTACAGAAACTGTAATTATTAGGATATTCTTTTTGTAACGTATTAAAGGCAGGCTGTAGCAGCCTGCAGCACATAGTATCTGTAATACGGAATGACAGCGCTGACAGATAGAGCAGTGATGGAAACCTCCTGCTGATGTGCAACATTCAGGCTGCAGGTGTGAGACTATGCTGAGGAAATAAAGGGCTCACAGTCAGCCGGGGTTGTCTCTGGAGTGGCACATTCCTACTGCAGGAGAGACAGGCAATCAGCCAAAACACAGAACCACAGTGACCCAAGATAAAAGCAACATTTAGTGTCACAACTAAATGAGGCAGCAGTGGAGCTCTGCACATCTTAGATGACTTTGACAAGGCTCTGCATTGAGGAGAGGACACTGAAAAGTACTTCTAACTCAAAAGAAAAATGTCTACCTGTATCACAAGTAGCCTGGGCTACAAAAGAAAGAGAAAATCAAAGGCATTTTCTGTGAAACAGTGAAGAGTACAGCTACAATTACTGAAAGCGATCGTGTGCAGCATGCACATCTACACACTATTTTTGTAATGGTTTTTATCATTAAAACCTTTTGCCTTTACTCTACAACCAGGTGGATATTATATGAGAGAATCAACTATCAGGGTACTCAGATTCTGCTGAAACCTGGTGAAATTCCAGACTGGCGCAAGTTCAGCAGCCTCCAGAAAATTGGGTCCCTGCGACCTCTAATACAGGTATGTCCTGACACTCCTCAGTGGGCGAAGTATTCAGTTTTCTGCATTAGAAAATCTGCACTACACATAGTATTAAAGTACTAAAGTACTAAAACAGGTATTTTAATACATATATGTTTTTTTTCCCATTGAAAGGTTTTGTTAATGTTCAAAATCTACCCTGCAGTTAACAAATGTGTGATGCTCAGTCATCTGGAATAATAAAAAAGCACCTTTCATTAATTACACTTTCAACCAATAATTTTTAAAAAAGCAACTGTCATTTAAATGAATGTGATTGAAAGCTTCGCAGTGCAGCCCTCAACAGCCTATTTCTTGCAGCTAATTGTGTCAGTGTTACACTTAGGACCTTTGCAGCAGCTGAGGTTGTAATTATCAAAGTAGACTCCGATTGTAATTGTAGGGTAGAGAATTGTGAGAATATTTGAGTAAACGTCAAACAAATGAAGTAAAAAATTTACATATTAAAACATAATATCTTCATGTTTGTTCTTACGTGTTTTCTGAGCAGAAGGAGGTGCACTTCCGTTTGAGGAACAGACAAACAGGGCTCATGATGTCAGTGACTGGCAGTTTGGATGAGGTCAAACTGATGCGGATTCAAGAAACGGAGGAGACTGATGGATTTGAGCAGGTCTGGTTCTACCAGAATGGACATCTTCACTGCAAGGTACCAGCACAGTGCCATCAGCATAGTACTAACCAGTGTAAGAGGTCCATTTGAACAGTTCTACGATTAATGGTGGAGGTTTAAAGCAAGTCAAGCAAAGAGCAAGGCAAAAGACCCAAACTGAATTTTAGAGCATGAACCTGGGCCCCATACACCCCACCTCAGTGAATCGTCTATGGCTGACTAGCACAGACCACTGGTCTGGTACGCCTGCGTGAAGGAACACAGTCAAATGATCAGCTCTCGTGCTTTTGTTTCCAGATGTTGGAGGAATATTGCCTGAGCCCCAGTAGCAGTGTAACGATGGCAGGAAGCCGCGTTGGTCTCAGCCCAGAGCCAGATATGCATCTCTGGAGTCTTACCCCTCAAGGCTTTATCCGCTACACCTCTACCTCTGATCTGGTCCTGGACGTCAAAGGTCAGCAGCAATTTATGGCATGACTTTACCATCCCAGCAGCTGGAATGCATCACTGTAAATTAGTGACACCTTGTGGGCTAAATATTATTAGTATGAATATTTTCATGCAACGCACTGAGATGTTTTTCTAGCTGTTTCTATTTTAAACACTTAACTACCATTGAGTTCGGGGTGACTTACAAATCTTGCACGCAGTGTAGTGCTAATGCAGTGTAGACACCGCCCATTATCAACCAACATTTCTCAGATGTTCAATATTACGTTGGCTAATGGAAGTTTATCAGTTTATCACTCAGACCATTAGAAAGCCATTTGCGATCATGTTGGCACAGCTGAAAACATGTTCCCAGTAGAAATCTAAATCTTAACAGTACAATTTGGAAAAAAAAACCCTAGATAATAAACAGGATATGGTCCCTAAATGCTTTTTAATGTGTGAGTGTCACTTATCTCTCAGTGTACAGTAAACGTTAACTGACTGCGGATGCATCAATAAGGCACCTACTTAATACTTAAGCACAGGGAATGAGATGTTAATTAGAAAATCTCTCTTTCAGGGGGACAGTACTACGACAAAAACCAAGTGATTCTGAATTCACTGGATCCAAATAAACTTCAACAAAGGTGGAATGTGGAAATTATATGATGAGCATAGGAGCTGCCAAACTGGAACCTTAATAGCAAACAGAGCTCTGGATGGTTCGTTATGCAGCTGGATGACAGGCGCTCAAGGACAAGGATACACCACTGGACATGCTCAAACTCTGCTGCCGGAGAACCACCGTAGAAAAAAAACGTCACATGAGGAGGTCAACATGGATATTTACGAATAAATCCATACAAATGTTCTGACTACCAACTCAGCATGCAAACAGTGGAATCGGAACTTGAAATACTTATTTTTCATTTAAAGCAATGTATCCAAAGGTTTTTATTTTGTGTTTTGAATGAATAAATCTGTTTGCCTTATGTTTAGTAACTTAAACAGTATTAACACCTTTTCGTACATTTTTATGAGAGCTCGCGTCAGTACATTCTCTGTCTGCATGCAACGGAAAGAAACAAAAAGCTGGTCTTGAAATATGTCGTTTTAATTCAAACAAGACAGCAACAGTTTTTCTTATAGAATAATAAAAGTATTTTTGTCAATAAACTCCTTTTTGCAGAAACTTGAGCTGAACCTGTTGCACAACATCCTGAAAACTAAACATCAAAGTTTTTATTGCTGCTCACAGACTATACTGATTTTTTTATTACATGCAGAATAACTCAAACAGCTTGGGGCTTTAAAGAGAGTACAGGGGGATGTAGGTTTTAACAGAAACATTACAGGCTCTGGACATGCCTGCAGTCTGTAGAACGACAGCAGCACCACTGATCTTTGTGGATGGTCTGCTGCTGTCAAGAGGAGCCTTGTAAAGTTTAGAGATATCACAGTGGCCCAGTTCTTTTGGCCCTC
Organism: Microctenopoma stevenorrisi; assembly: GCA_032270685.1. Taxonomy (NCBI): domain Eukaryota; kingdom Metazoa; phylum Chordata; class Actinopteri; order Anabantiformes; family Anabantidae; genus Microctenopoma; species Microctenopoma stevenorrisi. Next base: position 10,933,487 of record JAUMTR010000016.1, read on the forward strand.
TGCGTACTGCCTAGTTTTGCTTGACTGTTTCTTGCGCTTCCTGTTCTGAATCTGCAGCCTCTGTGCGGACGTTCTGCACCAACTCTTCAGCCTGTCTGTCGTTATCTTCAGCCACCCTGACTACGGTCTTTCCTCTGGCGTGGCCCTGTTCCAGCTTTTGAAAAGCCTGGGGCACCTGAGTAAATGGAAACTCTGCCTCCACTATTGGCAGGATCTGTGGTGAAACAGAAGCAAATATCAAGGATATGAGTCACAAAAAAGGGAAGAATACATACGTACATTCTTATACAAATAGAAACTGTCAACATAGCAGAAAAATATTACTTGATAACTAGCTCTAATGTGTATCTTTTTCTTTTCCAAATGCACAGCAGTGAGAAATTACAATCATATTATGCCCGTAATTATTTTAGACAAGTAAATACCCATAAGCTGCTAATGCTACATCATCTCTGCTTTCAAAGTTTCCAAGATAAAAAGGGTAAGGGAGGGGTTCAGAATGTGATGAGGCAGGACAATCCTGTGCTAGTCCCACAACACAGGCAGCCAGGCTTGTTATACTGGTCAGCATATCTGGTCGCTAACAATGAATAGGGAGCGCAGTGGCGTCACGATGGAGACCGACCACACATTCAGACTGAAAATATAACATGGAGAGAGAGCGTGTGTATGTGTTTTGTCAGGGGAGGGTGGGGGCTGTGTGTCTGCGGCTTCCCGCCACCGGTCTGAGTGCGCCGCTTGCTGTAAGCCCCGGGACAAAAGGACAGTGGTCCTGCACACTTTTGCGAATGGTTGCTCAGCACTGTTAAAAAATCCATTCGCCAGTCTCTTTTCGCCTGACTCAACCGTCCAGCAGCCAACAGTGCACACCACCAACCAACCAACCGACAGCACAGCGGGAATCCTCACTCCTAACAAAGCCACAGGGGAGCCTTGAACAGAAGCATGTATAGTATCCATGGCATGTTCATATTCACCTATATCCACCCCTGCCGTGATATTCACTCACAGGCTGTCGCTGATACCGTGCAAATGCGAATTTCCGACTCCCCATTCTGTCAACATAAGTGATACTGAATAGCAGTTATGTAAGATGATATGTGCAGTAAATAGTGCAGTACCTTCCCTGCATCCACCAGGTTTGTGACCTCGTCCAGGGCGGGTCCATCTGGAGCAAAGAATCCCCAGCGGTAGAAGACTCCTCTTGACATTATGTTCTAAGATGTAAACAGAATGGAGGCAACAATTATACATCAGGCATGTGTGCACCTCTGTGTTTATGAGATAAATCAAAGTGCTACCCAGACATGAAAGGATGAGGAAATCAGCAAAGGCTTCCATGAGTTATGATTTGATCTCTGCCTTTAGGTAATACTGAAAACACCATTACCCTTGTCAAGTCAGCATTCTAAACTTAATTAAGTTTTTTATTATAAAAAAACAAACACAACCAGTAAAAATAATACCCTCATGCACTAATCTTTAAGCACATCCCTACTTTAGGTTTGATCATGTAACATTATTTATTTTTTGGCATCACATTGTTGCAGCTTATCGGCATCGATACATTCCTAGAAATACATCGGCCCATTTAGTTATGCCAATAAGATTAACACTAGGGGGCTCAGTTGTGCTGTGATCACCCTGATGAAAAAGACGTGCTGTCCAGAGCCAGCAATGAGGCTGGGACTCCTGCAAACGGACAAGCTGGCTGCCCTCGTGGACAAAGGGGCCCAGAGGCTTGGCAAGAAACACACAAACACTGGCATTTGTCAGGGGGAGATAGTCGACTATAATCTGCACCAAATACTGCTGGTTCAGCAGCAAACATACTCGCATACAGTCCATCTACCGCACACACGAGTCAGCCATGCTGTCACCACTGGTCTGGGCAACTTAACCCAGTTCCTAGAGCAGATCGTGCTGTTCACACACGCACACCTATAAAAAAGCAGCTAGTGAGACTAGATGTGCGGTGTAAGCAACCCCAATGAGGCTAAAACACATCCAGAGCCTTAGTGCTTAAATTCCCATTTTACATGAACAGATTCAGATTTATTACAGCCTGCAGGGTACATTTCAACACATCGAGCGCGACCCTCCACTGAGAATATCAAGTCGTTACACAATTTCCTCCTCACTATTTCAACTGTATTTCCATTCATCCAAGAAGTTGAATGAAAACTAAAAATGAAAGAAGCTTCTATTGGCTGGAACAGGAACATTAGTTATATGTGAGTTTGTTTCCTCCATGTTTACCTGAATGGCCTTCATCTGCAGGGTGAATCCAGTGTGACATGTTCCATCCAGCAGACCCATGGAGTTGGTGTTAAGGAGTAGCGGTGTTACCAGTGCGATATACTTTGCCCCAGACCAGGGCTTCAGCAGACCCATCGCCCAATGCTCCGTGTCTCCACCGACATTGTCCAAAATCACATCAAACCTGAGTGTGCAAACACAGAATCCCAGCGACGAGATGTTGATGAAATACTGATAATAACAGGTTAGTAATTCTAAGATCACTACATGTTTCCTACATTCTGTCTTAAAAAAGAAAAATCTGTTTCTCTTCAAACTAAAGCCATAGTTTGCCCATTTTGTTTTAGATGCAGTGAGAGGGGTGAACTAGCGTCCACTCTGGATTAAGCCCTGGTTTCCATGGAAACTAGAAAGGGAGTCAACGAGCAGGTGTGCCATGCTGCCAGAAGATGTTTATCACATTTAGGGAAGAAGCACATACGATTGTAGCAGTACTGGTTCATCCCTTTTCATTAGCACCTTTATTGATCTGGCACTGACTGTAATGATATGTCATTGGAGTCTGGGCAGCAAAGAACATTCTGCACATACATTTCACAGTCCGATAGTCAGGTTACTTCTAAAAAAAACACACTTTTCCATCTCTTCTAGTTGTTCAGCCGGATTTCCTGCAGTGTAGTCCACCACCTCATCGGCCCCCAGCCCCCTGACAAGACCCTTGGCGTTGTGGGAGCAGGTAACTGTTACGTGGGCACCCCAGGCCTTCAGTAACTGGGAACACACACAGAAAGAAATATACAGGCAAATACAGCATGTCGCTCTACACTCATTCAGTTTAAAAGATGCATACAACCATATTCAGTGGTACATCTAGAGCAATACACACCTGAATAGAGAATGTTCCAACTCCTCCGGATCCTCCGGCGATCAAAACTCTAGGAGGAGAAACCCCAGCGCCCAGCAGGTCATTCAATTACTGTGTGACTCATTAAAGCAAAGCTACTAGAAGAAGTAGAAGCCTTGGGGGATAAAGAGGGATTTGCAAATTTGGAAGTGTTACGTTGGAGGAGGAGTGAAAGCTGTATTAGTTAAAAGTTTCCATGAATGGACTGGCTGAAAATACTAGTTAGAGCATTTCAAAGTCATAAATTCAATTTGATGTTTAGAATATTATTCCGGAACTTCTTACCCCCCTCCTCCCCTCCCAATACTCTGACTCACATTTCTTATGTTCTGTGTATAAATGGTGAAGGGATTCAGTGCAAGGTTACCCAGGATCAGGATGGCGGCTTGCCTTTTATTTAAAGACGAGTCTCTGCAAAGACCACCTGTATTTACAAGTGCAGACAGGGCAGTGTTGGCCACGTAGGGGATGGATGCTGCCTCGGTGTGGCTCAGTGACTTTGGCTTATGAGAAACCTGCAGAGATAACCATACAGTGTTAGACATCAGAAATAAACTTTCTAAAAGACATCTTGAAATGTAGTAGAAACATTTTTCTCACTAAAGAGAAACATTTATCAAATTCTAATTCTGCAAGACTGGATTGATTTCTCAAGTGTAAGAGCACATTAAAAAGCAAGACCTGTGAGTTACTGTGAGGGCAGCTGACTAGGCACTGTTGAATAAATGAAGTATAATGCAGCAACAAGACACAGGGCAATTTGTGTGGCTTTGTAATTGCTGCCACAGTATTTCCAGTAACCAAACAAACTTAATCCTAATTACTACTTACACTGCAGGGTTACATAAGGGGGTATGCTTTCAAACTTTTGTTCAATAGACTGTTTACATAACAGCTTTCAATGAACTATTACCAAATATTTAAAAGAAAAAGGAGTATTTCATGTGAGGATTGTGTTCGATGACAAACAACACAAATTCTAACGTTGCAGAAATCATGTAAGTTTAACTCCATATCGCACCTCAAACTCTGTTAGAGTCACAAATTCGGCCAGACTGCCTTGTTTCCATGGGGGAACAGCAGCCCACACCTGGAACACAAATGTGACAGTTGACATGCTGAAAACAAACAATTTTAACCACCAACTTGCAGTATTTACATCTACTTAGGCAGCTGTTCTGATCATTATTAGTGTTCAAAGCTATTTTTAATGGATAGAGCATTACTAGAATACAGACCTTATCACTTATTTTACATCTGTAAGAAGACATGTATGTGAATATGTGGGAACAACACTATGGCCCCACAGAATGAAAAGTGTATTTTTCATCCAAGGAAATATTAGTGAAAAATATGAGAGTTACAGTTGCATAAGGGGGTGGGCGATATCATTATATACTGTGAAGAAAAATACATTTGCATTGCATGAACATATTGGGTGTTGTATACTAGTGTTTCCCAAATCTTTAAACTTGTGTGACTTCTTACACTGAAGCAACACTTTCATAACACACATCATAAGAATATGTGGCCTCTTTGAGGCCTAAGAGGTACAGTTAACCATATATATATATATATATATATATATATATATATATAACAAATAATACTGTATGTAAATCAATTGTATTTTTGCTTTCCTATTTTGTTGATCATCACTGACCATCACTGGAAGACTTGAAAGTGTTAAAGAAACTGCCAAGTCCTGCACTAGATACCATCTCATTTTATAGGTGATAAGAATAACATGTAAAGTAATACACAGTTCATACCTCATCTCCTGGAGAAAAATGAGTGACCTCTGACCCACACTCCACCACCACACCAGACACATCACGACCCAGGATCAAGGGAAGCTCGCTGTGCTTGGCCATAACAGACATTGGGTCTCTTCTCAGTTTAAGCAATGTAGCACCATAACCACCTGGGTGGGGAAATCGAGCAAGAATGCAAACGGTTTATGTTTAAAAATAATAATTTGTGTTGTTCAAATGCCTGCGGAACTAATGTTCAACTTACCCCTCATAGATATATCAAGGGGGTTGAGACTAGCCGCGTGGACTTTAATCATCACTTCGCTGTCAGAACTGACAGTGGGGAAGGTAAAGTCTTCAGTGAACCTCAAAACTTCATTAGTGCCATACTGATCAATGACCCAGGCTGACATGCAGCTCTGCAGAGTTGAAGGTGAAGTGTAGACATTTCTCCTGAAGCACACACGGCACCCTGCCCTGGTTAACGTTTTGATTGATTGTGCGTTCAGCAAATGTAGGAGCCTGGTTGATGCCATAGCTGTGACAGAACCCATTTAAACCGTCCTTCAGCTGAGTTTACTGGCACTTGGAAGAACACAAAGTTAGTTAGTTAGCTGGCTAGCTAGCTAGCTAGCCCCTTGGCTAATATTAGCATGCCAACGTTGTCGCCGCTCGATAAATACGCTGAACCTATACATAACAGTTCGTATAGATACGCGACACTGTATCTGAACACATTAAGCGTATTATCATGCGCCACATTAGGCTAGAATAAAAACACTTATAAAGAAATTATCCGATAACACACCCCTCTCCGCTTACGCAGCTACGTAACAAGCTAACTTTTGAACCCAAAGTGACAGCCAATCAGAATACTGTCTCCAAATATTCCGACCAATAGAGTAAAAGAATGTCTCTGACGTGTAATGACACTAAATAATAACAATAACAGACTTTTCCTATAATAAAATGCATCGTGTCTTAAAATCTTTTTACCTTATTATATAAATGTTACCATATATAATACAACATGCATCATCACTGGTACTTGTATTTCATTTAACTAAATTTACAAGTAAGGAATCATTTCAGCTGGAGTGAAACTAACCTCAACTGTCAAATATACAATATACAATACAATCTACATGTTTCTATTGAAATTAAAGACCATATTATAATATAATACAATATAAAAGCTACAATGATGTGTAAAAAATCTAATTGAATTTTAATGGCACCATTACAAAACAAACACACACAAGTGTTTATGGTCTGTTATCATGAAAATGTGTGTGTTCATAACAAAAAGCTAGCATGATATGCTTCCCTCCAACATTTTTGTGAGTGCTGAGTATCAGCAACAGCTGTAGCCAGATGGGTGTAACATGTACGACTGTAACATAGTCTAATGGACAGACCACTGAACTAAAGGAAAATAGGCAGAAAGCATTACCTGGTTTTACTAATGCACGGGTTTACATTAGGGTTTGTGTTAATTGTTGCGTTATGCTCCAAAGTTATAATGGCATTAGACAATCATTGATTTCAATTTTCATTTGGGGGAATGTGGTCAGAAATAACAAGCTCTTAATACATAGCACCAAGTTTACTATAGGCCTTTTAATTCTTTCAAATGAGAGCCCACCTAAAGCCCTTTCCCATACAAACAACAAGTGGTGTTGAAACAAATTATCTGCTCTGCTGCTAAACATTATTAATCAAGTCTTAAAGATATGATTTCTCATTGGGAAATCTAATCTCAGGAAGCATCTCAGGAAGCATATTTTTCACATCACGTTGCTGTAATTATAAACTGGAGGAATAAATAAATAAATAAAAACAAATCACACTTGTCTCATGCAAAAGACATAATCTGCTAGCAGAGCTGATGCTCTCATTTTCCAGAGACGAAAGAGAGAGAGGTGAGAAGAGAACGACGGCCTGTAGCTGTGTAATCATGATTGAGCATAACACCAGGAAGCAAACAACCCTGGCATTATGATTACAGCTCTCAGAGGAAAGATGCCATGCTGAAAATTAGGTGCTTTGTCTATACTGTCTCATCACAGTGGGTCAGTCTAGCCTTAAATTGAAGGTACATGGTGTCATCTCCCAGTCAGGATCTTAACAAAACTATTTGAACAGCTAGCTCAGATTGTCTTCTAGACTGGCATCTGTCTTAAAATAATTTCAGTATAGGTGTACAACCTGCATATGTTTTCCCAGGAACAAAGCACATGTTGCTTTAGAGATAAATACAGCTTGATCTAATTTTATTTAGTGTCATTGTTTGAGACCTGTATGTCTCCTGCGCAGGAAATATATATAAGATACATCACAGCATAGTGATAGTTGTACTGTATAATGCTCACCTTTTGTTCCACTCATTAAGTTTCTTTAAAGTTCATCCAAGAGTCAAACAAACCAATTAACAGACAAATCTCCAGATGCCTGCTAAACAGTGAGCCTGCAGTGAGGTTAAGCGTGAACAGCTCCTCACTGCTAGAATAATGATCACAGAAGCATTGTTTATTGTCTGAACCTTGTTTATAGGGCTCCTTCCAAGCCTCAGCAGAGAGACAGAACAGAGGACTGTGCAACCTCTCTGAGCATTTAAACAATATTTTTAGAATGAACGATTGGCTGCTCTCCTCAGTAAATGCCCCATTTTTTCTTGAACAGATCAGACACTGTACAGTAGATACCAACTGTGATGTAGAGGAAGCTAAATAAAACTCATGGGTTTTTTATGCGTGTTTAGTTATCCTCCCTTTCCGTTTAAAAATAAACAAATAATGTCTAAATAACTGGCTTTATTAAAGATAGTTAATGAAGTATAATAAAGTACATTTGAAGGAATTACAGGAGATGATTTGATGAATACTAAGTGTTCATATTATATACAGTTTATTATGATATGCTTGTTTAGGTTGTTGGAGCCACAGTCAAGTTGGTGAAATGTTATTTCATCATTCAGTGTTACTGTTGTTTTTACAAATCAAGTGTTATTTTTCAGCAAAACTACTTCTTTGTACTTTTGCTCTTGTAGAACATTGCTAAAAAAAGTAAAGTATTGCAGCGAGGTTTGTTCACAGCAGCAGATGGTTTATTCAGAATGTATTTATTATAGTTATGAAATCTAAAGTGTTACATTTCGTAAAAACAGGTGAGAGGTAGAGTTTAAATTAGAAGGAGCTACAATAACAACTCATAATAAATAAATATATTTAAATGAATAATACAAAAATGCTAAAATAAAACTTTACCTTCATTAAAGGTGGTAATACCATAACCAAAGAATGATGAATCGTTTGATATGTAAAAATTTCATACATTACTCACATGCTGTGTTCATTTATCTAATTGTTTCCATTTATTGATGTGATTATACATAGCTTCCTGTTACCTACTGTTTTTATTCATTTAATTTCAAACACGTCCATATATTGGGAGCTCATAGGCTTTCAATAAAGAAAACCAACTGTATTCCAGCAGACACACCACTCGGTCCACAGTGGCACAGGAAACATGGTGTGCTCTGCTGTACATTTCACAGATAACTATCTTATCTACACTCGTCCTGCAGTGGTCTATTATAAACTGCGCAATCTCTGCTTATCCTGGAGATTACCTGGACGTCAGAGTTATTACTGTGACTTTTAAACTGTTCTCCAGCACACATGCGCACACACACACACACACACACACAAGCCTGCAATACACTTTTGTTTTCGCAAACAGATGAATAAGGATACGGCTTTGTGCCGTATTGTCATCAGTTTGTTTAAATTAGGCACAGCTCAAAGTTTATTTATACATTCATAAAGGAACACAGACACACATACAATCTAGCACCTGCACAAACACATATGTTTGTACTGCTACTACTGTATAACTATCAGTGATAATAGAAGCCATTCTCATATTCTTTACCTAAACCTCTTTATTTATATTCTTTATCGGCAAGGAGTTAATCGTTTTAAAACCTAATTGTGTTTTTCCTTCTGGTTTCTGGGTGTGGTTATTTTCTTTCCTTCAAATTCTGCCTGGCACACTACCACAAATATAGTGAATTGTTACTTTCACTTTCTCTTTACTCTCTTAACTAATTAAGCTCTATTTTTTTTAATCTAAACTAACAAGCTGTTAGTTTCTACTTCATATTTCCATGACAGATATTAGAGTGGTGATTATCCATTTAACAGAAGGGATCATTCATTTTAGGATAAGTCATTTTGTATTTAGTATTTTCTATCAAGTATGTACACCTGTACAATTTATTTGCAGTAACAGTAGATTTTGAGTAATTTATTCTGGATTTAGATGAGAAAAGATATCTTAATGTGGTATGTTTTATGAATAGCTAAATATGCATAGATAACATGATAAATGTGAGAAAGTGTAAACTCTCTTGCCCCTACTCACACAAATACACATAAACTTTCTCTCCAGTCCACTGTGTCTAACAGTTAATTGGGCAGCTGTCTGAAATTGAACCACATTCATTATACAAGTGTCAGTGCCTGCTGGTGGAGTGTAGGAAGAAGAGAAGCAGTGGAGGGGGTGAGGAGGGGCTGTGAGTAAAGCTGACAGGCTGCTAATGAGATATCATCAAGGAAAAAGGGCTTCTCAGTCCATCTAAGAGGTACAATTTCTAACATAGTAGTTGGATGCATAATATAATGAGGAGCACTGTTGAATAACACTGTGCCATTTTGTAATGTCTGCCATTACACGCCGTCAGGTTTGAATACTGAATGGGTTCAGCCCCTGTCCACACAAACGCACCACCGGCGTTCACTTGATTATATTTACGTTTTACAAACAAGCAGTGGGTGCACTCTGAAACACATACAGTATCAGTTTCTGGTTGTAAAAATTGGATGACTGTAACAAAACAACGCCGTTCAGCTGACAATATGAGGAAGCACCACACATAATATCTTTATGTAAATATGATGTGTAATTAAGCAGTGGCGTGTAAACTGAGAAGAAAAACATTCATGTCTAACTGAATATTTCATTTCCAATGAATAAGTGTTACAGAGAAAATACAAAGAGAAGAGTGAGACATGGTCAACAGTAAATTATAGAGTTAGCAGTAGAGTCAATAGAACTTTTGCCAAATTTTCCAGCTGACCTGTGCTGTCTTCTTAAAATTTAGCTTCCACTCGACATGGTGGCTTCCCTTGAACGGGGCGGTTGTGGAATTCATTATTTTCGCTTCTTAAACATGGGATCAGACCTACAGTTCACACCAGATATTACACAGTGATGCAGCACTGGATAACCATAAGAAGAACAAATGAAATAATGGAATTAAAGAAAAGAAGATCAAAAGTATTGGTTACTGTTTCTGTCTATGTGACTCAAACACAACAGGATTTGTGTTTATGTGGCTGTTCTACATGAAATCCATCAGAGATATATGATTGTAGGCCTCGTTTTCTGTAATAAATAATCCACTAGTACAGCTTTAGGTAAACTACTGTATGCCTGCATGACAGAAACAATCAACTGTAAATGCTGAGCTCAGTGGCTGAAACTCGACTTGCCTTTTGTTACATATGACAAATAACAAAGAAATATCTGCTGTTCAGTTGATTTTGATGAGATTTCCCCAAAGATGCTTGATAAAGCCAAATTTAGGGGTGCGAGATTTGTCATCAGTTTGCCAGTGTGTCATATGTTTCTGAGAGGCAAGTGCAGCCTGAAGGAAGGAAAAGTATTGATTCTCTGTTGCATCGCAGACCAGATGGTACTGAGACACACGGCCGGTGTGAGTGGGAGATCAGAGAATTGTACTACAGTCATTTCTGAGACAGTAACAGTGTCATTGCTTTTGGCTGTTTCATTGGATATTTCTCATATTGGTTCTCTTTATTAACTACATTATTCAAATAATAAAATCTATGATAAACCTAAAATAAGTAGCAAATGCTAAAACATGCTGAATTTGGCATTTTATTCATCTACAGTGCTGTAAATGATCCCAGTTCATTTATTCAATTCAGTTCAAGTCCAAAGTCTGTTTTCTCCACTGTGCCAACAGTTATTTTGCATGTTCTGGGTGAGTCTTCTCATATAGCTCTCTTTTGACGCACAGTATCTGAAAGCTATTACCAGCAAACAGGTGCCATCGTGTGGCATCAGGTGTCCTTTCAAAAGGTTAAGCAGAGAAGGGAAGACGGTTTGTCCTACATATGCAGTTAGTTATATCAGAGCCGCTCTCAAAGGACACTCTGAGTTTGGTAGCCACTGACAGCAGGGACACTGGCACTGTAAAACTGGGATGCAACCTGATTATGAAATCAGGTTAGCTCCAAGAGCTCTCACTGCTTTCAACTTAAACAGGTCGCGGGGCTCACAGACTGATGCAGCAGAGAAACACTAACACTGTGTTTTTCTGATGGCAGGACAGCTTTTCTGAACTGGTGTCAAACATTTTTTCATTGTTCCGTTTCCGTGGCGACTGTAGCCTCGGGACATAAGTCGGGATCCATTTACAGTCCTAATTGATTAGCAAGATGTGATTGGTGAGGAGAACAAACAGGTTGGCAGATGTCTGCCTCTGTCTATGCTAATTGATTCACATTAGCTGTCTGTGGATACAGCAAAGATCAGTCGTAGGAGAGAAGACTAATTACAGCTCACCGTATAGCAGAAAAGGACTTTCAGCTGATTTATGTGCCCTTTTCCTCTTCTAAATCTCATTTTTAATTTCAGCATTATTTATTTGAGATAAAGCTCATTAGATTTCTATTGAAATTGGTTTGTCTGCTTCTTTTCTGCAGTTCAATCAATAATAAAGTTGGAGGACTTGCTGAAATAGGATATAGAAACATTAGAAATCTTCATTGCAGGTGGCAAAGGAGGAAGCAGCTGTTCATTCAGGTTGATGCTGCTTTAGATGCTATAAAATCTTCAGCGTGAGCTGTTAAATCCTTGTTTGGTCAATCAAATAATTAGATCATATTAGTAAATCCTGTGGGCTTTATGTGTTTTTTAATGTATGTTATCTTTAATGATGTTTAAATTTATAGATTTAATCACTTTCAGTTTGAAAGGTGATGGTATTCTTTGTTGCTAACAAATCTGGGCATTACCTCCATGATGTTGATGTGGCTGAGGGTAAAAAATAATGAGGGTTAGAAAGATATGCTGAGTTAGGGTTAGAAAGATTACACAGCATCACAGCATCAAAGAATTAGCCCCTAATGTGAGGCACAATTCAACTGGATTTTAGTAGCAGGAGATTTGTTCCAGTTAAGTATTTATTAACTATTTATAATGTTTACTGTAGATGTGAAAGCCATAAACACTATAACATATGCTTTATTTCAGCAGCATTATTAACAAAATGTGAGGCAACAGAAACTTTTTTTTAGAATTTGACCACCCAAAATGTGTTCTTACAAATAGCTTATACATGGTTTAATTAACAAAATATTAGTAACTAAGTTCTTGTCAATTCGTCGGTCAGATTTAACTTCAGGGGCTAATGACTGTATCACATGGTAACTTCCGTGAGTATTTCAGTTTCAGTATGTCTCCTGTACAGAAACTATAGCTTCATTATTTAAGGAACTCACTCACTCCAAAGCAGCTTAATGCCTGTTTTCTTTTTATCTACAAAGCATTTTCAAGGGGTTTGTTCTTAGAAAACCGAAGTACTGTTTAAGAACATACTGTGAGAGTAGTGGAACAGCTGCTGTTATGATTTCCCGGTAATTGCACAGTTTAATATTCCAAAGACCTAAACCATTTTACCTCAGTCATCTACCATCCCTGAATGAGCCTGTTTGGGCACTAGGCAACAAGCACAGAGCTGGACAGGTGTGACACCAAGCCGCAAGTCATGCGTCTGATGTGTGAACTGGAATATTAATGAGCCCAAAACAGACAGTGGAAGCTTGAGTCTTCTTACAGAAAGTGAAATAAAAGATTTTATAATTACACGTCTGGGTGTAGATTACATTAGAATAAATGGATTCTGAAACAATTATGTATATTCATGGCAATCTTGTTGGTAGCTTTATGTAATTAGAGATCTGAAACTTGACCCAAGTCAAACAGAGCTCATCAATAATGACAGAACACGACTAAATTAATGTATTTAATATCAGTTATATTTTTACCACAGGAAAACACATCACACAAATCTCCACTCGAACATTAAACAGTGCGATGTTGAACTTCTGTAGTTTAACAGCTCATTTCCATTTCACAACATTACATTTGAAATATGATGTGATCGCAGCATTTTCTTTTACACAACAAACAAAGGCCTCAATCGACTGTTTACATGTGGTTTGGAAGGAGAATACAGCATGACATTGTCCTCACGACACTGGCAGCTGTCTGAATAATTCACAAAACCAATCAATGATTAAAGGTCTGTTAGGTGGCATACACTTTCACTAAAGTTGGTCTGAATTACTGATCGCACAATGTGGTAGTAAAAATTTCAATGTAGCAATAATATATTAAAAAATAATAATATATTTTACAGAGGATGTGTCCCATTATGTGGCTTTTTATTTGACTTTTATTGTTCATGTAACATAATATCGAAGTTATCATAAAAGCTTACCCGAATACTGTTGTTGCCAAAAGTCTTTGACTAATGGATCATTCCAGGAAAAGAAAGTGGCAGGCAGTAAGTGATGTTACTAGAAGCAGCAACTCTGGTTTATTTAGAATAGTCAGAAGGGACGGCGCCAAAGAATTATCAGTAGGCAAAATATACCAACTATTTGACTAATGGAAATATGTAATTTTCATAAATGTTTCAGCAAAATGTGGCCAGCGTGTGGCCGAAGATAAAAAAACAGATATCTCTGAAGGTTCTCAGTCAGTCAGACTTCAGAAAGAAACCAACCAAGTCCAGTTGCTTTGGATAAAACCTTTTTGAGATACTAAACCAACTCCTTCTCTTTCCCGATTTGGAAAGAACATTATGTGAACTGTTTTACTTCTAGATGTAGATTAATTAGAGGGAGGAGAGTGGCAGCAGTAAGGCAAAGGCAACTGAGTGCCTTCATAATAATAATGACTGAATGAATCACGCTGTACGATGAGGTTACAGAGGAAAGCATGAGGATGGAAACAGGCTTACTGAGTCACATTTTTTGACATTATGCTGCAAATTCTTAATGCTGAATCAAACACGGACAGAGCCTTTGAGTAGTCACGTTAACCTTACCCGTAAGTCTTCATTCAGCCAATGTCCTGTACAGCCCACTATTGTTAAATGTTCACAGTGTGAATAATGAAGAATACACATCACAATGTGAGTGATTTAGGGTCATAGGTGAATGGTTTAGTACATTTCTATCTAAAAATAAATGTGCTTGGCTGCAGAAATCTCTTTCTAACTTCTGCCATCAGCAAATCCGTGATACTCAATATTCGTATGGTACTATGACACGATAGTTATAATGATTTATTAGGTAGTATAGCACTGTCAAATTAGTAAGTATCAAATTAAATATTGGAACAGAAAAGGAAAATGTTCGTCTGATTATTAGATCTGTTTATGTAATCGTGTATTTACATAGAGAATGTCAGATTATTGAGTCTCTTATTAAATGATTATCTACTAACACTAACTAAATTTAACTAGATGATTAATTGTCTGAATTAAATAAAAGATTGGCAGAATTTCATGCGCACATAAAGTATAGTGTAATCCTGTGAACTGAACTGAAGTGGAAGCTTGTACAGATGTTTGTGACGAAGGTATTTTAATGCACAGTATTGTTCAGCTCCCATGACTGAAACGGACAAACGATGATGATGTCAAATAACATTCACATACTTGCAAGCTTCATGCAGTAGTATCTGGAAGTCAATGCATCCAAACGTTTCACCACGCACGAAGAGGCTACCTGAACCAGGAGTGAACCATTTCACTAACAAGAGAGAGTCTAGTTGCCATCTCTCTTGATTTCCAATTAACCTCACTAATTAAAGAGCTGCATACATGACAGACATGTGCAGGAGCTTTTTTTTGTTTTTATTTACACTATTATTGTTTCTTTAAAAATCATTTTCCACATCTGCCAGCCTTGGTTGAGTGTGTTTCATGACCTTAAAATGAACTCACACCTGACTTTCTTAAATGCTCAGTGAATCAAGTTGTTACTCTATGGAAAGAATAATGTCGAGTAAATATTGACATATAGAAATGTCACAAAGAAGTGTAATTTGTAGAGCTGTGCTAAAGTTAAAGTCTCTCTCGAGATCGGCTCCTGTGCCAGATTCCTCTGGTTGGCAGCTTTTAGAGTTTGTCCTTTGTGTACCCAGAATAAACTGCATCACAGCCTCATTTAATTACAGTGGGACGTTTAATATCCCATGAAGAACCTGATTGCCATTTGTGTGCAAAGATGATTGCATAACACTATTTTTATGAATTTATGTGAATTGTGTTTTAAGCAGCATTCGGGAGGACATTCAGAACCCACATTTATACTGTCCTTTCAGAAGTGGGCGGCCAATGATCAGATCAGGAAACAAAGGGGATGTCAAGAGGGAGGGGAGATGAAGTTCTGTGGGGAGAGGTTAATAGTGCAGGGGGGATTGAGAGACAATAGTCTGGACTAATGAGTCATGAGGCTGGCTTTACTGGTGCTGAGGCATTTCCGACCTGCACGCCACTCACTCTGCCATCACACAGCTCGATCACATAGGGAAGTGTTCTTTTTAACTTTCCATCAACCTTAACTTGTCTGATTGCCGAAACATTAAGTAGGGGTTAGAAAGGGAACAGACAAATGGAAAGTGAGACTGAGAACAAAAAAAGCTTTGTTTCCAAAAAATCTTCAACCCCAAGATGTGCATGTAAGAAAACGGTGTAGTCTCTGGCTTTCCTTATTAGGTAAATGGTATTCATGCTCCCAACGTGCTACATACAGGCCAGTGTTTCTTTCTCATTAGTATTTATTGGAGAATTTAGCACCAGGACACAGACAGAACTAGACAGCACTGAACCAAAACGCAAACTTGTTTAACTTGCCTAATCAAATATGACACTGTGTCCCCTTTGGATTCTTTAAACTCATCTTTATTCATCCAGTAACTGAAACACATGCACGTCCGTGACTAGAATTTCTGCATGATATCTGCAAGTAAGAATAATAATGTTGTAAGCAGGCTTGGGCTGGTGCTGCTTCATATCTAGTCAGTGGTGCTCTGGAAATAATCCAGGCTAGATCACTGGGGGCAACAGAGAATGCTGAGCCCATCTCTGTAGCCTGTAGCTTAGCAGCTGCCTGTCTAGACTGCCTGGCAGCTCGGCAATGATAATACAACATCACCACACCCTATAAATTCAGCTACCTTGAGGTAAAGCTGTGGATAGCAGTCCATGCAGATTAGACTATCAACAATTTGGTAAAAGCTGCTGGATGTTGCTTTAAATGCTGCTCGCTCACAGGCAGGAAAGATGTTTTAACAGAAAGAAGAAGAAGAAGAAGCAAAGAAACAAGTACTTTGTCGTTTGTTTGTTGTCATAATTTATTGTACATTACCATTTCTTCCATTGTCTTATAATCAAATTAATAAACATTAAAACATCTCCATGTATACAAAATATAAACTGTAAGGGGGGAAATATAGCTCGAACATCAACCTTTGTCATAAGGTTATACATACAGTCATTTCCTGGGTCTAACCCATGAATTAAAGGGGAGAAAGTGTCAATCAAACCCTCATTGTAAAAGACTACAAATCTTTAAAATCACAAGGCAAAACTGACACATGTCCTGTGGCAACTCGTTTGCTACATACGTCTCTTTGAAATGTCTAAAGAAAAGACTTAAAGAGCCAAATTATGAAAACCTTAACTAAGAGTGACCTGGCTCACACCTTGCTTTTCCTACTGTTGGTGCCAGATCTCATTAAAACAGACAGAAACCATTTTCACATTGACTGCAAAATGGAACTGAGGCCAACGAAAAAGAAAGAGGAAACATCTGTACACTCAAGTGGTCCGCATTTCGATCAAGACATGTGACAAGACAACCGCAGCCCTGAGCATCTCCGAAACGTGATGCATGACTATGGAAACACAAGCCCGAAGGAGGAGCTGGGTGCACCACCATTCCTTTTGATTCCGTGCAAGGGACTGAAAAGGGGAGGGGTGCATGGTGATTATCTCCAGCTCAAACCTCCTGTATTAAAACGAATGTCTTGAATTACATGTCTTACTTTTATTCATAGACAACAAATAAGGTTGTGGAGTCCATCCGTGTTAGTCTTGTGGTCTCTGTGAGAGATGAATGAGGGTGGACTACGATGTATGATGGGAAAGGAGGAGTCAGGAATTAAAGAAAGGCGGAGAGGGGGGGGGCTGTGGGGTCCAGGCTTCAACAGTAGCACTGCAGGAGAGCTGCCATTATGATGGGGACAAGGAAAGAGAAGATATCTGCGCGCAGCAGGATGCCTGCTCCAACGGGAGTGGTGGAGTTGGTTGAACTGCTGTAGGTCCCGGGGGCCATGGTGGTGTTGCTGGGGTTGGAGGTGGAGTTCATCACAGTGGTGTTGCCTGTGGTCTGGGAGACCCCCTGTTGAAGAAATAGAAATCGAGGAGGATTCAGCTCTTGTCAGTTTGTTCTGTAGAAGTAATTTGAATAAAGTTTTGAAGCATGTGATGACGTGTTCTGACGAGATGTGGCAAAAGTCTAAAGAAATTACTCCCAAATCATTAATTAATTAATGAAGTAACATGCGAGGCACTGTTTGGTGGGTTATTTCTAACTACTCGTGTAGCCAGTGATATATAAGGACTGGCTGGTCAGCAGAAGCGTGTCGAGTTTCTTCTGGGACACGTACCTAAAAGTAACTTTAGATTCCCTCTCCACTTTGCACAGGTAGACAATGCGCTGCGGCCGAATCGTTTATTCACAAAGGCACAAGCCAAACTACAGACAGAAATATCTAAAATGACTGGAGGTGTAGTTACATTTAAAAATCTACTGACTGGATCATTTCATTTCCCCAAATCTCGCCTCCTGTCGTCTAGACCATCAGTCCACCGGGTTTTCTAACACAGTGTGTTTGATCAATAAGCTCAAATAACTCCTCACTACACAGTTTAATTCCCTCTGTGACAAATAGAAATGCGCGCCTCCATCCCACAGACACTTCTACAGACGCCAAACGTTACCGAATGAGTGCAAACGTCATCCTTACCTGTGTCGATAAGCACGCAACGAATACAATCACTCCGAGTTGAAAAATGGTCATTTTGGACATTTTCCTTATTTCTGTTTTCTCCCTTTATTTAAAAAAAAAGGTTGCGGTACTTTGGCCAGATGGATGACGCCGCCCACGGATGGTGCTCCTCTCTAATGTACAACGTGCAGGAGACGGACGTTTTTATAGCAGCTGTGGGAGTCGTGTGACGTAGGACCCTGAGCCTTAAACACGGTGGAAATTACAGTTGTGCTGAAATGTAATAAGGATAGAGGGTGGTTTAACCGCAGGAAATTCAATTACTAATGACTTATTATAAGTTAATTGCGGATCATACTGCGGAAGTCTTATTGAGACATTTTTTTGAGGGGGTTGTCAGTTCAGGTCCTGAGTTTTCCACTTCCATGCTGTACTTTACAGTATGTGACCGTCTGTTGCTATGGTAACAGTGATTTTGCTTGCTTTGGCCAATCATTGGGATTTCTAATTACTGAAATGTCAGCGCCCACTTCAATCAGCACAGATTTATTATTTAAATGTTCTAATGACAACTGTCCCTCAGTTCATACAGTTACAACGTGCTGCGTTGTATTTTTGGTTTTCTGTAGAAAAAGTGCCGCATGTTCCTGTCTCGGTTAGATCTGTGCAATATGTTCACGTTTCTGTTTCACGGTGTGTTTTACATGTGTTGATGAATTATGAATCTTAATTGCCTCGTATTATTTCTGTATTTTTCTATGTTGGCTCCTGCAACACCTATATTTTTAAGTATCTATCCAAGTGGTACGACCTGTTGAAGTCGCTTCAGACATGGCCTAATAAATATGGGTACAGCGACACCTAGTGGTGAGTGAACAGAACAAAAAATCCTGAATTTGTTAAATGCTCATTCACTGCTGCTTACAATTTAACACGCGGGTCAAAAGTTTCACTTTGGTGCTATGTGATATTACATAATAATTCTTTTAGGCATCCTCGTCCTACAAGCTGTCAGTATAGATAGCACCGAAATTACATGAAGTCCCTAATGACAAACTGGACACAAACTATGTCCAACTTGTCATAATCTGTCCTTCAGGAGGGTGTGTTACACCAGTACAGAAACACATGATCTAGTTTAGGGAGATGCCAAATGTAGATATAGGTTTAGAGGCTGTGCTGTAGTTCAGTCCTTTTGGTCACTGGACCAGACACGCAGATGAAACCTATATTGTGTAATCTGATGAAGGAAAAATACGCTCACTGGCACAACTTTTCTAAACTAGTAGGTAGACATCGCCCCCAGATGGTGGCAACACTAAATTAACCATTATGCTGGGTATTTATTTCCATGATGAAGAGAGACACCAACATCTCCAGTCATCTTCAAACTGACTGCTGTCCACTGCAACCGGGGTCCAGTGGGGAGTAATGCAAGTAGTGATCCACAAGATCAACCAACTTTCATGGTTTTCTCCAGAGAACTGAGGCTTGTAACTTTAGTCCTATAAATACAGTCTCTAGTCCTCTGTCATTTGCGTAGGTGGATTTCTGGGGGAACAGTGAGACAGTCTTATCCCCATCTTCACCCCCAGAAGAACCCAACCTCACTCCCTGCAGAGGCACCAGATGTGCGTTGTTATGGACAGCCGGGGAGAGGGGCCTTTTGTGAGCATCTGATAAGCCCTGTTCCCAAAGCCGGGTCAGATCGGGTTTCATCAGCGAGTCTATGAGGGGGCGAAACACAAGCCCTGTGCACTAGATCAGGTTTCTGTTTACACGAGCGTGGTCCCTGGATTCCTCCAACCAGAGCAGACAGAGGAAGGCAGGAGACAGGGAGGAGAGAGAAGCCCTGGAACAGCACCACTGCATTGCTTGTCTGTCTACCTGTATGCGGTTTCACAACCAAGCGACAGTTCTGTGAGATGGAGGCTCTGGGGATACAATGAGGAGCCTAACTCCAGTTTGCCAGTCATGACAATAAATTGATGCTTGGTTTGTGTTTTTCTGAATATATCATGATTATTCATTTCATTACCAGCAGAAGAACGTCATGTTGTTCTTCATTATTACCCAACTATAGGCAAAATGTGTATTTTGAATACTCCTTTTAGTGCACAGGCTCAGGACACACACAGAGACACTCACATCCCTCAAAGCAAATGTTAACCCTGCCTTTGAGCCTGTGGTACTTTTCCTTAGGGAAGCGTGGCTCAGGGGGCAAATGTGGACATTTCAGGTGTTGTGTGCAGAGTGTATATGTCTACACACAATGTCACACCGCAAACACAGAGGCAGTGATCAAACAGATGCCATCTGAGAAAGCTCCAAACATTCTGCCATGGTATCACTTAACTCGCAGTGCTCTTTTCATCTCTTTATTTTAAGACAGAGTACACAGACAGTGCTTGTACTGTGTCCCTCAGATAAAACACAGTCTTCGCATTCCTTATGAAATGTATCTGTTGAGATTTCGGAAGGGTGGGCGCCAGGTGTAGGGTTACATCAAATCAGAGGGGCCTCCCTTCCCTATCGGTGGAGGGGGGGGGGGGATCAAGCTGCACAGAGAGCGCACGAATGATTCTTTTTAAGTATGTGTCAAAACACGTCAGTTGTATTTAAACAATAAAGCTCTAAAGATCCACCACGCGTTGAGTTTCCTTGTGTGACTTACAACAGTCATAGTTTCCGTTTTGTTGACTTTCTTGTTCTGCGTTAAACTACAAATTACATGATGTCATTATTATATAAAAACTACATTCGATTTAATGTCGATGTAGTTTTTATAGTTGCCAGTTTCAATGTGATTTATGGATACAAACAGTTGGTTTATTTCATGCTAACGCTGACCATAAATAAGTTCATTTTGTTTCAATTAAAATGACATTTTCATAACTTGGATGTTTCTTATTTTTCCTCTTTGTGGTTTGATTTATAGTTGGTCATTTCACATTTACTTTGAAAGTCTTCACCGGAAAACGTATCTTGGGTACAGGAAGAAACTTGACAGTGGTGGAGCGAAGAGAGTAGGGATTGTTCGGCGGTGGAGCCCCTAGCCCGGAGCGCACGCATGTTCAGTGGACTCGAATGGTGCGAAGCCCCAGATGAGGGACCTGCTCGTCCGGGAATGACAGCTGCTGTCACCGGGAGTGACAGCTTTCACTCTAACCTATTTCACTAAAACTACTCCAGCTGACACCTAACACTGATCCGAATTGGATCCAGCCAGGCCAGGACTATGCCAGAGATGGAGAAAGGGAGACCACCGGAAAATAAACGCAGCAGGAAACCCGCGCACCCTGTAAAGAGGGAGATCAACCAGGAGATGAAGGTGAGAGTGGGTTTGCGTGTCATTGCCAAATTAGTTTTTTATCCAGCGAGACCTGTTAGAGACCGTCTGAGAACTTTTTTTGCGCGCAGCGTCTCCCTACCGAGCTCTGCCAAAGTCAAACTGCGCACAAATCAATGCTGGGAATAATCCGACACATTTCATGTTTGTTTTCAGCCAGTGCTATTCCTGTGACTTCTATATAACCGGTCATAGCTCGTTGGGGCATTTATGTTGCTGTTTTTTATGAAAACTATATATATACTATATATAAAAAAATTAAGTTATTATGATTCATATTTTGACTAAACTAATAAAAATCCTTAAAACACAGCGAGATAGTTGGAAGTTTAAATTTTTCTTTATGAGAGAGACAGATGAAATGTTAATATATACATATGTTAGTAACGAAGAAGAGTGGATTGGCCTTTGCTTTCTGTGACGCCATGTCAGGCCAGCTGTGGCCGGAGGCGCTCTCCATAATGTCCGTCCAACGGAGATCCAGATGTGCGTCATTTCTTCCTCGCTCCTGTGGCGCGCACACTTGCTGTACCGCAGAGCTTTGCTCTCAAAACCTCCCATAAGAGCGACGTTATGAGAGACAGCATTTAGAAACTTGAAATAGTCGTTGCCAGTTCAGTCTTAGATAACACTCACAGATTGCTAAATGACATTGTCTCCCCTCTGTGGCTTTGACAGCCCAGGCAGTAGTATGGTAAATCACAGTAACAGACCTGATTGTCCTCCCACCATTATGCCTGTTAGTGCATGGAAACTAATCCACGGATTGTCTGTTTTGTTTGGGTTTGGACACCGGCTATTTGAGACTGTTGACTGTGGCGGTAAGGGATATCTGAGGCTCCTTCAAGAAGGAGAGAAATCTAAAAAGACAAGCAGTTTTTGGGGCTAGATTCTGGCCGTTCGTGAGAGAGGAAATGTGCTTTTTTTCGTGTAAGTGGTTTGGACTGTAGCGTTTGATATCCAGGGGAGGTGTTGTGTTACAACTTAACTAATTTTAATCAAAACATGTGAAATGCTATCCCTGCTTGATGTAAGCCTGCCTGGGCTGAATCTCAGGGTCAGCCCCAGTTTGTTGCCTTTGGCTGCAACTCTCGATGTGGTTTGGGATATGGCTTGTCACTCTCACAAAGCAGATGTTTGTCTGAACTGCCAAAAAGAAACAAAAACAACATTGTGGGAAGTGGAAGGGTGGGTGAAGAAAAAATTGCCCGTCTTTCGTTAACAAGAAAACAGAAAGGCTAAATGACACTGAGCTGTATGCATATGGGAAAGCTGCCATTAGTATACTCCCTGTGGAGAACTCCACAATACTCAAATCAGGCATGATGGGAAACATACAGTCCTCAAGATATGCACGTTTAAAAGTCAAATGATGAGAATGCAAAATGTAAGTGTAAGGAAAGACAACCAGGACAGTGGGCAGCAGACAGCTCAGCTGAGGTCCAGCCTAATGTTGTCTCTGTAATACATCTGTTTCAACACCACATTAAGTCCTACTCCCTCCACGTCAGACCCGAAGCGCAGCACCAGATACCGGATACTTTAACTTTAATCAACGTTAGGCATATTTAGCTGTATATGATACCACTGCTTGCACTCACCCACACACTCTCCCAGACACACACACACACACACACACACACACTGCAGAAAGTGAGCAAGCAAGGGAGAGATCCATTTCTTTGAGGCCCTAGTAGAGACTAGAGGTCGGAGTGAGGAAAGAAGGGGAAAGAATGTGCAGTCAGTACTACAGCACTACAACATCACCACAGCAGACTGGCTGTGCTGGAAAAGGGTGAAACGTGAGAAGCAGCGCTGTGTCGGGTGTCAGGCCTGGAAGGTGCTGGGTAGATGGGAGGATGGTGAAGATGGTGGGGGCAGAAGAGAGAAGGAGAGGCAAGGGGAGGGACAGGGAAAGCTGGAGAAAGAGAGACAGAGAGAGTGGTGGACGTTGGAGATAGGAGAAGGGAGAGGAGTGGGGCATTTCCGAGAACCGTGGGACCTTGCTGTGGTGTAGGGTGTCCCGCTCTGATTTCTGCCCGTTCCGGATCAGGTTTCTCCTCCAATCCGGTTCTCCCAAAACCACAGAGAGAGGTGGGTGGATAAAGAGAGAGACCTTTGTATTTTGTTTTTTTTTTTTCTTCATCTGGTCGTAATAAAAAAAAACGGGACCACACATCCCATCTGTGGAGAACAGTTTTCTTTTCTCCCTCTTTTTTTCAATTAAAAGAGATAAACAAAGGATGATTCATAGATTTCACACCGGCGTTGGGTTTTAAACCTTTCCGTCTCAGATTTAGCAAGAGTAAACAACTTGAATACATCATGGAAAAAGTGTCATACTGTACTCCACTGTGTCCGTATTCATTTCTCCAACAGGGCTGGGGCTGAGAAAGAATCCCTCTCTTAAACTTAGAGTAGGAAGCTCTGATTATGTTTAATATAGGATAAAAAGTTCCACTAACAACGCTGAGATGTAGGGCTGTAAGACGGTCGCAGTTTCCTATTTGTAGGCAAGCTGTGGCTCAGTTACCCTATCACTTTACATAGAACGTTAATTAGCCTCTATTTCTCCTGCAGACATTTGCAGAAAGCACCATGAACGAGCTCCTGGGATGGTACGGATATGACAAGGTAGATCTCAGAGACTCAGAGGCCAACGAGATCAGAAACTACAGAGAGCGGCGTCAGCATGTGTCTGTGCTAAAAGGTGAGGGCAGGTGTCTACAGTTCACTGTTAGAATAAAGTCTAAAAGTTACTATCCAACAGGTTCTGCAGGTTTCCGTGCAGACACCGAGTCACTGTTTAGATCTGCTAGATGCTCCACTGTCCTGTAGCAACGTCTCATGTTGCCTTCATTCAGATACATCTATTGTTTCTTAATCAGTGCAGGGAATTGTTACAGGTGCAAAACATATCATGTTAGACAAACAATGAACTTATGGTTTTGTATTATTTGGAAAATCCAAATTACAATATCATTATATTTTTATGTTTTCCAGAAAACTCTTTACCAAAAGCCAAGAGCCTGGACACTAACGTCAGTCACTCAGTCCTGGCCATGAGGAGTGGAGAAAGAGAGTCTGCCAGTGTCCCCTCCTCTTCGTCATCTTCTTCCTCAACTAGTTTATCCCTGGCCACTACCAAGGAGCACAAGAGTGCCCCTGTCATTGTGCCGCTCATAAAGCCATCAACAGGTAGTGGGCTAAGTAATTGCACACGATGAAATTAAGATTTATATTAATGATTTCCACATACACTATATGCTAAAATATACATTTGGTTGCATCCAGGTTCACACAAATACCCTCAAACTTATTTAAAATAATGCGAAATATGTCTCTGTTGATAACTTGCTGTTGAGAACACATCACAGGGATGTCTCAGAGGTTCCTAAAAGACTGTTACCCTCAGATTTAAGCAATCAACTGCTGGAACATCTTATGACATCCTGACATTCACTTAGCTTGAGCTCTTCACAAAGACTCTAACACAACTGTTAAAATAGCCATAATTAACCGCAAACCCATCCATCTTTTAAACCCAGCAGTCATACACACTTATGTAGAAATATTTTATCAAAGTCGTGTACCCGTTTTTGCAAATTACTGCATCACTGATTACTCTTACTCTTTCTCCTGCTTTTCCCACCACAGTGGAAGATGTACAGAACGTGCAGATAGTGTGTGTTTGGTGCCAGAAAGAAGGTGTAAAGCGCTATTCTCTATGCATGGGCTCCGAGCTCAAGAGTTTCTGCAGCGAGAAGTGTTTTGCTGCCTGCAGACGGGCCTACTTCAAACGCAATAAGGTTAGTGATTAATAAAAAATGTAACCCTAACAAAAACACGCCAACATTATTGCAGACCGTCATAACAATCTAGCTGTGGTGATTTCATTCGACACTACATGGTGTCGAGTGGTTTGTAGTGTGTGCGTATACTGTACACATGCAAACGCAGGCACTGTATGGACAGCTGTGACACTGAGACCCAGACATTAAACGGTTTGTGGCAGGTAAACCGGGGGTGGGGGTCTCTCAGAACACACTTTCTAGTTATTATAGAGGAGCCACTGTAGGAATGGTAGGTGGTAGGTCAAAGTTTGTAGAGGATACAGTATCAGTTTCACGTTAATGGAGGAGGGACCGACCATTAGTTGGCTGGGGTGTGGAGGACAGGAAAGCAACAACGATGGGGAACCACTCTCATGCACATTGCCACAATTTTTCACCTTTCATTATGACATGGATATAGCCTCTTTAGAGGTACAGGGTGACAAGCAACTATATCACCTTTCACCTTCGCTGCTGTTTATACTCTGTAAGGGTTTAGTCACATAACATCAGGGGAAAAAAAGGAGGACTTAACAGACAGAGTGCAACAACCGCTCTAGTTTTTTAGAGGTGGGGAGGAGAGCATTGCTGTTTGCTTGTTGCTTCTTGTCTGAGAGGAAGGCCAGGAGGCCTGGGGCGAGGTGTCCACTTTCAGTGCATACCTTACCTTTAGCTGCCTCATGTTTCGTAACTCAACACGACTCATTGGGCCACAGAGATGGGGGAGCACTCAGATCCAGAGCAGATCAGCTTACATGAATCAAAAGGAATTTCCCATATTAATTTTGTCAAGGCCATTAATAATATGACAGTACATAACCTGCATTATCTCCCTACTCGGTTGTAGATTCATATCTGTTTCACAGTTGTTTCCACAGTACCTTCCCTTTGTTTGTACCGCCTTTTTGAGTTTTATACCTTAGGTCTAACTATTTCTAAAGATGATAATAGGGCAGTTCATTTGAAGCTATTTTTCACACTTATGTCAGAAGCCAAATTTGGTTTCATGGCTACAGTGTAATTGCAGTATGACATTTTGATTTAAAGCAACTGCAGCTACATCATAATAAATTGCAGAATTAATCCACGCACATCTCAACATAAACTGACAAACTGCTTCACAGTGGTTCACATCATGTGTAAGACTGTGGTTTGCCCCTGTCAGGCCAGAGATGAAGACCTCCACGGTGAAAGATCCCCTCAGCACCCCCATACGGAGGACTCGCCCAGAGTGGTGTTGAAGATAAACAGTAATGTCAGAGTAAGCGGAAACTATGAATGTTTCTTTTGTTTTCAAATGTAAAGTATTATAAGTATGCTATGAAATTACAAGAATAAACATTTACACCCATGTAGTTTGCACTCTTATGTTAAGGGAGTGTGAAAAAGTCTGCCTCATGTTACTGTATATTTGTACAAAGGTCTTAATGTTTTCAGATAGGATCTGCCACTTTAATGACCCCCCACAGTCTCTCTCACCTGTGCCACAGGTATGTGATTGGTGCAAGCACGTCCGTCACACTAAAGAATACCTGGACTTTGGATCAGGTGAGGAACGACTCCAGTTCTGCAGCACAAAGTGTCTGAATCAGTACAAGATGGATGTTTTCTACAGAGAAGCCCGCGCAGCTCTCACCAGCTCCAGTCCAAGTAGAACCACTCAGGAGGTAAGGGTGGACAGCGGTGTCTCTGGCCAAAAGTTACTCACTCCTGACTCTTGGAACAGCAGCAACAACACAGGGGAAAGTCGTCATAGAAACATCTCCCCTTCACTAATCCATGGATCAACAGAATCCACCTCCATCTCGTCCTCAGAGACATTGTCTAATTCTTCTTCCAAGGTCCCTGTCTCTGGGCTGAGGACCCTGGAGAGACCCATCCAGCCTCCCCCACCTCCACCTGCTGCAGAGGTGTCACCTCACCCTGCTCCTCTTCCTCCCCCAGCTCCTCCTCGCCCTCCTCTAGAACATCAACCAATATCCCAACTCCACATACCCTTCATCAGACCTCCACTTCATGCTCAGGGCCTCAAAAGCCCCCTTGCCAACCCACCCAGGCACCCAGCTCCCCCTTCCAGCCCTATCCATAGACCCCCCCACTCTCCTCACCTGCAGCCCCCGGTCTCCTCTTCCATTAATGCACCTGGACTGATGCATCCCTTTCCAGGAACCTACTATCCTGGATTGCACTCCCCTCCTCTGAACATATTGCCAAGGGGTCCTGTCCCAATGCACCCGATAATGAACTTTGGGATCCCTTCCTTTAGCCCTCTCCTCCCTCAGCCCACTGTCTTGGTGCCTTATCCCATTATTGTTCCCCTACCTGTCCCCATTCCTATTCCTATCCCCATTCCAATCTCTTCTAAGGCAACTATGGAGACTCCAAGCCACAGTGGGGTTATCCAGCCTGTGCCAGAGGGGTCAGACAAGGGTAGATCCAGGGCTAAGGTGCCATCATCTCCAGGGATCCCCGAAGGGGACACCAATAAATTGTGTGGAACTTTGACTCAAGGTCTACCCTCACCAAGTGACCCCGTCACAAGGGACCCAGATTGGGTTAAATCAGAGAGGCCATTCCCATCCCCAACATCCACACCCCACAGTGGTACGTCCTCCCCCATGGCACAGTACTATGACTCTCCCTCTTCGGCCTCAGGGTCAGAGGCCCTGACAAACTATAAGCAGCAACAGCCAGAGCGGCAAGTCATCCAAAGGGTTCTTCACAGGACCCAAGTGAAGCTGGAGCCAAGTGCCAATGGTGTGGTGGATCTATCGGGGCTTGGGGGATCAGGAACTGGGCAGGGCACCAGATCAGTGCCTCATGACCAGTGTATTATAAGACCCACCCCGTCAATACCACAGTCCCCTTCACAAGACACTGTCCACTATCACCAGGAAAGTCAAACTCCAACCTCACACAACCCACCCAGTCCGAGAGGGAGCACCCATCCATTTGATGCCACATCCTCTGCCATAAAATCTCAGGACCACGGTCCAAATGGGATGTCTTCATCCACACCTGCCAGTCCAGACTCCTCCCTACCCCAAAAAGTACCAGCACTACCCCCTGACCCTGCACTCAGCGAGCTGGAGGCTATCAAAGAGAACAAGTGCTCTGTTGTTGGCCCAGTACGGGTTGACGGTCCTGTCAGTCAGTCAGAAGAACCCTTAAGAATAGTAAGTGACGTAGGAGAGGACCCACATGTTCCTGATGAGGACCATGCCTATGCCCTCCCCACAGCGCCAAAAACAGGAGGGACCACCACCCCGCTACTCTTGCCCAAACTCAGAGACAAGGGTAGTCTTCGGAGCTCTGCTAATTTGCCCAGTGCTGGAGACATGGAGCCAGCTCTGAAGAGGCGATGCCTTCGAATCCGAGATCAGAATAAGTAGAGGATGGAGGTGAGAGATTCTATTACAAGGCGAGTCAAAGTACACACAGCAATGCTTTCACTAGCTGTTGTTGAATCTAGTATGATTGAGTTGTACCCTGAAGATGGACCACAACTACTGTATTTCCATACACTTATTCAGACATCTACAGGCTACAGGCTATAAGCAGCCAATGGATGGGATTTAATTTAGCAAATTTTTTCAGACATTACTTTATAAATCAAAAGAAATACCAAGTTTATTCTAAGTGTTTTTACATAAGCTTTCTAAATCATTGCATTGTTCCATGTGGCAAACCCCATCCATGTGTTATTTCAAACTGTTTACTTTGAAAACCAGCAATTATTTAAACAGCATTTAACTGCAGATTGGAAAATGTACACTTACACACATTCGCAGATACACAGGGCAAGCTTAATCACAGGTCTCACAGTGTGTGTATGGTCACTAAACAGCATGGCGCCAAAGAGAGAGAATCCCAGTAACCTGGCACCTCTCAGTGCTCTAAGGTTACAACAGGGGAAAGAGGTGGAGGGCACAGGCAGTGAGAGTCATTTGGAAAGGTGATCACTTCACCACTACCTGACAGTCACAATGCTTTGTTTGCATGGCAGCCTGTTTTGTAGGTTCAGCTTTGCCAAGATATCTGACTATGTGTCTGTTTAAGAGGAAGATAGAGATTTCTACATTGTTGTCAATTAGCCAAAGCTCTTACTTACGGTAGTTTGAAATATACGAGAAAGTAGTAGGTCCATTGTCGGAGACATGGACAGATGAAAACCATGACCTTGATGTCACGGGATAGCCTGTCCAAATTGACACCCAGAGAGACAGAGAGAGAGATCAAGTGAGGTTGACTAAATATGACTCCAAAGTCAACGCTGTCATAGGACTCTGGGGCTGCATTAGAAAACACAGAGGTAGAACCACAGGGATCTGATTACATATGTCATAGTGACACCCTGTTTTAGGTTTGGTACGTCTTACTCCAATGTTTTTTTTCTCTCCCTTTTCTTTTTCCCTCTCTTCACTCACCACCACTGTCCCCTGCCAACCAGATGTTGTTAAACTACACAAAAAAGCGTTGTTGCTTCGGACCAATCAAAGCCCTCTTGATTTCACTTGCCTGATTGGTAGTCCAAATGGCTGTAATACCACCCATGATCCTCGCCCGCTGGTATCTCACCATAACGAGATCGCGTTACCATTTTACAGTATGCCCTGAGATTAATCTGCTGATATTGCTGAGATGGTTTAGATTTTAGCTGCCCTTCTTTTCTGTCTGTACTCTGCTCCAAACAAAGGCCAGGGGTCACGCTAATAGTTGTGTTTAAAAATTAGGTATGTTGATAGAGAAAACAGAACATAAATCTTTATCTTATACAACAGATGTTATGTGCTCAAGCGTTAGGATTCCCATTTCACCAAATCAGTTTGCAATCCACTCTTCGTCATTTGTTGTGGTTTCACGCATCCCCTTAGTAACCAATACATATAAAATCACAGGGTTCTGTGTGTGTTGTGCGGACGGATTTATGGCTCTGCGATGGGTGTAATGGGAGCTGGCTGCCGTATGTGTATGACTTTAGCTGGCCACCTCTGTGCTCCGAGCTGAACATTGCTGTCCTGTTCTATTGTCTCTAGTGCTAAAAGTCTTTAAAAAAATCTCCCACACTGACAGAATCAGCAGCCAAGTGCAGGATTTCACCTCAGGAAATAGTCCGTTTTTTTTTCGTCTCAGTTTTCCTTGACTTTATTTGGGATATTTTATAGCCCCATGTAATCTGATCCCACCACATGGGTATTTGCTGAGCGTTTGAAACTAAAACGCAATGGGACAGAGGGAGTACAGAACCCTGGTTTGGCCCTCACTTGTGTGTCTGTTTACATTTAAAACGTGTGTTTGAATGAACGTCTGTGTAAGTGAGCAAACGAGAAAGAGGCCAGATGTTCTTGGTTTGATTGTGCCCTGTGCAACTGTTATCTGAGTGTTGACATGAGTAAAAGCTTCATTCTCCATGTTTATGTAGAACGGGCAGATTAAGGAATGAGTGTCCATAAGAGGGGGAGTTGATATTAGATATGGCAAAAATGGAAATAGCACAGTCAGCCAAATGTATAACACCTTAAAATGCTTTCTCCCTCTCTCTGTTTCTGTGATGTTGTTTTTTTTTTTTTTTGTTGCTCTCTCTCTCTCTCACTCTCTCTCTCTCTCTCTCTCCTCACCTAATGAACAGGCTCCCTGTTTAACACTGTATGGCGGTGCCAGATTCAGTGCCACTCCCTCTTGTGGACAACGCCAGTGCTAACACCCTAGAGCCTGTCCCTCAGCCTGCCAGCCCACCAGAGTGTTGCTCTGCCTGTAGACCAGCGGGGCCAACCCAGGAATCAGTCCAGATGGCCACATTAAGTCAACGAGTGGGAAGAACACAACACAGTCACACATTTTGTCTTGGACCAAAGAGAATTGCTGACTTGTGTAATATGTTGTGTTCAGTGAGAGTATTTGCTATGGAGCTATGCAGATCTTCTCCCTGTCTGACGCTGTCCTGTCACGTGTCCATGTGTATGTGTACACGAGTGAGTGTGTCTGCCCAGATGCGCTCCTCCTCTTCTTCTTGCTCCACACAGCAGACACAGCTCTGATCAGCCCTGTGTGGTCCTCTCAGATGGAGTCTGAATATGATCTCTTTCCAGGGGAAACGGTTTGTTTTCTCTGCCCAGCTTGTACAAAGAGCCACATTGTTCCTCTCCCCATATCCCACACTGACTCCTCATTCCAGGTTTTGGGTTACCTGGCCGACTGGGGCTCAGACTTCAGGAGCTTTTTTTATTTTTTTGACCAACAGCCAGAAATATAGTATGCCCATCTCTCCACCACCTCTCCACCCAATCTAAATACGGTACACACTAGTTCTGAGGTCACAACTGATCATCTGTGATTTCCTGCTCAGCTCACTTTCTTCGAGGCAGAAGAGAAAATCTGCTGAGATTAAGACATTATCCTTGGGCAGACACTCTTGGGAGAGAGTCTGGCAGGGCTGTTGAGACAGAACAATGTAATCTCTGAGGACAGAGGATGCTTCCGCTGCCTCCTCTAAAACAATGTAAAACTGCATAGTATATATATATAAAAGGACATCTTCTGACATACACTAGCTGAGATTGACTGTGAACACTTCTCGTCCTGATGACGCTGGTACACAAATGTGTGATGCACACTATTCACCTGATTTGACAAAGCTTTATTAGTAAATCAGAGTTTGAATCACTTTTAGCACTAAGTGCTATGCATATTCGTGGAAAATTTCAAATTCTTAAACATTCATGGCACATGACCCCTATTCTGTTTTTTTTTCTTTATGTTGCTGGCTCTGATCAGAAAAAAAAGGCTTCTAATGTTACCAAATGTGGTATTATACTCGACTGTCAAATGCTGTAGTATGCAGCGATCAGTATTACAGTTCCCAATATTGGGGATACCTAATGAGATTTGATCCAGCTAGATCACGTAGAGGCTTCGTCAACACTTGTTCAATTGTGCGGTATCGGTTTTTCTAGTTGAGCTCTACACAGATACTATTTGATGTTATATTAACTTATGAATGATGTGTCAGTAGATTTTCACAAAAAGTGCTTTATTCTTTTTATTCTTTTGTTTTTCCTTGATGATTGTATTTGTGAGTGTCAAAGCTCTTAAACGACCCTCGTCTTTATGTTCTTATACTGTATCCCCACCAGAGAGCAGTGTTTGCCTTTCTCTAACCAGTGAGCACCAGGAGGCCCCATAGTCAATCTGCAGAACACAACAGACAACTCTGCATTTAGTGCCAGCTGACTGATATCCAATGCCAAGTAGACAGTTTTACCTCTGCTTATTCCTATGCTTATTTTATCTTTAAATTGGAACAATTTCCTACCATGGGTGCATTCAGCTGCCCCAATTAAGCCTCTTCTAAATGAAGAGTTCAGCAGTCCTTTGGGAAAAATGGTGATCATAACTGCAAATGCGGCCTACCCCTACCGTCATTCCAAAACTGCATCCCTACAGTTTGTTTGTGTGTGTGTGCGCGCCTACATGGGCACTTCATTCGATCGTCTCCCCACTCATTCCAGCCTACATCCGCAGCACGGGTCATGCCTTTACGTCAGTGTCATCCTTGTCCGGGGCCTCGACAGCTTGTTTGAGTTGGTGATGACATCACGCCATGCAAATAGCTGCTGTGTCAACAAGTGGTCCTCTAAACGCCATAGGCCAAAAACAGATATTATTAAGACTGCCATTATTGGTATTATTGCACATTTTAATCATTGTCATTTCTGATGTGGTACAGTTTGTGTGTTAATTCAAAGTTCAAAGTTCACAAAACATACTTTGGTGTCAAAATGGTGTTGCTGTTGTTGCCAGAAATACATCAGCACTTTCTGACCTCCCCTGTCAAACATTTAGCCCACTGTCTAATTAGATTGTTCACAGATTGTGTGTGTTTCAATATACATTCAGTAACCGGGAGCTTGGGTGGAGACCTCTTTGTAAAGTCAAAAAAATAAAAACAATTAAGAGCAAGCATCGTGTGTTTCCTTTCCAGTACTTGGGTAGGTGTGTTTTTTCACGCCTTTCGAATGTGGCTGACATAGTTTTTGACGTGTTAAAAGAGCTATGATGCTATATGACATATAGAAAAGGGCAGCTAACAAACTGCGGCCTCTGTAAATCTCTATTTTTAGTGCCAACGCATTTGCAAAGCAGCGCATCAGCATTCCTGACATACTGGAAGTTGGTCACGTCTCTCTCTGCGCGGTGACGGTAAAACAGATGAATGAGATAAGAGAGCAGGAATTCCGGCCTGGTAGGGGCTTGTTAGGAACAGCAGTAGGAAGTCTCAGGGGGAAACTTCGCCTGGGGTAGAGGCCAAATAATGCTGGAATCACCAAAGCATCGATAAGTGATGAAACGTTTTGAAATGTATGAAAAGTTTATATGGAATGTATTTCTGTGACGTTACATAAAGTTAGGTAGCACAAAACCGGATACAAGGTATTGATAAAAATAAAAACTTCGTACACTGCAGTTGGGTAGAGCTATATTTTTTGACATAGACAAAATAAATAATGAAATAACTTATTGGATTTAATTGGTTTTAATTTTTAAATATGTTTATTATATTTATTTTATTTGGACAGTTCCAGACACTTAGATAGAAAAACCTGCATCACGTCCATTTATTTATTCACAAAATTCAGCCTGATTTCTATCGATTTTCTATTAGTGCAGTGGTTATTGGTGTTTCCTTTAGATATTAGTTACCATTACAGGTTACACTGGCACCCTTTTTGCTGTGCTTTGAAGTATTATTTTTTTTTACACTAGGCTGTAAAAACCGGCCTCCGTTTTATTTTGGTAGTAGAAACCGGAAGCCGCGCCGTCTCGCTCTGTTTAACTTGACCGCGGCTGCGTTACAGGTCGGACACGTTGCGGTCAGGTTTGGTTTTGTTGTAGCTACCTGGAGCAGTCGCACCTGAGCAGAAGCGCGCTGCCGTTCGGCTTCAGGAAGCTCACCTGGAATTCTCTCTCTTCTTTACTATTAATGGAAAGTTTGGCAGCGGACACATAATTATCCTGGCAAGGCGAAGTTGACTAAAGAGCTGAGCCGAAGTGAGCGGCGGAGTGCCCGTGTCTCCCACTAGAAACAGGCCCACAGGTGTTTTTGTCCCTTTTGATGTCTCATGTCATTTGACTTGGATACACTGCGCTGGAATCATGCTGGGAGCGGAGAGCAGACTGGAAGGCCGACTACAGAAGCTGGAGTCCCTGATGAGGGACCCGCAGTCGACCCTCAACTTGGAAACCTTACTGGTGAGTTCGCGCTCGCCCTCAGGGTGCGATATGTGTAGGTGTGTAGGAGATAACGTGTTGCAAACAAAATGAATATTGCTCCCTGAGTAGTTCTTGTGTAATGATCACAGATTACCTGAAGAGACATGCTTAGAAATAACAGCTGGAGTGTGCAAACAAATGAGTAACAGTTTACAGAGGAAAGGAGAACAATGCAAATGAATGCATGGCTGACCAATATGTTTTTCCTAGTTAACACAACAACCTGTGTAAAACTAATTAACCAATACTCTGCTTTGATATTACTTTGAGTTTTGGTCAGTGGTGTAGCAGGGGGAAGCCCCACCTAAACTCTAAGTGTAGCCACCTTTTCCTGTGTTTGGATTGTTCCTCATTCGTACATTAGATTCATTATAGCAAGACAGCGTTATAATAATAAACCATATCCTTTAACCACTGCCTTTAGTGTTCTCCCTAAAATGAAGTTCATTCATTCATCTGCTCTCACCACCATCACCTGGTGTGGCCTCTCTCTGACCTGTCCTAAGAATGTACCGAGCACAAAGTCTGATAAAACCACAGCGAACCCTCTCTGCACCAACCTCTGAAAACAATATGCATCTTTGAGCTGATGCCTTGTAGCTTTTCTATCAACCTCTGTCTTGACAGGAACTCGGCCACAGCCTGAAACATTTCCTCTGGAGAAAGGAAACTGCTAGGTTGTGAGATGGCTAGTATTTCTACTGTATTTATTGTAGTTCATTG
This sequence comes from Microctenopoma stevenorrisi, assembly GCA_032270685.1. Lineage (NCBI taxonomy): Eukaryota > Metazoa > Chordata > Actinopteri > Anabantiformes > Anabantidae > Microctenopoma > Microctenopoma stevenorrisi. The sequence goes on from JAUMTR010000016.1 coordinate 10,968,758, forward strand.
TAGTGACCAGGTGTGTTTGGAAACGCAGCTTGTCCCTTTTTTTTTTATCTCTGAGCTAAATCTCTCTTCGGGAAGACTAATAAAGATACTTGAGCAATGCACAGTAGTAAGCAGTTCAGGAGAATCCAGTGACGTAAAAGACATTAAACGACCGGATTAACATGATTTAGCAACACAATTACTCAGCAATTCGACGACCAGATAAGGAAACGTCGAGGAGACATTCGTTTACTGGAATTGTAATTAAGATGTTTCATACAGATTTGGTTTTAACAGGTCATCAACTACTGTGGGAGTGAGTCAGGTCCTTCTGGTCGCCATCCAAGCGTGCTGTAGGATTATTATGGAGGTCAACACTTTAAGAATAGTTGATGTTGTGTGCACTGGTCACTGCACAAACAGGATTTCTTTTTTCTGCCATAGTTCCTGCTGTAAGATGAGTCACAGGTGAACGTCACTGTGTGAAACTCATGGCATACTCATGGCAAAGAGCCACCCCACAGGAAGCTGAGGTCATATCCACGAATAGAGATGGCGATAACCTCCGCTGTGACTCGAACTCGCCATTTCCTGCTTGTCCACAACTATTTACGTTGTGTTTGCACAAAAGATGCTTTTTATTTTCACATGTTGAACTCTATAGCATCCCATTCGGTGAACAACGCAACATGATGTGATGGTAACTTCAGAACGATTCATTCATTAATCTGACTAATAAGAAAGGGTTTTTATATTTCTCTATTTCATGGAAACACTTTTGCCACTAATTACAATTTCAGACTTGTTTGGCAAGTCTCTGCAAGCCACCTGGACAGCGAGAGACACCACCAGAGACGCTCGGGTCTTGTCTTGACTTAGTGCTTCGGGTCATTGTCGTGCTCAAGGGTGAACCGTCGCCCCGGCCTCAGGTTGTGTGTACTCTGGAGCAGGTTTTCTTCAAGGATCTCTTTGCGTGTAGCTCCGACCAGTTGCTATGCCACTGTTATGAGAAGAGAACCCAGTGCATGTTGATGCTGCCGCCGCCAAGCTTAGAAGAAGATGAAGATAAAGAAGAAGACGATCAGTCGTTGCTACAGTCCTGCCCAAAGAGTTACAAGTGCAGTTTGACAGGCTCCAAGCCTTAATTAGGATTAATTCAAGAATTCAAAATCTAGGAAGAATCCTGTGCCATTGTTCTCAGACGCTGTGTGAGAAGATTTATAATGTAATTCAGGATGTAATTTGACTCCGAGCACAGAGGATTTCTGATCTGTCTTCAGATTTTTTTTTAGGTTTTGGGACACATAAATAGATCAGAGGCATTGTTAATGTTTTTTTAACGCCAGTGCTTTTATTGCAGTGGGAATGTTTGCAGTTCAAAAGCCTCTGCAGTAAATGGAGAAGGTGCAAAAAACCATTTAGTGTGTGTGTGTGTGTGTGTGAGACACTGATGGTATTAGGACTCCGCGACTGTGCGGAAATCGAAAAATGAAAAGAATGAGAACAAATGAGAATGAAGGATATGTCAGAAAGGAAACTTTAAATTTCATAATGTTTCTTTAAAAATCGTCAGATTTAACCATTTATATTATGAAAACAGCTTCAGCTACGAGGATGTTGGAGATTCAAATACTTCATTTGAATCTGTCAAAATAGTTCATATTTACATAGGATTTTAATATTTACAGAGTTCACCATTGTTGAGACAGACACGGAGGTCTTCATCTACTGCAATAACAAAGCTGTTACAACACACACATGCGCACACACGCACGCGCGCACACACACACACACACACACGCACGCACACGCACGCACACACAGTGTAAAGTAAAGATCCTCAAGCTCTCAGCCTGAATTCAGACACATAAGCTGTTTGTCCCACAATAGCTTCTGAGCCTTTACGTCTATTTCCACCCGTCTGCGGCCCCCCCACGGCCGCAGACGGGTGGCTAACAACCAGTGCTATTTAAAGGTGCAGAATTGTTCCACATGCCTCTGCCCACCCACTCACATGTCCCCGTACAAACGGCTCAATCCCCCCGACGCTGGACGACTCCGCTTGACCCCTGTTTTTGGGGAACAGGGGATCATGCTACACCCTAGCCCCACCCCCACATCCACCTGCTGGACTGTCCTTCCAGCCTCATGAGTTTGGATCGCAGGGACATTTTGGTTCTATGTGAAACCCAACACTGCCGGTTTAAGCAGCGATGGCACTGCGGAGGCTCAGGCCCTCGGTCTGGTTCTGCCCCGGCCCTCTGTGTTGATGTAGGGAGGGGGATGTATGCTTTTGGCTGAAGTGGGTGTAGGTAGGCCTCGCTGATGGTCTCTTTGTTTGGACAGGGGGCTGTAACAGCGTCATAACAACACTGTTGTTGCATTGTCCCTTTGTATGTGTCCTGCTTTTCTCCACCAGTCATGATCCATTTAGGAGCACAGTAACAATTTCCTGCCTTACTTCCTCTGGTCGTTCAGTTTTGCTGTCTGTTATCAGACAGCAGAAGGCTGTGGTTTCCCAACTTAGATGACTAAAGAGAATCATAAAACACATTTCTGTCTTTCCTACGAAAATGAAACTTGAATTCAGCATTGAAACATTATTGTATTTTCATGAGTCTCAAGTTGTCAGTGATTAAACAACCAACAAAACTGCAGCAATAATATTTAGGGTAAAATAATGTTTGTTTATCCAACATAGTGATGCTCAGTTACACAGCAGCAATTATTTTAATCCCACTGGGGGTAAATCTCAAAGCTTATTTCAGGTTTTTTTCCCACCCCATGCATTGTTTTTGTTTGTTTCAAGCTATGATTGGTTTTCACCTGTTTTCGTCTTTTGTCTTTCAGGATTCCATCAGCGCATTGTCCCATGACTTAAATTATCCCATCCTGCGCAAAAACAAAAATATAGAGGCCTTTCTCAACAGATGTAAGAACTCCAGTCTTCAAAACATTAGACTTGTTTGTCAATGCAGTAAATACAGCCATTATGTAAAGATTATTAAAAGCATTACTTATCATAGTGATCGCTCAATTCACAATTGAAACCTACTGAATCCACATGACTGCAACCGAACTTTTATTGTCGCTATGGTAACGTGTATGCATGTTATGCAGATGAGAAGGTGGTGAATCAGCTGCGAGAGCTGCAGGTGAAGCTCGAAGACTTTGAAAAAGTGAAGCTGATCGGGCGGGGAGCCTACGGAGAGGTGCAGCTGGTGAGACTTTTCTGCAGCCTAATATCAGAAATGTGAATGAGAATGAGAAGGAACAAACAACTGACATGCAGGAAAATAAGCCGGCAAAAAATATCTGCAACGTGTTTTTATTTCTTTTCTGTGAGTTACTTTAGAGCAGAAATTCCTCCCTGGTTTTGGTGCTGGTGGAGGCTTTAATCTAGTCTTTGCTGAGTGTCTCATGGTAGAAACAAGTCTGAACACACTCCGTGTGTAGGAGAGGAGTGTGAAGTCTGGTGTGGGTGTGTGGATTGGAGGGTGGGGGGTGTTGGGGTTTGTGGTTGAAATCTTGTTTCAGCATGTCGTTTTACGGGTGTGTACTACAATTATGGATTCCCCTCTCTGCTTGTGTCTCGTGTTATCTTCTTCTTGTCCCCGGAAAGTTCTTGTTTTTAATACATTGTCTCCTATTCTCGCCGCACAGGTCCGTCACAAGGCCTCTCAGAAGGTGTACGCCATGAAGAAGCTAAAGAAATTTGAGATGATCAAGCGCTCAGATTCTGCCTTCTTCTGGGAGGAGAGACACATCATGGCCTTTTCTAACAGCCCCTGGATTGTCCAGGTGCATATCTGTCCCACTTAAACGATTCGGATCTACAAACACAAATCTTAAGCCCCCCTCACTTCGGCTTTGTTATTAGAGTACAAACAGTGGGTTCAGTAGAAATATGAGTAGATAGATAGAGATGGAACTAACCAGATGGGAATATGACAAACTAAACCTGATCAATGTGAAACTGAATATTGTGATGCTTTTGGTTGGATAAGATGAGGTTAATCTTTATTGTATTTCCACACATTAAGTACCAGTACGACGAAATGCAAACAGTCACACATATAGACACATATGGAGACAAACACAGTGAGCAGTAAACCGGAGGCAAACCGATTAGAGACTAGTATCTAAATGGCTAAAACGTAAAACCTATTAGAATAATGTGCAATACAGATGTTTGCAGCCATGTCAGGCAGCTCTCCTGCCTGACTGTAACCCAGTGACATAGTTTGGCGCCAAGTTGGATGTAATAATTCATGAATGAGGTTGTCTGTTGTTTTATGACACAGATCCAGAGATAAGACACACACACACTCTCACACACACTGTATGCAAATCTTCATCCGAGGAATGACTCTTGAGTCACACTTCCAATAACATGAAGTGACTCAGTGTATTGTCTCCTAGCTTTGCTGTGCTTTCCAAGACAGCCGTCACCTCTACATGGTGATGGAGTTTATGCCTGGAGGCGACTTGGTGACGCTCACTATGAACTACGACATGCCTGAAAAATGGGCTTGCTTCTACACTGCCGAAGTAGTGCTGGCGCTGGACGTCATCCACTCCATGGGCTTCATCCACCGCGACGTAAAGCCGGACAACATGCTGCTGGACCAACACGGACACCTCAAGCTGGCCGACTTTGGCACGTGCATGAGGATGGACTCGGTACGTCACATTTACCATCATGCTGTTGTTGTTTGTGCTGAGTCTAAATCGGCAGCGTTTTTGAGGTAAGTACAGCTCCTGAGTCGCTTGATGAGTGAATAGACATTTCTGGGCCCTAGTGCGCCATCAAGTGTCTAAACCGTGAAGTGTCAGTCATGCGTCACTCTTGCATCAGGTTGTTTTGAAAGGCCCCAGAGGATACTGTGCAAAACAGCCAATCTAGAGAGCAACAGATGTCTCGCCTCCGCTGTGGGTCAGGAAGTGTTTTTTCCACCTTTTGTTTTTACCACAGTGATTTCAAAATAGCTGGTTCACATGGATCCACACAAACACAAGCCCTCTGAAACTCTACCAGCATACAAAGCACATAACAAAGTTGTTTTTAGTACAGCCCTTCGCACATTTTTCCAAGTGGACGATAAACTGTAAATAAACAAAGATAATTTGTTCTACTACCTGTAGAATATTTCTGATTTAAGTGTCTTTGGAACATGGGAAAACTTTGTTGTTTCCTCCTTCATTACCTATCCTGTTATTTCTTTTTCTCTCAAACACATGTTGTGTATTTGTTTGCAGAGCGGTATGGTGCGTTGTGACACAGCTGTAGGCACACCGGACTACATCTCCCCAGAGGTGCTGCAGTCCCAGGGTGGAGAAGGTTTCTATGGCCGGGAGTGTGACTGGTGGTCTGTAGGAGTGTTCATATATGAGCTGCTGGTTGGTGAGTGACCTACTGTGGCAAATAAATCACAACCTAATCATCGACAACAGCTCCTTGACTTTTAATAGTTAAAATCTAAAACCCTGAAATGAACCACTGTAGAAAAGAGCTTAACTGTTACTGGATGAGTGTTTTGAAGCTCACTCCTCTCGCAGGCGAAACCCCGTTCTACGCCGAGTCCTTGGTGGGGACGTATGGGAAGATCATGAACCACAAGAACTCCCTGGTCTTCCCAGATGATGTAGAGATGTCTCAGAACGCTAAAGACCTCATCTGTGCCTTCCTTACTGACAGGTTTGTAGAATTGGCTCTAAAGTCTAACAATTGGCTTTGTCTGGATAATAAAGCTTTGATCGTTTTTACAAAAGAATATCACAAAAACCTGGGAATAAGGACACTATAACCACTTTACTTTTAAATTCATGATGTGCTCTTGGCTCCTGATTGAGAAAAACAATGTGAGGAAAGAGGGATTTGTAAAAAATTGACAGTTTGTGTTCAGCGGAGCGGAGATAAAAAAGCGTGATATTCTTAAGGATGAGTAATTTCTTGTAACACCTGAGAGCTAACGTTTTCAACCAACATTTGTCATTTGTCATTCAAAATGTGTGATCGATGGTGATGACAAACCATCACGCCGTGTGTGCCGCAGTAAACAGAAATGTCACAGCGATTCGTTGACATCAGTGGGGATGTATGGTGACACGGAAAAACCTCTGCATTGAAGATAAAGCAGAATAGGTGCGCGTGTGTAATGTTTTGTGGTTAGTGGCCCATTCCCTGGTAAGAAGCCACTTCCTGTTTACATTAGTGACCCCACCCCTGACAGACCAAACACAGCAACTATTCATTTCTTATTTACCTTTTTACTTACTGTTCTCTCATGTGTGTGTGTGTCCAGCCACACACACACACACACACACACACACACACACATCTTCTGACCACTGACTGCATAAAGCACTTAACTCACATGCTCCGTCACTGTCGGCCTACAATTACCATCCTCTTTTCTTTTAGATATTTCAACCTCTTTCCTTCTTCCTTATGGTTAAAGTTTTCTTCTTCTAACTTTTCCATTTCTCCGTACTCACATTTCCTCTTGTAACTTTCTCCTTTTCGCTCCTGCAGTTTTCCAAGCACCAACACATACACACACACACACACACACACACACACACACACACACACACACACACAGCCTTGTAGCAAACCTGGCTGGCTTCATGTCAGATTTCCTTTTTTCTTGCGGGGGTTTAAAAACTCTCCTTTTTCTCTCTCTTCCTCCACGCCCCTGCCCTCTCTTCCTCTTGGCTGGGTCTGGAATGTCCCACACGTGGCAAGCCTAAACTGCCGCACCCCTCCAGCCCTGTACCCAGCAGTGAAGGAGGGAGGAGAGGGGGACGAGGAGGATTGATAGCAGGAGCGTGTGCACAGTTTTGGAGCGAGAGCGCAGAAGCAGGGAACACTCCAGCAACTTAAGCAGTTGTGTCTGAAAGTCAGGATTGTTGATGTTGTCTCCGGGACTCTGATCCTGCTGTCCTCACTCCCTCTCTCCTCCTGGGTTGATATTATCTCTGGTCTGACTGGTTAGAGAAGGTTATCTGGCGTGTCCGGTGTCCACCAGTGGTCATGCGGCTCTCCGTGCTGGTCAGTGTGGTCAGAGCCGAGTGGTCGCTCCACAAGGCTGTGTGTTTGGGGTGACATGTTGGTGAAGTTGCAGTAAGTGGAGGGCGGAGCGGGGTGTGTGTTTGTGTTGTGCTGAGGGGACTCTGCTCACAGTCTCGGTTCCTGTGTGCAGGAAGGTTCGTCTAGGCCGCACCGGAGTGGATGAGATCAAATGCCACCCATTCTTCAAGAACGACCAGTGGACCTTTGACAACATCCGAGAGAGTAAGTGTGTGCATGTGCATGTTTTCCAGCGTGCCTTGATTTTGTTTTTAAATTGCCACACTGCAGGTTCAGCTTTCGCGTGTGTTTCCATTTGTGGTAACGAATCTGCGTTTCACCTCTTGTTTCTATTCCTCTGCTCCTTATCGCCGCCGTTCCATTCATCTGCAGACCTGTTTCATTTCAGCCTCAGGTCATAGTTTATTTCCATCTCCTGAACTATTAAGCCTGCATAAATGTTACACGTGCTCTCCATGTGCTATATGACTAGATGCTGTGCAGAGCGGCAGATAACAAGATGCATGGAAATCCTACCATCATCTGCAGCACAAGGCTTTTCACTACATAAGCAGGGAATATTGAGAAATATGCTCTGGACTATTGATTTTAATTCAGTTTAAACCAACCTGCCTTTGTGATGGATGGTCTGTAACTAGTCATTACCATAGTTTATTATGTGGGTTTATCGCTTAATACTTGCTGTTGGAGGTCAGTTTATGAGGCTATTACACGTTTCAGGAACAAGAACAATTTGAAACAAAGAAAGGGAGAAGAAAACTTCAAATTATATGTGAAACATTAACATTTGAATACATCCATAAAAACCTGTATTATAACATTTTTATTCTGACACATTAAGTGAGAAAAAGAAAGTACACCAGTCATTTTGAATGGTGGACAACTGCAATTAGCAGTAAATCAAGTGTCAACTGTATTTAATTAAATTATTAATTCATATAACGTTGTCAAATCAGACATCATTTAGACAGCGAGGCTAAAAGAAGGAAGGAAATAACGAAAGGAAATATACTAGTTAGATGAACTGGACCTTTGTATCTGTTGGTAATTACATGCAGGCTCTTTTTCTTTGCCTCTCCGTCTTTCTGCTTCACCTGGGTCTGATTAAGACAACAGACAGATCTTTTGATCAGAGCCTGGCAGTCTGGAACAAGAAACCACTACTGTGCCACTGCTGTGCTCCACAACTCGCCTCGTGTTTGCACACGCATGTCCCGTCACACAAACGCACACGCACCCGAATACACATCCAAAACATGACCCTGCTCCCTTTCTGGCATCCCGCGGAGCTGCTTGTACCTCCCATTCCTCTGTGACTTTTTAGGAATAACATTAATCCCTGCTGTGTGTGTGTGTGTGTGTGTGTGTGTGTGTGTGTGTGTGTGTGTGGTCACGACTCTACGGGGTTTTATTTTTTTCTGTGTTGTCTGTTTATCAAATTCATTAAACACTGGGATGGTTCTGGGCCAGAAAAAGTGAGTCTGGACGGACGATGAGACGGACGGAGGAGATGAGAGGCAGCACCCCCTGTAGCGGCGGGCGGGGCAGGCCGTGCGGCCTGCGCGGACGGGTCTAATGAGAGGGGCGCCCCAGTTTCGAGGGCTGCTCCCGCTCTCTCACTCTCACTGTGGCCACGACTGCCTGTCATTACCCACCCGCTATCAGAGAGCATTCTGGGAAGTCATGCCACAGAGGCCTCCGTGGAGCAGCCCGTGTCTCTTTCTGTCTCACCGCATTTTGGCTTTTATTTTCTGCCTCTTCTTTTTCATTTCCCCATCGTTTGTTTCGTTCCTGTGCTTGATCCCTCCATCATCTTTGAGTCACATTTGTCACGCTGAGGGTTTTTTTTTTTGACCTAACAGTAATGAGCTCTTTGCTCAGAGCCAGATTTGCTCTGGTCTGAGGAACATTATCCACAATAGCTGTTTTTTTTTTAATTATGACCTATTTATAGGCTAAAGGACTAGCTGAGTTTATCTGATTGGCCCTTCGACACATTTTTGTCCGCCTGTTGTGCAGACTTTTAAAGTGCGCCTGCTCGTGTGAGACGAGAGCAGGAGCGTTCTCTCCCGGTGTGTTGAGGCTTGGTTCGTGAACGGTGCTGTGTGCGGGACACAAAGCAAGCACTGTGGAGCGAAAGGAGTGGCGGCAGCCTCACGCCAACCTGCAGAAAGCCCACTCCTACTCTAAGGCGCTGCCAAGCTTTGCATAGAGTTTACTCAGAAACACTTATTTGTTGTTAAGAGGTTGTTGAACTCCTTTTTTTACTTTAAATGCCTGCCCCACCAGGTCTCTATCAAGCCTTCCTCGGCCTGATCTTCTTCTCCCTGTGGCTGCATTACTCTCTCTACTTTCCTGTCTTCCAGCTGTGGCCCCAGTTGTTCCAGAGCTGTGCAGTGACATAGACACTAGTAATTTCGACGACATAGAGGTTGATAAAGGAGATGTTGAGACCTTTCCTCCGCCAAAAGCCTTTGTGGGCAACCAGCTACCGTTTGTCGGCTTCACTTTCTTCAAAGAGGACCAGTAAGTGATGAATTTAGATGTTCTATTCAAGTCTGTTTTACTTTATCTGTACCTTTTGGAACTGGTCTTGAACTGTTATTAGATATTTGATATAGATTTCTAATTTACTTTGTACTGTGAAAATATTTTACAAGGACGTCTAGACTTAGGAAACTGTGCGTAAAATGAAAAAGACAGAACTTTTTGTATGGTCTTTAACCAGCTAGACACTGTGTGCCTGTTTGAGCTTCACACTGCTGCCTTGTTCCCACAGCCCCTTTAGCAGCCCTCTGTGCTTATGATGAAGTCTCGTTTCTCAACCCTGGTTTGTGGACAAATGGTCAAAATAGCAGTACCTGTGTGTTGGACTTAAGCTCCCATAGTGATTCATTCAGCTGGGTTTTAGCCTCCTGCGGGTGTTTTTACATTTTGAATTAATCAAGTTTCAAGTCAACTTACAATCAAGTTGAATTTAATTTCAAACATGCCTGAGCTTATGGGTCTTTCGTGGAGGTCCTTCTACACTGTAGCCCTCAATAAATAATGCATAATAATGTGTGTTCGGATGAACACTTAGTTACCTCTTTGTAAACCTGGCATTATGGGCATGGTTAGAATAAAGGCGCTTGATTGTAGAAGTTTGTACCTGTGAATAACGGAAAAACACCTTAGGTAAGCTTTGTTAGAAAGATCCATGGCTCTTCTTCATAATCCTTTCTCCTTTAGGCTCCTGAAGGGAAATAACAACTGTTCAGTGGAGAATTTAGAGAACTGTGAGGAAAACTCTAAGGATAAGGAGCATTTCTCAAACAGTAAGAAAGAGGTAGGTCGTCTCAAAATGATGGAACAGAGATATTTTACATACTATAGATATATTTTTTATTTTATGTTCATCTGTCATCTGAGCAGCAGCAGGAGAAACTTAATCGACTGGAGGAACAGCTTGACCTTGAGATGCAAGCCAAAGATGAGCTGGAACAGAAGTGCAAGTACGAAATAACACAAACACACAATTATTGTTGTTTTTGTTTTCAACGCAAAGACAAATTCTGACATTAAAGTTCTAATATTCGCGTCACATTGAAGCTCTAAATAATTTTACCACACAAATAAGAGTATTATTTATCCAGCATGTCGAATAGAATGTCTGCATTGATAAATACCACGTATATTTATTACACTATAATTACTATGAACTGAAGAGGCCATCACTTTGATGATTGGCATGATTCCCATGTGCCATCCACTAGACGAGGCAGGAAATTAATTCCTTTTTCACAGCAGGAAGTAACATCCCATCCTACAAAGCTGAAGTTGCGCACATTCATATTTGATTAGTGATGTTTCGTCTGTGTCTGTCTTGTATCAGTGTTGGTATCGGTTTCCCGTGCATGTCAACAGTAATTCCCTACTTGCGTTTGAAAAGGAAATGTGAATGAATGGAAAGTTGAACCGTTTCCTCTTATAAATGAGCAAAAATGCAACATCTGGAAGTGCGTACTCACATTGAGTAATTACAGGAGAATAAAAGGTTAAATTTACTCATTTGTAGGTCGACTCTTCACTAAAACTCTCTCTTTCTCCTCAGGAATGCCACCAACCGTTTAGAAAAGCTGGTCAAAGAATTAGATAACGAGGTAAGCGTTTCCGAAGCGATGGACGGATGCACGAAAACGTTGGGAGTTCATTCCGCTCACGCTGCTTGTGATCTCGCCTTTGCTCAGATGAACAGCAGACAGAGAGTCGAGGCCTCGCTGAGGCAGCTGGAGAGAGAGCGCGCTCTGCTGCAGCTCCAGAGTGCGGAGAACCTGCGCAAAGTAGAGACGGAGACCGACCGAAAACGCAGCCTGGAGAATGAATGTATGTGTCTTAACATCAGGTTTGAAACTCCTGAAAGCAGCTCTGTCAGACAACAGTGTATTACTTTGAATATTAGTTTGTTCCACTTTCATAAAGTTCACTTGCAGATTTGGTCAAACATTAATTTGATTTTACAATTTCTATTGCTGTGTGCACTGCAGTACATACTGTATCTGTGAATATATGCTGACCATCACTGGGTGAATCATGAGTCGAGTTCGCTGAATGTGTTGCAGCGAATAACTCTGCTTTTCTCTGTGATTATTTCTCAGTAAGTAATCTGAGGGATCAGCTAGAAGATCTAAGAAAGAGGAACCAGAATTCCCAGATCTCCAACGAGAAGAACGTCCAGCTGCAGAAACAAGTGAGGGGGAGCGTTTTACCTTTACGAACTTGTCTTTAGAGAACCATTCTTCTATTAATGCTTTCACGGTTTCATGAGACTTTAACGGTATGTAAATCAAATATGCTAATGTGATCATCCATATTCAAGAAGACAACTGCTGATTTAATTATTTATCTTTTTCTCCATTAAATCTTCTTAATATCGCTGCTGCATTAATCAACTTTTACCTTCGGGGAACAACTTTCATTTAGCCTGTTTCTCGTCTTTAGCTTGAGGAGGCCAACGCCCTGCTTACCGCCGAGCAGGGGGAGGCAGAGAAGCTGAAGAAGAGTCAAGCGGACTTACAGAAACAGGTTCAGAGCCTGGAGGTCAACCTCAGGGAGATGCAGGAGAAGTGTAGCCAGCTGGAAAACGGCAAGATGGAGCTGGAGAAGAAGCTGAGGGGACTGCAGGCCGAGCTGGAAGGGGCGAGGCGAGACCTCCACCTCAAGACCGAAACTATTACTGACTTGCAGGGTGAGACATGGCCTTGTGTCACGACTTTACACACAATGAGTATTGAAATCTCAGAAGAGAGAAGAAATAACTCGATCATCATACTACAAATTCATAAAAAATAAAACAGGCAGTATACACACAGTGTAAAAAGCTTCTGTTAGGATAGTTAATAAACTAATCAGCACTTCAGTAGCTGGCCAACCATTTATATTTCCGACTCTAATGTCTCTCTTAAAATGTTATATGTGTTATTAGCAGCGTTGGAATTCCCAAATCATAAATGGTTGATAATCAAACTGTGATTCTAATGAGCTTATTTCAAAACAAACTTGAAGCTGGACCCTGCGCAGGGTATTAGATGCAGGTTGCTTTTTTTGGACCACAACTTGGGAAATTTCTGATCATAGATGGAAACATCTGTTCAAAAGCTGAGGGTGAAGCAAGAGGCTATAAAAGCCCAATGTCGGATCAGAGCCAGCAACTCTTGTGAGACATCGTTTGGAAACTTAAACATGTTGGGTCCATGAAGAGAAGCCAGTCACTGAGGTCAGGGGGGACGTATCGAAACAACGGCGTCGCCTGTTTGCTGTGATGCCTCTTTTTTTCCACGTGGGTGGAGTTAGTACAAGGGGAAATAAACAGAAAGTGCAGTGTTTTTCATATATTTGAGGCAGAAACATGAGGAGGAGTATTATGTAACGTCTCTTCTAAGATCTTTTCTCTTTGGACCTGAATAGTTCAGGTGTATTTTCATGATGTTTCTGCATTGACTGACATTAACTATAGTCGTGTCATACATTTTCTAACTCTAACTGTGCAAGTCCTCTTGATTCTGCTCTCATCGTCTTCCTGCTCTTATTCCAATTCCATTTAACCAGGAAGCATTTCTCTCCTGGAAGAGGAGTTGAAACAGGTGAAGTTATCTTTCTCCGAAGTCCAGTCTGAAAAGAAGCAGCTACAAGAGAAGCTGAGCGACCTCGAGAAGGTAGTTTATCATTTCAAATTGTGGAATTTTAGTGTAAATTAGCCTCATTGTGCTTTTTCCCCTCAGTTCTTCTCATACATGTACAGTCGTTTTCTGTGATAGCCAGTAATATCCCCCTCTGACTGTTTAGGTGAAGAGCAACCAGGAGATTGATCTTACGTTTAAGCTGAAGTCACTGCAGCAGAGTCTGGAACAAGAGGAGACAGAACACAAGGCCACCAAGGCCAAGCTCGCCGACAAAAACAAAATCTACCAGTCCATTGAGGAGGCCAAATCCGAGGCCTTAAAAGGTGAGCGACTGTAGGATGAATGAAGGCTTCAGCATACAGCTAGTACCTTAAACTGTTTTACAAATATTACATATTTGTATGTAATATATATCTCTATATATAGATATATATATTTATATTATATATTTATGTGTATAAATCTGTTAATGAGGGTTAAAAGAGACATGGAACAGTAGGATTTGTGTCCTGCATGTTGACTGAAGAGCAGAGGTAATATAGGTCCAGTAATGTGCTCATGTACAATTCTGATGTACCTATACTATAACACATATATGGATTTATTATGGATTATCCACACATCACTACAGACATGGTTAAAATCAGCTCCATCTGTACCAGCTGTTGGTTCCATCTGTCTCTGCAGTAACAGAGGACGTTGTCCTTCGTCTCCTCACCAGCAAGTCCAGGGAAAGGCAAGATATGCTGTATTTAGTCATTTCTTAGTAGTCACTGCCCTCCTCGTGTTTGTCCCTGCTGTTTCTTTTGTCTAGAGATGGAATGCACTCTACAGGAGGAGCGAAGCCTGAAGCAGCAGGTGGAGAGTAAACTGCTCCAGCTGGAGAAGGAACACTCCATGCTGGACTGTGACTGTAAGCAGGCCCTGCAGAAACTGGGCGAGCTGCAGGGACAGAAAGAGAAGCTTTCTGAAGAGGTCTGTCTGTCTCTGTTTAAAAGGACATGTTGGTTGCCAGCAGACAAATACCCACACCTGCCTCGATCTAACTATAAACTCTGTTTCCTGTGTCAAACTGTTACTGTATAAACCAACACCTACTTTGGTTTATTAACTGCTGTTCACAACAAAATAAGTGTTCGGTGTCACTGTAGCCTCTGGTAAATGTGGTTAGTCATAACTCGCATTTCTGTATCTTTGTCCTGTAGTTTAAGTTGATTAACGCTTCATTGTTTGTGCAGGTAAAGAACCTGAGCCTGCGTTTGGAGCAGGAGACTCAGAAACGGCATCTGAGCCAGACTGATCTCAAGATGCAGAACCAGCAGGTGTCGGTGCTCCTCTCCTCAGAGAAACAGCTCAAACAGGAGCTCAACCACCTGCTGGACATGAAGCAGATCGTGGAGAAACAGAACCAGGAGCTGCGCAGGTCAGACAGACACACACATACACACACACACACACTCACACACACACACAGAGATGACATTTGCAATATCTGTTGTAAGGTTGTTGGCAAATTATTGTGGAGAATCTGATTCATCATATCTGATTTGAGGAAAGTGCTTTGGCTGTGCTTGTGCAGTTGGCCCAGAGGATGACTGACAGAATTCTGGTTGTGTTCCAGGGAGAAGCAGGAAGCCGATGGCCATCTGAAGGAATTGAAGGACCAGTTGGAGGCAGAGCAATATTTCACGGTGATTCTAACCAATCTTTTTTTTTTTTGTGCAAACAGCAGTGACAGACAAATGTTTGAAACTCTGTACACATTATATAATTTGCTAATTAGGCAATAGTTTTAACTGAATCCTCACTAGTGAATATTACCTTCAATAAAATGCAATCTGCAACATGTTTGAATCCTATTGTCTGAATGGAATCTAATCTATGATGAGACTTGAATTGAACATCCTGCCTTTTTCCTCAGACTCTATACAAGACTCAGATCCGTGAACTGAAGGATGAGTGTAATGAGAAGGATACGCTGTGTAAAGAGGTGCAGCAACAACTGGCAGAATATCAAGAGGAGAGGTACAGTGCGTGTGGCATGCTGTTCATATCCACTCTAGAAGCCCATAAGAAACACCTAAAAAGTACGAATGATAATAAAAGTGCTACCTGCCCCCTGTGAATTCATTTGGAACAAAAAGCAGGACGTGACCTTGAATGAGTTTTAGCAAATTAGCTGTTTTTCCTTTGCATAATAAGAGTTAGGGTTGGAATTCTTCGATTTGTTTCCCAAATGACGACAGCAACAATTCCTTGTCGCCTTCTCTTCATAGGGAATCACTGGCATCTCAGCTGGAAGCTAGTTTGACAAAGGCGGACTCCGAGCAGCTGGCCCGCTCCATCGCTGAGGAGCAGTACTCCAGTCTGGAGAAGGAGAAGGTCATGAAGGAGCTGGAAATTAAAGACATGATGGCGAGACACAAACAGGAGCTCGGTGACAAGGAGGCCACCATCAGCTCGGTGAGATCAGAGCCAGGGTCAAGACTTGAGCAAATGTATTATCAAATGGCAAACTGTTATATAACTCCACAGTGCCATATGTTCCCCTGTCGCCTCCTTCCAGCTGGAGGAGTCCAATCGCACTCTGACAGTGGACGTAGGCAACCTTGCCAGTGAGAAGGAAGAGCTCAACAACCAGCTGAAAGAAATGCAGCAACGTGAGTGCCTTTATGAGTTAATGAGCCCCACAGAGAGCAGATCTTTTACCTCCATCCGGGACATTTGTGTTAGAACAGCTGTCTGGATGATTCATGGGCAGCAGGTAAAACTGTCATATCCATTAATATTTTCATCGGGGTAATGAGTGTTTTTAGAATATTGATCTTCAAACTTGCGCTATAAAGTATGGATTACTCCTGTAAAAACTGTGGGTGTGTGTGTGTGTGCGAGCCCTGAATTGATATTCATCCCTGGTGTTGATGCAGAGCTTCAGAAAGCCAGGGACGAAGAGAAGCAGATGAACTCGCTCAAGCTGTCCTTTGAAAAGCAGCTGCAGAACGAAAGGACACTAAAAATTCAGGTGCGTGTCAGGGCGCCTACACACGTCTGGAATATTTTTAATACTTCCGTGCATAGATTTTTATTCACAGACGACTGTTATGTCACATCATTTGTAGTTAAGAATAATTTTCAGCTACAGGCTCACTGAGACCTGTGTATAAAAATCTATCTTTGCATTTATATCCCTGCAGGCTCGTGTGTTTGTCTGCAACTATCATAAATAGATCTTTTTAAAGATGTCGTTTTTGCACTCAGGCTGTAAACAAGCTGGCTGAAGTGATGAACCGGAGGGAGACGGTGCGCGGAGGTCACCGAAGCACCGACACGGAGGTGCACAGGAAGGAGAAGGAGAACAGGAAGCTGCAGCTGGAGCTGAGAGCAGAGAAGGAAAAGCTCAACAGCACCATCATCAAATACCAAAGAGAGCTGATGGAGATGCAGGCGGTCAGTACGCCCACGCCGCCGGCAGCGGCAAAGCGTGAATATATACAAACACGTTTTAAAGAAACAGGTGTTTCTGGGAGATACCGAAGAAGGCTGCATTTCTATTACTTATGTAAATCCTTGTTCAGGGATGTTGGAAGGAAAGTCTTCGTATTTGGCCGCAGAGGCCTAACATATCCATTCTTAATCTTTATCACATCATAAAGTGTGTGTTCTTCATTAAAGCAGCTTAAGAAAGTAGCTTCATTAGAATTCAGAACAAAGCACTGCAGAGACCGCCAACACAGGGAACCTGAGAGTTGTTGTTATGACGGTGGTTATTCAGCATTCAGAGAACAAACCTAAATGTTTGGATTCAGAAAAACAGTCTCTTAACTCACAGCCAGGTTAAATTACGTTGTATACAGATATTTTGATTTGTTAGAACTGCAGAACTCTAAATAAAACCCACTAGTAGTGCTGAGGAAGATGTTTGTGCCTGTGGCGCAGGTGATAGCGGAGGAGAACCAGATGCGCCAGGACCTTCAGATGACGTTGGACAGTAAGGACAGTGACATCGAGCAGCTTCGTTGTCAGA
Organism: Microctenopoma stevenorrisi; assembly: GCA_032270685.1. NCBI lineage: Eukaryota > Metazoa > Chordata > Actinopteri > Anabantiformes > Anabantidae > Microctenopoma > Microctenopoma stevenorrisi. The sequence continues at coordinate 10,986,015 of JAUMTR010000016.1, forward strand.
TCACCTCCCTCAGCGTTCACTCTCTCGACACCACCAGCATCAGCAGTGGCAATGACTTGGACATGGGTGAAGGATATCCAGGTAGACACGTCCTGCTTTCCTCTTTGTCCTGTCTCTCTACACGAGTTCCTGCTGTTTCCTTTACTTTCCTTTTATCTCTTTGACCTCTTGTATTTGACCTTTTCCTCTTCATGCCCCCCCCCCCCCCCTCTCATTTTACTTTAATTTCGTTTTCCGGGGTCTGGCACAGTGTGCATTACTCACTCGCACACTGCAGAATCAATGTCCTTCACCTACCAGCGCACACAGAAATCTGTCTGCATCGACACCCGGCCTAACCTTCGCTCAGCGCGACCTCTTTTTGACTCCGACTCGGAGGATGACGAAGAATATGACGGGCAGGCGCAGCAGGGCAGCCGTCCCCTGGCCCTCACCTACGAACAGCCCACTGATACTGAACCCGCAGGTGACCCTGCATGGTGGTTCAAGCCTGGGATTTTAACATCTCAGATGTTTTCAGGGCTTTGCCTGGATTCACTCAGTCTCCAAAACTAGTTGAGCCATTCAACGCTGTAATCTGTAGACTCAGTCTGTGCTGTGCTTTAATCCTTTTTAATATTCGCTGGCCACGTGATGTTTTTTTTTACCAAACACCTTCTATTGTGTGTGTTGTTGAGGTGAATACCTATCCTCCTAACTCGTCTGTTTGCATGCCTTCGCACTTACTTGATATTCTAAGCGCTTGGATTTTTTGCGAGGAACCAGTTTTCGCTGGGAGTGATGAGTGTCTCTTTGATGGAAATGCCAGGAAAGCTTAAAAATGTCAAGGTGTTCTTTTAAGTACTTCACATAATTAAAGGCTTTTCTCCTCTTTATGTTAACGGCTTCCTGTTTCCCCCCCCCTGCACGCCAGACTCCAGGCTGGAGGGCTGGATTTCACTTCCTACCAAGAACACAAAGCGGTTCGGCTGGGACAAAAAAGTAATGTTTCCACCATTATTTCTTGCACCTTTTGATTTGTTCTCTTAGTGATTACCATAGCTGTTGATTCATTTCCAAGTCTAACCATTATTCACTTATTCCTTTCACTTTGCAGTATGTAGTGGTGAGCAGTAAAAAGATCCTGTTTTATAACAGCGACCTGGACCGAGAGCAGGCCAACCCTTTCATGACGCTGGACATTGAGTGAGTCACTGAAAGCAGGGTTATTACACAATTTGCAGTAATACCTATTATTAGTAAAGGTTAAAATATTCAGTAGAGTTTAAAACATGCCATGGTTAAGACGTGCCGGCAGCTCTCCGAGTCTGTTCCAGCAGGGCTGCGAGCTAAATGGCAACGGCTCACTATGATAAAACATGAGGTTTAGCAGGTTTGATGTTTAATTATAACAGTGTGTTTTAATGCTACGGTTCTCGCAGCGACGCTTCCACCACGGCGAAGAGTAGCAGCTATGATGTTGACCATGTTCACAATCTCATTTTAACACATGCCAAAATATGCTAATTGGCACGAAACCCAGAGTGTGGGCTGGTAGGAATGTCAGCAGGCGTTTAGTCATCAACTAAATAAACATTTTGACATGAAGATGGTGCTAGAGGAAAAGTTATTCAAGGGAAATATCTGTAGCAGCATGTCGGCGCAGTTTAAAAGCTGTTATGTTGTATTAGTCTGGATTTAAGATGAAGTCTATAAGGGAACAATGAGTTGAGTAAGCAGCACGTTTTCTTTTTATTTCTTTATGTACTCACTGCCAGTATCATTCACAACCTTCCAATGATGTGTACTAATGTTATGACCAGAGTGATGATTACACTTCTTATATTTGGTCGGCTCTGGACTCAACTCTTCCATCTCTCTGCAGTAAGCTGTTTCATGTCCGACCTGTCACTCAAACCGATGTGTACCGTGCAGATGCCAGAGAAATTCCAAGGATATTCCAGGTAATGAACTGGAACGTTGTGATTCCCCCTCTTTCTTTTCCCCCTTGCTCCTTCACATATTATCAGCATAAATTACTGATGGTTTTCTCAGTTTATCCATCTGCTATCTGAATACCTCTCCAATAACTTTGCCTTTTTTTCTTTTTCATTTTCTTTTTCCAGATCCTGTACGCTAACGAAGGTGAGATCAAGCGCGAACAGGAGGTTGTAGCGGAGCCAACGCTGTATGGTGATCGTCCCACTTACATCAGCCACAAAGGCCACGAGTTCGTCCTCACTCTCTATCACTTCCCCTCAAGTTGTGAGGTCTGCACTCGGCCCCTGTGGAACGTCTTTAGGCCCCCGCCGGCCCTCGAGTGCCACCGCTGCCACACCAAGTGCCACAAAGACCACCTGGACAGAAAGGAGGAAGTTATTGTGCCCTGCAAAGGTCAGAATACTTAGTTGATATTTCATATAGATTTTTAATTGTCCTATAAAACCAGGAGTTTCTCCTGCATTAAATTGAAGTCCTGTAATGAGTCCTGCACTAGTTGGAACACATTCCAACCGTCTGTCACCATGTCTCAGAGCCCAAGGTGTCATCTTTTGTTTTGTCTGAGAAACACTGAAAAAACGTAATTGTTGAACAGACAATAACTATTTTTAGATCAGTATTTTATTATTGTTGAAATATGTGGGAAAATGTCTTTGTGTCATGTTCATACAGGGATTTTATACTTGCCTCTAAAAAGGTGAATATCAAAGGGTTGATTTATTGTATAATATTGTATAAATTATAATCATATTATCAGGTGTTTCTATTGTCCTGCTCACTGTGTGTATGATGACGTTTAGTTAATTGTATTTGGATTCAGACTTTGCTGTCCTGACTCTGTTTCTAATCAGTCTATAACTGGTTGTCGTTCACAGTGAACTACGATATGTCAACTGCCAAAGATCTGCTTCTGCTGACCGCCTCTCAGGAGGAGCAGCAACACTGGGTCAGTCACCTGCTCAAGCGAATCCCAAGGAAACACCCGACAATGAGTCCTCCGGCTGTAACTCTAAACAACAGCCCTCCTGAACCAACGCCACGTTCCTCTCCACGGATCTCACCGCGTCCGTCACCCAGAGGTTCACCTCAAATGTCTGCCCATCGCGGCGCCATCAGGATCCAGTCCACGCGACCGCCGCAGTCACCAGGGAAGACCAGGTGGGCCAAAATAGACTTTCACCTGTAACTGTTTTAAAATACTGTTTTATCTCAGTGTTAACACTATTTATTGATTGCTTCCTGGAGGATTTGCATAAACATAACGCTGTATGCAGCTCACGCAGCATCAGTAGACATTCATATGACATGGCGGTGCCCCAGAGCATTAGAAGACTCACTAACTGTATCCGTCCTGTTTTTCTGTGACTGATTAAGTTTGTCCTCTAAGCCACAACCTAACTGGCTTTCATCCCGCAGCACTGGCCCTATGCTCCGCATCATCCTGCACTGACCCCTGACCTCTTCACCTCTGACCCCACCATTCTAATGTCTCTCATGCTGGGAGACTGTAAGTAGCAGAGCTTGGTGTGCCTATCCGCTCGCAGTAACGCTGCCCTGCCGTGCCTCTTAACCTTTCCATCATGACCAGCTCCATTAGCCACTCACAGCTCTACACTGCCCCCTGGTGGCTGTGGTGAAGACTTTTACCCCTTGGTGAAGCTCATACTTACTTTTCAGATTGCTTGAGTTTGGCCTGAAAGACTGGAGTTGGTCGTTGGATGATGTCGCTAATGATGATGATGATGATATGTTCTTCTGAGGAAGGGAAACGGGGGGCACAGAGGGTAACTGGACCTCTGCATGAATCTTGTGTTTGCCGTTACTAGGAGGCCTTGAAAAATGTAGCCGGCTGCATGTTTTTGTGTGACCGATGCATCATAAGCTCAGTGTTGGAGCTAAAATTGTTTTTGCATATATGCTTGTTGCACATGCTCAAATATCAGAGAGGTTTTTGAGTAATCTTGTTCTGGATGTTAGCAGTAATACGGTTGTAAAGCATTAGCTCACTAATGAAGTAACAAGTATTTTTGCATTCTTGGTGGTAGTAGAGTGATTGCAGTCTCAGGCCTGTTTGGCTATTATGAAGCTGGTTAGTTCATCATAGCATACAAGCTAAAAATGCCCACGTAAAATCTGTCTCCCACCACCTATGTATCTCCATAATGTTCTCTAAATGAAAAAAGAAGTAGAAGTCTGGCACATACGGTTCGTCTTGTTTTATATTTCGCTAAACACGATCTAAAGACAGTTGGTGAGATTTAGAGATGCTGATAGTGAGATTTTTGGGGACTTTTTTATTAGTGTCTGTTTTCTCTAAAAACATGCAAAATTCACAAATTGTCCAGTAACTTCCCTGTAAACACAGCGAGAATATTCTGGTATCTGTCTGTATTTATGCACATTTTACTTGTGTATTCGGTGGCTACTAAATAGCGTCCTTGTTTAATATGTGTGGATTTTGTGTGGGCGTACCTTTGAAATGCTGCCATTGTTGGTAGCATCCCAGGATCTCACATCATTTTCTTTGTCTCTCTCTTCACAGTTAACCCTGGCTGATGAAGGATGTGTATTTTCATCTTTATGGATTAATGACCATGGTCTGGACGCAATGCCTACATGTGTTATTTATTCAGGAACTGAAAAATAATAATAACAAAAAAAACACTAGTCATGGACATCCTCCAAAGAAATAACTCATGCTTGGTGATTTAAACTGCCTTATTTTATAACCATCATGTAAAAACGTGGACAGTGGATCACATGGACTTGTATTTGTGAAGTGATGGGCATGTGTGTGAACATTTGTATATAGGATTAAGAGGTAAGGCTGAACAGAAAATGTAGCTCATAGCATATGATTGTTTTATTTTTATGGTTGTAACACAGTATAGTATTTGCTTGTCCTGTAAATGTATGAAAACTGAAAGGAAGATTTAACATTGTTATGAGTGAATTCAGGCTTTTCTGGCCACACTTTATCACAGCCGATGTGTTGATACACGTGACAGAGTAATGTGAAATGGGAAAATGTTTTCTTCTCACCATTTATGGGAAAATAAACTGTTAACCTAAAAATGAATATGTAACATTTCATTTATATACGTTTTAAATTCTTTTTATAGACCCTTTCTCAAGGTGTTATTGCATGTATCTCGATGGTGCAGTAGTTAGTTAGGAGATGGGACCTGTGAGTTTGCATGTTCTCCTGCATCTCCAGTTTCTCTTCACAATTCAAAGGCGCAAAGGTTATTTTGAAGTCTTGCAATTGCTCTTAGGTGTGGATGTGACTCATTGTACGTGTTTGCATGTAGCTCTGTGATAGACTGGGGAACAGTTCAGAGTGTACCCTGCCTCTCATCCCATATAATTTGGTATCGGCTCCAACACCCCTACAACCCTGTGCAGCATACGTGGTGTAAATAACGACTGGATGTTACTACTAAGGACTTGGGGATATTACAAATAAGCAAAAGGAAATCTGCAGTGAGAGCAAAGTGCATAATGGCAGTAATGATTTATTTTGTGCCTTGATGTGTCATTGGAAAGCTTTCAGACTAGATTGCACATAAAAGTTCCACTCTGAGGATAATGTAGATAAGGCATCAAAAGCAGCAGCAATGGAGTGTATGAATTACACAGCATAAGTTCAGTGAGGTTTTTCTTGGTTTTTGACGGCAAAGTTTGTATTGAAGGGTTTTTATAATGTTTTGACATTTTAGGAAGTCAGATTATTTGCATTCAGATGGCAACATGACACGTGACATGATAACATACAGAGTACTTATTGCAAATCACTGACATTTAAATGCAAGCATAGGAATGCTGCTGTGATCCTTCAGAGGTATTATATCTATTTTAGGAGGCTATTTTGAACTATACCAGAATAGGTCCATGTCTATCTCACAAGTGCATGTGGAGTGAGTGGGCTTGACTGAAATAAATCTTTCAGAACAGCCTAAAGCCAACTGGCACTCATCATACATAATGTAAGGGTTCATCATGTTTCCCATCTGCTAAAATTGTATTTAATATTTCAGGCCTAATCTATTCTCTTTATCAGCTGTGTACCTGCCGATCACTGTGACCTCAGGTGGCCTCAGCCTCCTTCTGCAGTCTTTTTTTTTAAATCTCTGCAGCTAAGTATTTATTTTTTTTAGTGATTCAATTAAAGTGGGGTGTGTACGTTTGGGCAACCTTGTCAATGTTCATGATTTTCCTGTATAAATTGTAGGTTGTTATGATAAAAAAATTCAATTAAATATATCATATAGGAGACACACACAGTGATATTTGGCAAGTGAAACAAAGTAGAACTAATTATTGGAACTCAAATTGGCTCGGTAAGCTCAGTGACCCCTGACCTCCATACACAGGTGAATCCAATTATGAGAAAAAATATTTAAGGGGGGGCAATTGTAAGAGTAGCAACATGGATACAGAAAGCTGTCTCAGAGATGTGTGTCTCCTATATGATTTCTTTAATTTAAAATTTTTATCATAACAACAAAACAATTTACACAGGAAAATCAGGAACATTGACAAGGTTGCCCTAACTTACGTACCCCACTGTGCGTTTCTCCATTTCTTTATCTACTGTTTTACTACATCCCCAAGGAAAGCATTGTACCTTAACCTCGCTACATTTATTTTGATACCTCATAGATAAAAATTTTACATATATCATATGATATGTCATGTGCTATATAGAAATGAGAAATGTTAGGTACTTTAACTGAGCATTTATTTAGTAACCATTCAAATTAACTTACTTCAACTAGGTACAATATTGAACAGTTATTTACATATTAACACATCAATAATAAAAAATATCTAGCTTAATCATCTTGTGTCATACTTGCTGTGCAAGACCACAGTGCATAAAACTTTGGCCTGGCGTAGATCTTTTTTCAACCTTTGCCTCTCTGTATGACTGTTGAGGGGCTGGATTGACTAATTGACTGGTTATTTGGTCATGTCCCTTTTTGCCATTTACCTAAATATTGTGTGTATTTGACAACTGAAGTTACGTACTTCTCAAGAGTTTATTACAAAACACTGGTATTTTTATTAACCAATAGACACGATATCTAAGTTTTGTACTTTCCCTGGGTGACTGTTGCAACTGTGTGTCCCTGACAAATAACTGTCTATAGACAGCCCAATATTTACTTAGTGGGTACTGAATACAGGAGATGATTATGTTCCCCAGTAGATTCCCCAATTTCCAAGGGAGCAGTGCTGAATCTGTGTAAAGAACGACCTTGTTGATACTCGTACGTCTAGAAAACAAGTAAGTTTTATTGTGTGACTCGTGTTACTGACCTTAATGTTCCTGAACTGGAAATGTGTGCTGGATTTAATTGTACTCTCTGTTCTCCCCTTCGTAGGGTCTGTGATGAAGGCCTGGTCTACGTTTGCTGTCCTCTGGTTGACCTATTTCTGCCATGACACTCTGTCCTGCCCAACTCTGTGCAAATGTTACCCCAAAAGAGGTGAGGTGGTCTGCAGTGAGGTTCCCATGACAGAGTATCCTTCTGAAGGTCTCCCAGAAGACACCACCATGCTGACAATCCAGCTCACAAACATCACCTCAGTCTCTGAGCAGCATTTAAATGCAACTCCTTTGCTCCAAGAGCTACACCTGTTCTCCAACCAGTTGCAGAGCCTTTCCCCTCATCTTCTCAGAGGTGTTCCTAAACTCGACACTTTGGATCTGACAGGAAACAAACTGACTGACCAGCCTGCTGATGTCTTTAGCCATGCCCCGCTTCGCAGCCTGGTGCTGAAGAATAATCAAATTGATAGAGCGGATGCTGAGTGGCTTACTCACAACAGCAGCCTCACCTGGTTGGACTTATCTGGAAATCGTTTGACAAAGATGCCAAATGCTTTGCTGCAGAAGCTGCCCCATCTGGAGTTTCTGGACCTTTCCAACAACCACTTAGAGAAGATCTCTGCAGGTTCTCTGGACTCGCTAACCCATCTTGAAAGGCTAAACTTGCACAACAACAATTTAAACATGCTCGATGAAACCATACTTCAAAGCACTCATAACCTCACCCATCTGTTTCTCTCCCGGAATAAGCTCGACAAACTTGCCCAAAACCTTTTTCAGGAGCTCACTCAACTCAGAATCCTGAGCCTGGATGAAAACCAGTTGAGCCACATTCCTCTGGGTTTGCTTGACCAGCTGAACTCTCTGGATGAGCAAGGGCTTGACCTGACCTCCAACCCCTGGCTGTGTGATAGGAAGGTGGAGTACCTCTGGAAGTGGCTGCAGATGAACAAGAAGAAGGTCTTCCTGGCTGACACCATCACATGTGCAGGACCGCAGCATCTAGCGGGGCGCTCAATAATTTCACTGACAGAAAGTGAACTAAACCTTCGGTCTTAACATTTTCCACTTTCTTTGTTGTTACACAAATATGCTAATGCAGCTAATTCAGCCTAATTCAGTAATAGCTGTCATACTTATCAGTCATTGAACTAGTTTCTAACAGTTAAGGTGTGATGTGTGTAATTAAACGTGACATGGGTGCCTTTCCTTGCTCTTTAGTTGCACATATGTCATGTAAAAGTAGAATAGTTTGACACTGTTGCTTCGTTGCTTAGACTTTGGGGGTAATATTGGTATCACAATTGTGGGTTTGTACTAAATACGAAGCTATGGTGAATTCGCATAGCATTAGCTTAATGCAAAGATGGGAACTAGGCACAGCTACAAATATCCACCTAGCAACACATCTAAAGCTTTAGAAAAAACACACATTTGCACAACAAAATGTACAAGTTAAACACATTGAGACATACTGTGACGACATGGTGAGCTTTGGATGTACTTGGTTGATTTTGTGGCCTGCAAACAGAGCTAGCATAGCTGTCTGCCTTGCTTTTAGGTTTCATCAGCTGTTGTAAGGTAAACAGCTTTTGGATGTAGTTCATGCTTGACGGACGGATGGCGGATCGAGCCTATTATCTAACTCTGTAAAACAAGATGATTAACTGTATTTCCTAAATGTCAAGCTATTTGACCGTTGTGTAGACAGGGGAAAACAACTGGACAATGTATGATTTAAAAAGTGTATTAAAGGATTACTTTACTTTACATTACTTTACAAATTATATCTTGAAGGAATAGAAAAAAAATATGGATCTCTGTGTGGCAATACTTTTACTTTTAGAAAGTACAGCAAAATGTAACCACTCATTGGGTGATGATTTAGTTTGTTTGCTTGGTTTTGTTTGCCTTTTGCAACATTTTTGCCCTGACTTGTTGCCTGGAACAAATATAGTTGACTATATAAATCCAGGGCAATCTCTGGTCCAAAACAGATGGGGTTCTACTGTGGCTTTGAGTTGGGCCTAACAGTAGCCCTACCTGGCTGGACTTGTCTGGGAATTGTTTAGCCGGTATCCCAGGGGCTCTGCTTAGGAAGTTGCCCAGTTTAGAGAATCTAGACTTGAGTCATAACAGCCTGGAAGAGCTCCAACCAGACGCCCAGAAGAATCTGCTCAACCTTGCTGGCAACAAACTAATTTCTCTGAAACCCACGACCTTCAACCACAACTTGAAAACTGTCCCAGATATTTTTGCATGAAAACCAGCTCCAACATCTACCGCAAACGTTCCTGCAGGATCTGCAACACCTTGAACTAGTGCTGCTTAATCAGAATCTTCTGCAGCTTCTCCCCCCAGGTCTGCTTGATGAGACCGGGCCCTCTTTCCAGGCGATCGTAACAGGAAACCCTCGGGTGTGATGACAAGATTGAGTATTTGTGGAGGTGGCTCAGTGTCCATCCTCAAAATGTAATCTTTTTGGAGGGAGTTACATGTGCAGGGCCTAAAGCTTGTCATTGACAGTTCAACTATTTTACTGTACTTGATGCTAATGTATAATTATTCACACAATTGAATAGCAAAATTAGTATAATTCAAAGAACAGACCAACTAGATACTGAATCACGCTTTATTGTGTGATTGATTATGTTTTCAGAAATTACAAGCACGGCACAAGAAACTGCAATCAAGCAGTGAAATGAACTTGAGGCTTCTCTTTCTTATCTTGGTGTGTTTTGAGACTCGTGCGGCGAGTCCTTACTCCAGCAGACCAGTCTCACTTGTTGTTGGTTGCGTCACAGATTGCAGCATTGTTTTATTTGTGGCCTTTTGTTTTTAATGATGTTGAGCATGTAGGAGTGTGTGGGCAGTGCAATCCAAGAGTCTTCCATCTGACCTTTTCTGGATGTGTTTAAATATCGCTCTCTTTTTCTCTCTTCAGGTCTTTCTCTTGTTGTATTTGTGTGTATATTTTCTGTATGCCTGAACGCCCCTGTCCTCAAGCCTTGATCAAAGTGAGTGTACTCGATGAAAGTTATTAATCTTAAAATATAAAATGTTGCTGCTTTTAGAGGCTGTTACTTACAATAATTAAACCCAGTTCCTAAATGTTCCTTGAAGAGCGGAACGGAAATTACAGAGATTTGATGAATGCCTTTGATTGTGCTTCTCTGAATTGTATGCTGCAGGTTCAAGGTTGACACAGGGGGTTTGTGAGGGTTCTGATTGAGGGTCTGAATCCCTGTTTCTCTTTATGAAAATGATAAACAAGCACACTGTGCTTTATCTACTGTGGCAACACACGTGTTTGATGCAGACAGGCTGTTCCTTTTTATTAAGTAAGTTAAGATGAAGCTTCCCCTTTCGATGAGCATGGAGGAATAGTTCGTGCCCTGTGGCATGTTGCTGTGTTGTCAGCTAACGGTGACTGACTGAGCCTGAAATTTAAAGGGTAACAGGCGAGGATTTCACGCATTGAAACATTACATTGGCCTTTTACACTTGGCATTGCGATAATAGAGACATGATCATCATTAATAGCTACTCATTGGAGTAATTACTTGACAAATTTGTAATAATCAGCTAAAACTTTCGTAAAATATTATTCCAGACAGCACTCGATTTCTAGTTATTGTCTTTGAATTGTAATTAGTTTTTCTTACAATTAAATTCAGTTTATTTTTCCTGTTACTTATTTTCTTATATACTCAGAAATAAACTAAAACAACCTTCCAGTAGTTCACATTTTAACCCTACGCAGTACAAGCTAATAAAAAGGACAATGTTTACATACTGCATAGCTACTCTTAGAGGAGCTATTCTGCATAATGAGTACTTCAATAATTCATTTTTTTTTCTTATTGCTACTGTCTATAATAAAAAAAATTCCTCTAATCAAGGGTTGTAAAAGCTGGATGTTATAGTGTTGAACCCATGATGAGTAATCAGGTTTAGCTGCTGCTCTATAGGCTCAGTAAAAACTCTTTATATTTTTAAAGTTTTTCTCCTGGTTCTTTATCAATGCTTTAAACAAATAGATATTTGGTGTTAGGCATATTCATTAAAACACTTATTTGTTCTTGCTCCATCATATTTCAAACTATATATTTTTATCAGTCACCCCCCAATCCCCCCAATCAAAACTTCAACTTCACTCCAATCAAAATTACAATCATGGCCTGTAGTACAATTAATCACAATGAAAGAAAATCTCAAAACAAACGTTTCCTAACAAGTTCTTAAATCCATCATTGAACAAATCTGTTCTTCCCTCTGTCTTCGTCCTTCCTGGGTCATAATCACCTTTTTTAATGTTCTGTAAGTTTGGGCTCAGACTGAAAGAAGAAAAGTCTCATAAGAAGCTTGCCTGAAGGTGGGTGAGAAGAGTCCAACTGTGGCTGCCCTCAGGAGCTTGAGGCCATTACAATACAAGCACTCAACAAACTCCAAGCATTCCCACTGAGGCCTTTATCAGCCTTCAACACTTTTACCCAGGACTGAATTCTATTTATACCTCAAACCTGTGCATGTAGGCATAAATTGCTCTTTACAGCCCTCATCAGGAATGTTTAATTATTTTGATCATTCAGAGATCAAACATCCTCCCATGGTTTATTAATTTACCTGCTCGTCAACGATGGCATCACTTGTCAACATGAGCACTGCTGAGGTCTTGATGCATTATCTCATTACTGGCAAAGAGGACTGAGCTTCCCCTCTGTGATTGGTTGTGTGTAAATGGCCTCCTGTGCTCTCCAGGGATATGTGCTGTTAGGAGGCTTTTCCTAGATGGACATTGTGTTTAACACTTTGCCACAAATCTAAATGGACAAATAAATGGTTTCGATGGAGGCTCCCATGCAAACAGGAACCACATGTAAAACACATTATCCGTGAAAGCAAAATAACAGCCTTTTATCAATCATGAAGCAAAATCTAGACAGATTTGGATGTAATTGTGAGAGTGTAATTCAAAACAAGAAGACAAGTGGTTTTCCACCTCCACAGAAGGACAAATGCAACTAAAAATATCAAGATGACAACATCCTGTACAATTTTAGGGTAAGGGATGTAAAGATTGCAGTAACTGTGGGTGTCAGGAGAGAAGCTGCAGCATCCGGTGGATGATGCGTCCTTTTTCATCCACATGCAGCTTGTATTATTTTGTTCTGTTTCTATAAAAACAGCATGATGACATGTCTGCTAACGTCAGCCTGGAAATTCAATGAAGGTTCTATTTACAATCTGTTGTTTATGTGCAGTTCTGTTTGACATTGAGGGGTAAAACCTTCTAGTAGATACCCCTGTCACCCTTATTCCTTTTTTTGTCTTACTCTGTAATTTTTTTCTGCAGATTGATCTCCACCACCCATCCATCTGTAATGACCCACATTATCAGAAGGAGTTTAATTACCTCTGAGCACAAAGACAAGGACACAGCTTCTAAACTTGACTCTTGCCACAAGTTTTGTTATGTTAGCTCACTGATATCTTTCCACAGTGAGCTCAAACGGATTATCATCTGACTCCATTTGTCCTGTGGTTCTTTATGTATAGACCTTTCACCTGTTGTTTGAGCCACGCAGGGCTGCAGGCAGCCAGTGAAATGTACTCGCAGCATGTAGAAACAAGGTCAAGGCTACTGGGGAAGATCAGATGTCAGTGATGGGAGTGAAGAGGTCAGAACAACTGTTTCTAATAGCAGACTGACATAAAGTAGCTAAAAAAAGCTATTCTCTTGAGCTGGGACATCACTTTAACAAGCTTGATTCTTGAATCTTAAGCCTAAATATCTCTGTTTTATAAGGAAATATTCAGACACATTTGTTGCCGCTGCCAGAAGCTCAGTAGTTTATCTTAGTGTAAAGAAGAAATAAGTCGTGGAAAGTTCAAAAATTCAAAAATAACACCTCTGAATCTCACCAATGAAAATGTTGTTCACAGCAACAGAAATGCAGAAAAAAAGGATTTTTCAGCAAGGTAAGTGTTACAGGGTACCTATTCCCTGGCTCTACATGCAAATGTAAAGGAATATTTAGCACACTTGCTTAGCCGCTCGCTATCTTAGCATAGAGTAGTCTGGTTACAACAAACGATACTTACCAATCTCTCCAAAAATCACAAATGAACATGTGCTACCAAAATAATTTTTATTTTATTCCAATACCCTAATTTCCTTTTCCTTTGAGCATAACAATTACAATAATGCAAAGTCACAGTGAAAATGCATGTTTAAGCTATTTTGTGACAGAAAAGAAATAACTTTGATGCTCACACTAAATATTCTTTTTATGACTTGTCATCCTAAATTAAATGTGATCTTTGTAGGATCCATCCACGTTTCACTCCATAAAAAATCATTGTCTCCAAATTAGATAATCAGCAGTGGCAAGTGCATCAGTGAACAGGTCAGATCGATCACAACGGCTGTGGTCTCTTGAGACCAATTTTCCATTCAAATATCTATACATTTATCCATTGACATGACACAGGGCCACTAGAATATGGCTGATGCAGAGAAATGTGACCTTTGTAAGCCACTTTTGAAGCAGGGACCTTTAGTGAAGGACATAAACAAAGGAGGAAAGAAAAAACAACTTGTGCCAATGCAGTCGTAACTCTTCATTATGCAGACAGTGGCACACGGGAGAGCTGTTTCTCTCTTTTATGTGTTGCTGTTTATAACCTTCTAATTAAATTCATTTACTGAAACTCCCATGCAAAAGGTTGCATTGATTTTTACGTAATCTGAAGCTGCTTTAACAAGCTTTAGCTTGGAACTAATTATTTGGAGCTGTCAGTGAACACAGCTTTCAAAGTTCATCATAAGACATAAGACATAACGGCAATGTGTGAATTCAGACTGACCAAAGTAGTCAGCAAGTAATGTGTAAACCAGAGAAAAAAAATTATATAACATTATAATTTAAATAACACATTTGAAGTGTAGGATGAGGTGAATAAAAACTTATTTTTTAAACGTCTTATAATTACCAATTAACAATCCACTTATATTTAAACATGAACTTACATTTCTTTATTTATTTTATGATTTTAATATGTTATACACTTAATATTATAATTCAAAATATAAACTAAAAGGTATAATGTAATGTATTGAAAAGCATTTATATAATGAGCTTTTGAATTGCCTGTTGTTCCAAGGCTACATGTGCAGGTTAATCTTCAACTCATCCTGCTGTTTTAGTCTCAAAACAATTAAAATAAAATACAAAACAAATACATAGATGCTCCATACAGTGTGGTGTTAATCTAACAATTCTAACCAGACAGTTATTTTGTGGAGAAAATCTAACCCACCCCTCACGCAGCAGAGGGTTGATTGAGGTATGTAATTAAATGTATTGACTAGAAGCTACCAGAGATGTTTTCAGTGAGTTAATGCCACGTCGCCTCCTCAAGGCTCCACATTAAACTAAGATGGCCCAGAAACACACGGACTCTCACACATAAAAGGCACTGTAAAATCTCCTCAGATAACCACTTGAAAAATGAGGTCACAGCTTCCAGTTGTACTAAAGAACACCCACTTCAAACTTTCTACATTCCTCTTCTTCTCAAGTGAATACTTTAGGGATTTTTTTAAAGGTTATTGAGTCCATTGAGGCCATATTTGAGCACATTTCTCGCAGTTTCACTGCTACACATGAATCATTTTTTCTGTCAAAATATTAAAGGTAGTAAACTACTACAGCAATCCACTCATCACTATGTGCACTCATATAACAGTGCAGAACTATCATTCAGTGTTCGGCTGCAGCTGTCGTCAAGCAGAAACATAATATTTCTAAACTTTTATTTAGCTCTCAGCAGATGCAAAACCCTTCAAGTCAGCCCAAATATCGGCCAAAAAAAATCTGGCTCACCTGTATTTTCTGAGCAAATCACTTTTCTCATACTGAATTTGCAGCATTTTGAAAAGTTATTTTTACTTTTTCACTTTTAGGAATCCAAAATGATCCACCAGCAAATAGCAGCAGGCTGCAGTTCAACTTCACTGCTCAGCAAAACATGATTTGTTTTATTGTTTGACTCTTATTGACTCGCATCTCAGAATATTCTGCCACAGTCAGAAGCAAAGATATTTATTAATGCATTTGAAACAACTATTTACACAAGTGAGCTAAGTTCCCATAAAAACGTGTATTATGTTTCATTTTCTAATCTCTGTTCTTCTTACTCCACTTGGGCAGATGTGCTGAGCTTGCTAGAGAACATTGTGTAAGATAAAACAAGTGGAAGAAAGACACAGACATTATTTTTGAAAATGTGATGAGTGGGTTTCTATTTTTAGGTCATATTTAATCTCTGTAATTATTATGATGTCATTTTATTCAGCTCTTTGCCTGAATTCGAGTGCTCCGGGTGCACCTAAGCAGTAATTTAAAGCACAATCTTGGTACATGTTTTTCTCTTCTTGTCGGACATCACAGAGATCACTGTCTCACAGGATGACTTAGTGCTCAGCGGTGAGCTGTTAAACCGCGGCGTTATGCACACACATTCTTTTTCAAATGAGTGTTCTTGACCATCTTGTGTAGGACATGAATCCATTAAAATATCCCATTTGCAACGTTTGAGGGTAGACATTATCTGCTTTTAGTGTCGTCTTGAGAGCTGTATTTTATTCATGATGTGTTTTGAATGCCTTAGTAGATGCAAAAGTGGAATTAATGGCACAGCTCCCATATTGGATTATATAAGATTGTACGTGCAAAATGGCCAGCGAGTGTAAATATGCATAAAAAAATGTATTTGGTCTGTCTATTGCTACAGGTAGGAGGAGATTGGGAGTGAGCAGCAGATCCCTGTCCTAAAGGTTGAGAGGAAATGAGAAAGCCAAGTAGAAGCTGTGTGTCTGTGCTGTCATTAAAAATGTTGGATGTGACTCAATAGCAACACACAGAAAACAATGGGAGTCAGTTACGTGAAACATGCAAACTCTAATAGTGATATCCGTCTTTCTAGTATGTTTCTACTGCTATCATTTATTTTGTGTCCTTTTGCAGCTGCTGGTAGCATCGGAGGATTCAGGCTGACCTCCATACTGTCGTTATTTACAGCATCCTACAAACACGCTCCATGAGAGAACACAAGATTTAATTAAATATTGAAGTGCACACACAACAGCATCGTACTGAGGAGCACATGACATGCTCCACACTTTGTGTTGTCATTCTCCACTTCTCTAACTGCAACATCAGCAACTTAGCTGTGAAATGAAATGACAGCAAGAAAATTCGAACACCGTTAAAAATAAAACGGAAAAAGTGTCATTTAATTGTCAGCTGAATGGCTAAAATAACTTTTTCCCCGAGCACACATCCACACGGTCTGTGTTCAGAGGATGTTGACAAATCTGCACATGCACATAAATGTACACTGGGGCTGCTGATCATATCTTTAAAATTGGTAAAACAAAAGATAAAGCGTCAGTGGAAAACACTGCGTCAGGCAATCTATCAAAATAAAAGAAAATTGCTGATCTAGTAGCGACAATCATCAGCCAACTTGCAAGGCTCACAATCATGACAGCTTGCATCTTATTTGGTCTTTCTCACAAATACCTGTTATCCTAAACACCCACTAAATGCCACAGTGTAGGTGTAGAAATTGGTGATTAGCCTGTGGGCCACTGTAGCGTGTAGATCACACTGGCTGTGGGAAAATGAGTGTGTGTGTGTGTGAGTGTATGTTTGTATAACCTAGTGCGCCTGCAAATCTAAATTTGAGCGTGAAGACTTTTGTGTACATGCGTGTGGATGTGCTGCAGGAACATTGTTCCAATGCACAATACACATCTTTGACATTCCAGCTCCACCTCTCAATGTGCACAAAGGCCTTTCTCTCAGGCTTTGACATGTGCGAATGTGCTGCTGGCCAGCAGAGATAGCAGAGTCCTGTGTTGGACACGTGTGGGTGGACAGCCTTTAGAGTACTGCCTGACCTCCTGCGCGATCTTTCTCTCAAGCTGCATAACTTGGACTGGAGATCAGCGGGAAACGTTACTGAAGAAGTGGCTAATACTGAATCAGTGCTTTCTTACTAATCAAACAAAGTGTCATAGTCATTGATGCAGACATCTTTTCAGTGAGACAGCAGTAAGGTGTCACCTGTTTTCATTCCATCTCCGTGTGACAGATGAAATGATGGAGCAGTAACAGTATTTTAAATTTCACATTCTTAACATTTACTTTCAGCTCCCCCATCAGGCCAAACACGTGCCACAGTCCATCAGGTTCAACATAAAATTACTGAAAATACAATTGGATAATGTGATGAGTGTGTACATGACATGTGTATTTCCCAGGTTGAGGTGTAGGTTACAGTATAGTTTTGTGTGACCTGTACTGTGCACCAGCTTTTCCTGATCATGGGAACTAGAACCATGAGGATACGTTTGCAGGCACAAGATTATAGAGTAAAACCCCTTATTTGGAAAAAGAATAAATGTACATCCGATTACTGCTTTGATCAACAAGTGAAAGCATGTGCTGTACGTAATATGTTAGGCTTAGTTGCATGCCTCAACATTACCCAGATTGATTACATTCAGCAGTGTTTAACATTTCATTTAGTCTCATTTGCAGTTATTTTGCGTCTCTTCCAGTCTGGAGGTCAGTGCAGGATGAGGGCTTTTTACTTGTCAGTCTCTGGGGGCCCATTTTCATATAAGCAGTTCATGCAGCCATCAATCACCAAATTCTTAATGTACCATTTTCATTTACGGCTAACTGCTAATGGCATCCACTTTCTCTTCATGTGATGGCAACCCTATTCTTATTCTGTTTTATGATTTTACATTTAGGATATTAAACTTACGCTCTTCCCACAGCGCAGGAAGACAACCATGACGTCCCTCCAGACTGCCACACACACACACACACACACACACACACCACGGACATCTGAGACATGACATTTGAATTAAACACGTCAAATTTTTTAATTATAGCTCCCCTCCTGTGCCAGCTACTGTTGTTTCTTAAGGATTGTTCGTGCAGCAAGTTTCATGTCACTCAAAGTAATAGTGTAGGAGTTGAGACCTTTCAAATTGTGAAAATGTAACCTTCAGAAATAGCAGCCATTAGGGCAATTTGTAGTTCACTTTTTAAACACATTTGACAATGTGAAAAACATCGTTCCTTCATGTCCCATCAAAATAAAAGCAGTTAAGCTGTTTGACAGGCAGATAGAGCCTTATTAATAGTCTTACACCTTCTTATGTTCAGAATGCGATGGCTTGGAGAATTAGTGCCTTATTGATAAAATAAATGCTTTTTGTATTTTTTTATTTAGATTTTCTTTTAGAATTTCTTCTCTGTCACAGAATTGTTTTTCTTGGATTAACAAGCCTGGCCACCTGAAACACTCATTTTAACCTCTGATAACGCAGCCATTCGAAACTACTTTAGTTTAACCTCCAGCTCGTTGCTCCTTTCCCCCCTTGCTCATAACTTAGTGGTCAGGTTTATTCTGCTGAACCTCCGGGGAGTGGCAGAGTGGTGACAGGTGATGCAAAATTTAAACCCATTATGGGGACGCGTCCTGCAGCCAAGTAAGCTTCTGAGGTCCTGGTGTCAGCAGCGTGATCTCATCAGGAGCTGCAACTCACTGTCACAGTCGTTGCTTTTAAGACCCCACAGGGAGGAGTTTGATATCTGATCTGTTGCCCCACAGTCACTGAGAGTCAATAACGAAAAATACATGTAAGCCAAGATGTCAGAGCCACTTTGATGTTCTCTACAGTGCACATCATCTTTCACTTGTGCACCTTTAAAGTGTCTTTGGCGCAAATATGAGACATTCTGGTGAATTGTTTTGGGATTTTTTTCGTGACTCATAGGATGACTACATTTTAGCTTTGTTTTATTTATTCCAATTAAAACATAAATTAGGATATATTTCTCTACTAAGCTACAGTGCAGTCTACAGTATGAGTGTGAGGACTGGGGATCGGGGATGTTATATAAGAAGCCTGCATGGGGGAATCAGCACTGGCTGTTCAAACAGAACCCCTCAGCCTACAGGGACTTACTGCATGCGCAAAGACGCTGCTCCTCAAGCCAAGCACTCATACACGTGTCCCTTTAGTCGTCGTTTCACAACATATAGAAAAGGTCCTTTACTCCAGTCCTATTATTTTTATGATAGTATTTACAGTCTTCAGTCCTCGTGGCATCAATAACCCACAACTGGCAATAGGGTCCGGAGTCAGACATAAATAATGAATCTGAGTTTGTTTTTGCAGAACATTTTTACAGCATCTCGGCGAAAGTGCTCAGGAGATGAAATATTCTTTGCCCTCGGCTGTGCTTTCAAAGCTTGTGTCCATGCTGGGGGTCTGGATGCCTGCCACTGCCCTGGGATCCTTCAGTAAGGGGATGTATGTGTCACTCTGACAGGAGGTTACGGCGTTGCCCCATTCCCCCGTACCGCAAACATGTTTATGCGCATCAGGCGCAGCCTTCAGCTCCTTGTCACCGGAGCGCAGCGCCATCAGTTCAATCTCATGCTTGGCCGCAGTCTCCAGCACCTGTTGCTTGTTGTAGAATAAGACAAAATTATTGATGATGGGGTGTATTGGAAGCGCTATGGCAATTACTCCGCACAAAAAACTGATGGCTGCGTTACACCGACCTAAAGTGGTCTTGGGATAGACGTCTCCATACCCCACTGTGGTCATGGTGATCACAGCCCACCAGAACGACTGCGGGATGCTGGTGAACAAAGTATCGGGGTGGTTCTGCTCCATGGTGTAGCCCAGTGCGGAGAAAAGGAAGACCCCCACGCCCATATACATGAGGAGAAGACCGAGCTCTTTGAAGCTGCTCTTCAGGGCTGATGTGAGGGTTTGGAGACCGGAGGAATGGCGTGCCAGCTTGAAAATGCGCGCAATACGCATTATGCGTAAAGCCTGCACGGCTTGCTGCACGTTAGCCAGCTCCATCACTCCCGCACCGAAAGAGGTTAGAATTAGCACCACAAAAAAGGGCATGATCGCTAGGAAGTCGATTATGTTCATGAAAGACAAAACGAACTTGATTTTGTTGGGAGAAGAGATCAGACGCAGGAGATATTCAATGGTGAACCAGCCGATGCACACGGTCTCGATGACCTCCAGGATCGGGTGCTCCGTGAGGTTGCCCTCTGTGTCCTCCACCTGTAGATCAGGGATGGTGCCGACGCACATGACCACAGAGGAGACGAGGATGAAGATGAAGGAAACTATAGCGATTACGTGCGCAGGCAGCGAGGACTCCGGCTTCTCCATCAGCTTCCAGGTGCACATCTGGAAGCGCTGCCAGCCTCCTGCAGACGGATCTCCTTCTCGGTCCACCAGGATAGTTTTCACTTTCTCTGCAATCTCTGCAAGTTCATCTTCCACTTCCCTAAGGTGGCATTTACAACAGTCATCCAGGAATTCCGGGACGATTTTCCAGAACTCCATTTCCTTCATAAAACAAATCGGACAAATGCCTCTTTTCATGTGAATCTCTCCATAATAATACAACTCGATTATGCATTTGAATGCTTCTGGGTCTCTGTCAAAATAAAATTCCCCGTAGTCAGGGTCGTAGTCATCACACAGCAAAGATATTTCTTCCGAAGACTTAAGTGAACAGTCCACTAGTTCTGCCAGCCTGGTGTCCGGGTAGCGACGCAACACGTCCCCATACAGCACCTGTTTCACCCCGCCGATGTTCACAACAATCTCTGTCTCTTCACTAGCTTCAGAGCCGTTGCAATCTGCATACCGCGTCCTCTGAATCCCCCACATTATGTTGACAGCAAGTCTGCCACAAAACAGCCTAACAGGTCGAGATTTTCACGATCGTTCACTGGCAAAATAAAAAATAAGTCGCAGTCGAGAGCTGCGGCGCGTAAACCGATCAAAAGCGAATAATTACAGCTTTATGTCAAAAGATAAATATGTTGGACCAGTGGTGAATGCAGCGTGAAGTGTCTTCAGTTCGACACGGCGTTTTGTGGCAGTGAACAGTGCGCCTGTGCGCTCTCAGAAAGTTGGCATTGACGTGCGCGTAATGTCAAGTCAGCCGTAATCAAACCACAGGAAGTGCGAGCGTAGCTTTCAAAACAAAACACTTTCCGGGCAAAGAAGTATATATTTAACTGGGCTGTGGGTTTTATTAATAAGTGTTTCTTTCACAGTCTAAATGTTACATTAAACATTGAATCTCCAAAATAACTGTCACACACACAGGCCGTATTTTACAGGTAAATGCCGAAATATGTGTATTTTTAAATTGCACTTTAGTACAATGTTAATGAATAAACTGCTTTTTAATGAATTACTATATTATTATTTATTTTATAGTCCATAAAAACAAACAATAAACACATAATAATATAATTTTACCAAACATGCTGTTATTTAAAAGCCCTGCTGTGGGTTTTCCGTCGCTGCCGTGTGTGTTTGTTTCTGGCTTTACGCTGCAGCCAGGCTCAGCAGAACGTAAATCTCCGCGACATCTGATGAATTGGGAAACAACCAGGGGACTCAGAGATGCACACCCCGCTGGGTTCTCGGTGGCAGCTCGAAGAGCAACAATTAGTTTACAATAATCGATTAAATATCCATTTTTACAACAATGGCCTATATAACCTTCCTCTATGTCCCAGACGCAATTTCGATCACTAGTTTAGATTTTTATTACACTGTCACAAATGACTACCGAATAAAACATCAGAGCACGGTGATGTAGCTACTGAGTTACATTTATGTGATGATTTGATATTACAATTAGTCTCACCGACAACAACAACAATTAGAAATATTAGACATTTGCAGAATAATATTTTAACACTTTGATTTTGAGTACTGATCAGTTGTGCAGTAAACTCCAATGAATTATTAATAGTCAGGCAGACTGAACGCGTCATCTCTACAGTACTTTGCGTTGTTGTTTGTCTCCACCTAGTGACACTACCGTCACATTACAGTGACCTAAAGGATTTGAGTTTTCAGCTTGCTGGTGAACACCTTGGAGTTAGGAATTGATTGATAAGTAATTTAAAAGAAAGCTCAATGATTTGTTATAGGCTGCTGTCAAAAGCATCTGCAGCAAAAAACCTGGATTCAAAAAAAATCATAAATTAACTTGAATTATTTTCTCAGAAGCAGTTTGATGGTGCATACAAGGGATCTGAGTATAACTTAGTAGCTCTGGATGTACACTGTACACACGCTTACAGCACAGTAGCCCACCCAACCAGGATGTTACTTCACTTATCAGAAAGTGTCACTCAATTAAGGAAACAGAACAGTATGGAGACTAATGGATCACTGGTTGCACCACAAGAGCAAAACTAAAAGACTGATACTGTATTAGTTCTTGTTGCACAAAGCAACTATAATGTCCTCTATAATGACAATGAGGCCAAAGACCCATCACATATCCACTTATCTGCGTTATTCTGATTGTACAGATCAAGTAAAAACATCACATGGAAAAGTACATTTTAAATATTTGTACAATATTTTTGAATAATTTTTTGTGTTACAGACACATATTTGTTTTTAAGTTTTTCCACCACCTTTGGAAACTATTTTTGCTGTTAAGTTATCTGTGAAACATGGGGGTGGTGTTTTGTTTTGGATATGCATGGCTGCTACAGGAACTGGCACAGGCTGAAGCAAAACTGCAGGCGTATCAGTCCCTGAGGCAAGCATAGTTATTGACTGCAATATATTTGTGGCAGAGCGTCACTGGAGATGAATGACATCGTATTAAGAGTGATTGCACACAAAAAATACAATGTACTAATCAATACTACATTCATTCACATAACAGTGCTGCGTGCCATCATTATGAAGTCCTGAATTGGAGAGACTGCTGTATTTCTAAATGATTAAATGAAAATGTTTTTGTTAAAATACTGAAATCTGTATTATTTTTATTACAAATCTCTAATTTGCAGTATAAACGCTAATGAATAAATGATGGATTTGTCCTGAACATTTTGGAGGGCACTCTGCATCAACACAGCTGCTTGTGTTGCTTTCTGGTCATTTTGCATCTCCCACAGCTGTTCAGCTTTTCATTATGGCTGTGGCTCTTCATTGTGAGTCTCATTTGGTTTTGAGGACATTTTACTTTTTTAAATTGTTTTTTATATTTGAAACAATAACTGTAGCCCAGATGGACCACTAAACCCGGGCCCTGTGGGTCTAGTCTTTTTTATGGTTCAGATTCGGGGCATTATTGTTTGAATGGTATTAAATAGCTCTCTCCTTTTACTGTGTGGAAATATTCCTATGCTTTTAGATGAAAAAGAGTTTTAAGAGTTCAGTTTAAGTTATGTCACTTAAAGGAGAAGTTTGACAAAGACTATAATCAATTAGATGACCTCAAAGTGTGTAAGGCAAATGTAATAGTACTGACAAGACAGCGAAACCCATTAGTACGGCCATCATCTATGTGCAACAAGTTCTTCATGCTTCCCCAAGATGAAGCTAAAATTCATTGCACAAAGTAGAGTCATAGGAAGCAAGCTGGAAAAAAATGAAGTTGCCTTTTATTCAAGAGTATGACTGCAGCCTGAGTCACACGTGTTACATCTGTTCTTGTTAGTTACATGTTGCCTCCTTTCTTCCCCAGCCTGTTTCTTTCTCGTCCTGGTCTTCTAGTTGATTTTGGTGTTATTGCAACAAGTTTGAAAGTGGAGCAGGAGACTCGCAGTGCAACTGCGATGACTACGTGAGATAGTTTATTTAGACGTCAGTACTGTCTGCGCTTTTATTATTGTTTTACTGTGAGTTTTTACAGTCAGAAATCAGAGAGATGTGCTTGTTTACAGTTTTTGAATAGAGAAGATTACCTCTACTTCCAAATGTGTGTGTGTGTGTGTGGGGGGGGGGGGGCATAAGAAACAAACAACTCCTTTTTGTACAGTTTGTGCACTTTTTAACAGAGAAAATTTAGTGCTGGACAATTATCAACTGTAATTAGCACAGCATCTTCTGTTGCTTTGAATTCAAATTCAAACATCATCACACTGGAGTGGAGTCAGTATGTCACACATTATGTCCCCCTCAATGACTGTGATTAAATAATATTTTAGAGCATCAGCAGTCGTGACATTTCTCTTTTAATGAGCTTATGTAGGAGCTACATAAGACACTTTCTAATCTACTAGTAAAGTTCGCTGTTTAACGTCGCATTTGTGTGGGGGTGACTGACGTCATGTTTCCTCCCATTACTCCAGGATTCCCATTTCCGCTCAGTTGACTAAGTCCTCCAAACTTAACAAATCCATGTTCTCCGGTTGTACCGGGTCTATTAAACTACACGGCGCACGCCGATTGGCTGCGGCGCAGCGTCGCCACCAACGGACCAATCAGCGCGGGCCACGGTGAGATTTTTCGATCTACTTTTCTGGGAGAGTCCGCGGCGGCAGCGGCGGCAGCAGCAGTTGTGTGTCTGTAACAGTGGAGACGAGTTGCGAGCAGCTGAGAACATGAGGTCTCTTCTACTTGGTGAGTGATTCTTGTTTAAAACCTAACATTTGTGTGGTCTCTTCGTGTTAGGTGTGTCTTGACCCCGCTGTTGCTATTGTAGTTAGCTTGAATGGCGCCGAAGTTAACATGTACACAGCACAGCCAGGCCTCTGTTGTCAATGAATTAATAAAACATAAATAAATGTAACTCCCTTTATACATTTCACAGTAATCGTGCATGTATGTCTCGTTTAAATGCGCCTGTTTTAACACACGCTCGAGCTTGTGTGAGACTTTACTGAGCAGTCATTGTTTGGAGTAAACCCTTTGTATCCTCCTCTCCTCCTCCAGGAGTGCTGGGCTGCTCCCTGGTTCTGTCCATCCGAGCTTTTTACACATCTAGCGATGATGTTGTCGAGCTCACGCCCTCCAACTTCAACAGGGAGGTGATCCAGAGCGACAGCCTGTGGCTGGTTGAGTTTTACGCTCCTTGGTGAGTCCCTTCAGCTGTGGGGGCCATTATTCAGCAGATCACCAGCACTGCTGGCTCGGTGACAGTAGTTTCATTTCATGCATCCCATATTGACATTTGAAAGTGAAACATCAAGCATGAGCACATGAAACTCTACGGACTTGCAAAGTAGGCACCCCAGCTCAAGGAATTAGTAGAGCACAAACCCGTGCAAAGGTTATTTAAAATGCGTTAGAGGGGCGTGCAGTTTGTCTGATTCAGTTTTGCTTTTACTGTAGATAAATGCAGCACTGTCAAATGCACGCACACCGACAGCCAAAATAAGCTAAATTGTACAGTTTGTTTCTGAAAATTCTAAGATTCCAATTCAACAAGATAAAATAGAGAGAAAATAAAACAACTTACTGCGAAAGCTGCAGAGTGAATAAATGTAAACCATGTCATGGGTCAGACTATAAAGTGCTTTACGGCACTTTATGATGAGCCAGTGATGATTTGCACAGCTAAAGTCTATGGAAATGAAAGGTGTTAATATGGGATCATTAAGGTCAGTGACTTGAGTGACAAACACGGCAAGTGTCTGCATTTTCTGAACAAATTAAATGTTTGTACTGTTTGTCTGCCATCTTCCTCATCTCCACTGTGTGTCACTTGTAAAACTAGATCTCAAGGATAAAATCTATAGCGTTCCCTGCATCACCTCTGTTTATCATTGCAGGTGTGGCCACTGTCAGAGTTTAACTCCAGAGTGGAAGAAAGCGGCCACAGCCCTCAAGGTAAACACAACATATGTGGTCAACTTTGCATTTATTGCCCTTGTTTCCCTTGGTCATTCACACGTGGAGCTGTCAGTGTTGTGAAGAAAATTAACAACAAAAGTTGAAGTTGAAGAAAACATGTTTGTTGTGCAACTCTTTAGGGAATTGTCAAGGTTGGTGCTGTAGATGCAGACCAGCACAAGTCACTGGGAGGCCAGTATGGCGTCAGAGGTTTCCCCACCATCAAGATCTTCGGAGCAAATAAGAACAAACCCGACGAGTACCAAGGTACAGATGAGAACAGTGCAGCTTTGCGGTTTGTAAATTTGACATCTTCCTCTATAGTGATGTCCTCATGTCCTGCTAAATAGTAGTTTCTTGCAGAATAGTTCAGATATAAAGGAACATAGTTGTAATTAATCTTTTTTTGAAGGATGAATTACTTGGGTTTTTCGGGAAACCTTTTTTTTGATGTTCTAGCAGACATAATAAATTGATAATAACAGAAGGCTGCATGTTTTTTACCCCTCAGGTGGACGCAGTAGTCAGGCCATCGTGGATGGAGCCATGAACGCTTTGCGCAGTCTGGTGAAAGACAGACTGAGTGGCAAGTCTGGCAGCTCTGGCTACAACAAGCAGGTAGAGAAAGTAGTAAACTTTTAGAACACTGGTAGCTTTTTATTGCAGATTTGAAACACTTCAGTGAACATGGTCATGTAACACTCAACTGCCCTCTAGCAGAGTGGAGATGGCAACAAGAAGGATGTGGTTGAGCTCACCGATGACAACTTTGACAAGTTGGTGCTGGAGAGTAATGAAGTGTGGATGGTGGAGTTTTTCGCCCCCTGGTGTGGACACTGCAAGAAGTAAGTTCAGTGACGTGAAAGCCCATTATTAGCACCAGACTTTCAAAGACGAATATCTTTAGGATTTCAGCTATCGCAGCATAAGTTATAATAAAGGTAATATATTCTTTGTGCTGCTCAGAGCACTGAAAAGTGCTGAACAACAGGTTTTTCTTTTGGAAATGTCCCAGTAAATCTGCACACTTCACAGGCCTTCGCCTTTCTTCTACTTTAGCAAGCAAAAACTGAAGTCTGAACTTCTTTCTTCCCTAACTTTGTGAACCCATTTTGCCGCATTATTACACTTTATACATGTGAAGTCGGTGCTAGAGAAGCACAGATGATGCCATTGATAGAATATTATTTTTGCAGTTTAGGTTAATAAACCCAGTAATTTTTATAAATCATATAATATTACCTAACAAACTCATGAATTATAAATTGTCTATCGTAAAATAAACTCTGTATATAGCGATGATTCCCAGACTCAGTTCTCAGGCACCCCCTTCACGCTGCTGGCTTTCCCATCTATCTCCGTCCTACCTGCTGCTGATTAATTCAGATGTGTTCAGTCAGTCAGAAGATGGAAGATACCATCTCAGATGATGGTGAAATAGGCAAAGACAAAGTCATTTGGTATTTTCTGATTATTCTGATTGACTAATCTCAGTAATCTGTGGTGTATAGTCCAGGGATAGATGGGAAAACTAGCTGGACATGGAGGGGCAGGAGTTATTATGATGAGTTTTTCCTCAATCATCTCTCTTCTGTTGTCAATAGCCTGGAGCCTGAGTGGGCATCTGCAGCCACAGCTGTCAAAGAGCAGACCAAGGGCAAAGTGCGTCTTGGAGCCGTGGATGCTACGGTGCACCAGGTTCTGTCCAGCCGCTATGGGGTAAGTAGTTGTACAAACACGATCTAAGTCTTGGGGTGTGTAGTTATTGCATGTTTGAATATGTGGCTTTATGCTTATACAGTTAAAAGTTTGACCTAAAGAAACAGGCAAATCTTCTCTTATCAGATTTTTCTTTTTTTTTTAATGAATGCACTTATCATGTTGCTGCAGGTAGTAAATGTATTACTGTGACTGTAAGCTCTGTTTTCAGCTGCTCTGCTTTATAGTAAATGGCCATATGATGCAGTGTCCTGAAAAGGTCTCTTTGAAGTATCCACAAAGAGTTTGATGCAGTTACATATTCACTAATAACATCTCAGTTTTAACAGACATTCAGATGTAATCTACTAAATATAATAGCGTCCCCAATTAAATATGGCAATTTAGGAAATTAGACCTGTAACCCTGAAATTTTGTGCATCTGTAGATCCGTGGATTTCCTACCATTAAGATTTTCCGCAAAGGCGAGGAGCCAGAGGACTACACGGGAGGACGCACCCGTGGTGACTTGATTGAGAAGGCTTTGGATCTGTTTTCCGATCATGCCCCTGTTCCTGAGCTAAAGGAGGTCAGTACGGTTTGTGGCACTGTGATGTTACGAAGGCTTATAGTGCTGCTGTTTAGGGCTAGAATATCCAGTAACGAGCATCTGATTTGTTTGTGTCTTCGGTGATGACGCCGAGCCGCTTTGCCACTTTTAAACACAATGATTGACCTATAATCTGCTTTATATTGTCAGTTTTAATCATCACGAAGGACCAAGAATAGAAAGCCTTCCTCCCTTTTTTAATAAAAACTAAATGAATGTAAATGAGCGTAAAACATCACACTTAACTTACGCTCTTGTCTCTCAGATCCTCAACGAGGACGTCTTGAAGAACACCTGTGAGGACAGTCAGTTGTGTATAATTGCTGTCCTGCCGCACATCCTGGACACGGGTGAGATCACACACACACACACACACGCACCAATGGTAGCACAGATGTGATAGCAGATGCTTTCTCATTCCCCAATAACTCACCGTCCAGGCTCCTTGTGTTTAAACAGGCGCTGCTGGTAGAAATGACTATCTGCAGGTGATGATGAAGATGGCTGATAAATACAAGAAGAAGATGTGGGGGTAAGGATGTCAGACCACTCATGCTCAGTTTGACTAATTATGCCTGTGACTAATGGCCTTTGCCCCCTTTATCAGCTGGCTGTGGACTGAGGCAGGGGCCCAGATGGAACTGGAGTCCTCTTTGGGTATTGGTGGATTTGGCTACCCGGCCATGGCTGCCATCAACACACGCAAAATGAAATTCGCTCTCCTGAGGGGCTCCTTCAGTGAGACTGGCATTCATGAGTTCCTCAGGTTGGTGATGCTCGTCTCTCTTCAAAAACAAAAGCTGAATTGTAGTCCGGGTGGGGGGATTAACTTGGTTGATCTTCTCCTCCAGGGCACTGTCGGTGGGCCGCGGCTCGACTGCCACGCTGGGAGGCGGGGCCATGCCTAAGATTTACAGTGTTGATCCCTGGGATGGCAAGGATGGACAGGTGAGGGGGAGAGTCGTAGTGGCTTCATAAATGTCCCTGCTGTGTGTTTGGACAGTAACAAGTTTGATGCTGGGCCTTTCTGCAAAGCACCTACGGCTCTGCTCGTGTGATTGATCGACACTGGAATGTGCGTGACTGAATGTAATCCAGAAACCTGAAACCCAGTTGAGTTTGTGTAATGACTGTTTTAAATTGAGGAAAATAGTCTAGACTTCTAGGGTCTAGTGATCTAAAGATGTGATATATCTGTTAGCAGGTCAGAGGGCGCTTCTCATGCTTAGCTTCACCTTTGCCGCGCCGTTATTTTAAACTCTTGTCATCCTCAGCTTCCAGTGGAGGAAGACTACGACCTCAGTGACGTAGACCTAGATGAAGACTTTGAGAAGGATGAGTTGTGAGTCCAAATTGGGCGGGGTCTGAGCCACATTTCCATGGTTGGATCTGGCCTGATCCCACATATCCCGCCTCTCCTCTCCTGTGGACGAATGGGAGGCCCGGTCGCCCAGTTACTGAAATACTCAAGAAAAGACACACGAGAGACACCTGCAGATTCTCACATCATTTTTTTCAGTCACATGGGGACAGGAGGGAGGGAGGGAGGGAGGGAGGGTGGGTGTGTGTGAGTGTGTGTGTGTGTGTGTCTTGTCCCTGGAGTGAACTCTGCTGAACGTACCTGCTGAACGTTAGAAGCTGCGTATTTATTTGGCTGACACCAGCTGAGGAGAGGATGTTCAGGCCCCTCTTCTTCCCCAAGCACATATTCTAATGTGGACTTGTGAAAGTAACACTTCATTGTCCAATGGTGTGACTAAACATATTTTCATTCTCCTTTTAAACCAGTGACTGAGAATCTTGGTGGGTTTGCATAATGTCTGTCCAGGACAAGGGGTTACTGTGGGACGTCTTGTGTAGATTTTTCTTACACGACTTTATTTCAATTGTGTGAAAACAAAATGACATTTTTGTTACAAAAATAAAAAGAATTAAAAATAATCACAGCGTCTTTATTACCGTAAACTGTCAGAAGATGCATATCACTGAGCGCATGCAATACCAAATCATGTGGAGCTTATTCAGAATCGTAACTTGGTGAGATATCGTTGACATGCTGAACAACAATAACACAACACGTTGAAGTGAAATCAAATTATACCAAGCGATGTAATTCCTCTTAATTTGAGACGTAATACTTCCAAGCATGTGATGCAGTCAGTATAAATGTGTGATATGGCACTTTACCTATGGAGAACAGTTAGAAACCATTTCAAGGCAAGAGAGTTAACCAGAATATACCAACTAAAAAGCAAAAGCACGGAGGAGCCACGCTGACAAAAGACGAGTATCTGTATATGTAAACATTAAGACGTGGAGTGCTGTTAAAATGAAGGGTGGGCGTAATGATGACAAAGCCTCTGTCGGGTGCACAGCGTAAAGCTGGATGAATGCAGCTGTGTGACTTGGGAGAGCGTTTGTGTCATTGTCTCTGCTCTCAGAACTGACGAGAGGCTCCTTGATCCGACTGCAGCAGTCTGACAATGGACGGGTCGCTCTTGGCACCTTTAATGAACTCCTCCAACGACAATCTTCCTGTGGAGCAGTGCCAAGAAAAAAACAGTTGAACATGTGACAGAGGAATCATTCAACAACAAATGTCTGATGATCCCTTTGAACTGATGTGCCTTTCTGGTAAAAAAAAACCATATAAATATATATTTAATAAAAACAAATAACAATACTTACATCTTAACAAATTGTTAATTTACAACTTAGAATAAACCATTTTATGACTGAATGATTCAGTCGACCAACAGGTGGCGCTGTTGTGCTACTGTATTCATTTGCAATTTGACAAAAAGCAGGTATTTCTTTACCAGATATGAATACAAGTGTTATATCTAATATTATTACTGATGTCAACACTGAAGACATGAGTTCATTTTCATGAGAATATCAAATGAAAAAAGGTATTTACATTTAGAAATGTAATGCTGTGATACTAAGATTGTCGTCTAAACAGTCGACACATACAAATACAAACATTTTCATTTTTGTCTACACTTTCTAATAATAACCAGTAATATAATAATAAGCACAGCAAGTGCTGCAAATGTTTCCATGGTCACATTTTAAGTTTGACTAATCTACTAAAAGAAGAAGGAAAAGAAAGTAGGATTTGTTTGGAGTAACTTCGCCTTTGTGTGACACAGCATCCTGTAAATTGCATTAGGAAGGAGGTTTAACTGGGTTTGGGTGGATTTATTTTCCCTGTATTACAGCCGTAGCCGTGGGCCTGTTCTGTTGTACCATGTGATGTTATAAAACTCCAGAAGCATAAACACATATAATTTAACCTTCAGACCTCCTGAGTCTCCTGCTGCTGAAACGAACTGCTCTGCTGCACCGCGCTCTAAATATCTTACCGAGGCGTCGAATGCATTTAGAACTTGTGAAATACGCAAGTGTCGCATCACCTTTTCATCGCTGAAGGCACTCAAGTAGCTCAGCGGGCTAAGATACGAACCAGTTTTTGGCTGTTGAAATACTAACTCACTGCCCATCCTCATCTGTTCAGCTCTCGACCTGAACAGTGTAAAGTAACTGGGCCATTTCAGTCGACATCTTTCTTCTTTCTTTCCCACTTTTTAAGTTTTACTTTGGTGGCACTGTATAACATCCCTCTTACCATCATTGTCAATGTCCATCTGTCTGAAGATTTTATCTGTCCTTTTCTCTGGTGTTGATTCATCCTCAGGCATCTTCATCACTGACGACACCATCTTGTAAATTGCCTACAAAGGAGGGCAAAAATAATAAGCTGTTATGTGAACGTTGTTTTTTTGTTTATCTCTTCGGAGCCTTTGGGCTTTAATGATGAAAAATCACGTTTCCACCTGTTCCGTGTATTGTCTGAATGCCTTGACCTGTTTTCCGTTGCTGCTCTGTAATTATGGTTCTCTAGCAACTAAAGCTCATCATCCTGTTATGGCACACGCTGTATGTTAACCTGAACAGATGAGTCAGATGTGGGGAACGTATGTGCATCTTTGTGCATCTTCTAAAATGCCGCACACATTTTTTTCACCTGAAAGTCTAAGATAAAGATGTTTTGATGAACAGGTGAATCCTGTGTTATACACTACAGTACTTTGTGTGTGTGTGTGTGTTTTCACATTCATTTGTATCCACAAACACAAAGGACTGAGCCAATATTGATATGGCTCTGCGGGCTGCTCAGCTCACCGTATTGGAAGAGTAAATATAGCCTCGGTGATAAGAAAAAAACAGAAAGGGCAGCCTGAATTCACGAGGTGAGGTGAAGACAAATGTGCAAATAACTATCAAGTCTAAAAGCAGTTACCAGTCAGCAAACTAAAATGCATATATTTATACTGTATATACTGTAATTTCAACTGCACATGATCCCTAATCTACATATCTGTACTAATAATATTGTTATTTTGTTTTGATTTAGACGTGATCCAGACTAGATAATAGATTTCATATGGTACACACACAGGTCCTGACCTGAACTATCTCCAGCATCTCCGCCCGGCTGATGTACCCGTTCCCGTCCAGGTCATACATGCTGAAGGCCCAGCGCAGCTTCTGCTCGAGCCCGCCACGAGACGTCACACTCAGGGCAATGATGAACTCTCTGAAATCAATGGTGGCGTCCCCGTTGGTGTCGAATGTGCGAAAGACGTGCTCGGCGAACTTTGAGGCGTCTCCATAAGGGAAGAAGTTAGCGTAAATCTTCTTGAACTCCTCCACAGTCAGGTGGCCTGTGGGACAGTCCTTGAGGAAACCGCGGTACCACTCCTGCAGCTCGTGGTCGGTGAACTCTGTGTTTTCTCTCAGGTCATTCAGGACCTCAGGGCGCAGCTTGCTGTTCTGTTTCCCCATGACACAGCTCTCACTCAGACAGGCAGGCAGAGGGCTGTTGTTTCTAACTTCTCCTTTCACTTCTCCTTTCTTCCTACTGTCGAGGGCTGCCCAGCTTCCCCCTGCAGGACACAAAAGACCCTCATTAATATCCTTGTGCGAATATTATAAATGAACAACGTGTTTGTTAAACAACAGCAGTGTTGTGTTATCATTAAACATGTGTTAAAAACGCTTCCTATGCAACCGGGCTGAGGGAGGAAAAAAAAAGAGCTAGGATTACAACTTATATGTCATCAGGACACGTGTGTATGTGATGGGGGGAAGCCTGGTCTCAGTGGATACAGTATTCATCCTATGTTAAGGTAATAATTTATCGACCCATCACTGCACAGTGGAAAGACGAGCGTCCCGGGGCTTTGTTATTCTCAGTGAAGCCACTTTCTAAAAGGTCAGGCTGACACTGACTCTTACTGAGACGGCCAGGCATCCACCTCCACAATAATCCCCACTTTTATGTGAAAATAAAAATAATTCTAATTGATTATAAGCAGGTGGAGTTCACGTCCTGCTGAAAGAGAGACACAAAAGACGGCTAAAACATACCAATGCTAACAAGCACATGAAGCATTTGACCACCTGGGCCTATTCACCTTTGGTTTCTGTGGTTTGTCTGAATTTTGTTTCCATGGTAATTCAGCAGAATCTGTATGCTTATTCTTACTATCTTATTCATGTATGCAGGGGTATTCAATGGGGATATGAGGATGCATAAACATATCACATCCAGAATAAAGCCATAATAGTACAGCCAATTTTACACTAGCATCTCACTGATGAAGCAGAAAAAATACGGTGTATAAAGGTTATGAAATACAATAACTTTCCCACAAAGGACGGGAAAATATCTGTCATAACGTTTATCAACAGAAAAAAAAGAGAAATCCACGTGTCTAAGCCAGAAAGAAAGACACTAGGAAAAATGGCCATCGAAATAAAAATTATATAATAGTTATAATCAAATAACTACAATCTTTTTACAGCATGTACAGTATCTGGTAACGAGTGAGTGGGAGGGACAGAGAGAGAGAGAGAGATGTGTGTGGGCAGTGAAGAAGAAAGAATGGAAAAAGTATGATACATAGAAAGAAAAACTATTTCCAGCTATATTGCATGAGCTGCTTTCATCCCTCTGTGTTACCTTTAACAAATTTATGGAAAAGAGAGAGAGAGAGACGCATTGTCCCCATGTTCCCTCTCTTTCCGTAATTAAAATCCAATCGCTCCTGTGTTATTGGCACCAGAACGATAAGGACGTAGAACAAATGAGAGCGCGGAGAATCTGGATGAGGTCTTCTCTACACATGAACACCCTCATCTCTCATAATTGTCACGCGAGTGTAATTTCCTGCACTTTTATGAATCACAGCCTTAAAAAGAGACGAGCGACAGTCAGTGACACAAACTCTTAAAAAACCTCCCCCAGGCTCGTGGATGGAAAAGAAGAAGAAGACCAGCTGCATAATACATTAATAGCACAGTTCATTTCTGATCTTAAATTCTTATTCATATACATTAGAACTGGCATAACTAAATACAAAACACTGCAGGCGTGTCGTCATAAAACAAACTACTGACATTTTGACCTGATAATGAATGTGTCTGAGGGATTAAACTCAAAACTTAAATTCCATCCTCATAGTGGCAGTAGAGGAAAACATTCATTTTTCTAAATACTTCATATCAATCTATTCCACAGATGTCGCGACAGTTCAGACCAGCCACTACTGGTCCCCATAAAAGCCCTATATTCAGTTTCACATGCAGGATTGTGTGAAGACTTTGTCTGTAAAGGCCTGCAGGTCTGATCAGAGTCCTTCCGCTCTATCATACAGCAGGATGAGGAAGTGGCAGCACCTCCTCAGCAATGGGTCACATGGACTTTTCCTGGACAGCTCAGTGTGCAGGCGGAGCTGGAGCAGACACATAAATATGGGTGTTTCTTTTTATTCCCTCCACAGAACACAAAACCACAACAAACTAGAAGATTCCAAGCTGTGAAGTTGAGAATGCTTCTCTGTTGGTTCAAGAAGTTCTGGGGCTAAATTTAGTTTCGTTTACATCCTTTGGTCAGAAAATAGCAGCGTGCACTTTGTTAAAAAACACAGTTAGTTAAACTTCTACAAAGATATTTATAAAAAATGAAGATTCAAGTGAAATGTGCTCACTAAAGCCCAGACTCCCACGACTAAAACGTGGGTTGCAATTGAAACTTACTCTGTATTCTCTCAGCGAATTTCTTTTTAGCATAACAGAGAGAGAGTAGGATGATTTTTTGGGCATTTGATCAAGCAAATATCTGGGCAAGTCTCAAGTGTAAACAATTGTCTGATGAAATACTGCATAATAATTCAAAAAAAACAGCTGTGTTTATTTCAGGCCTCTGTGGTTACCTCCCTGATGCACATGCACCTATAAAATTCAAGTGCTACCTAAAAGGTGCTAAGTTATTTATGGTGTGTTTGCTACTTGCTGCAATGGATTGTGTTTTGAAATGTGTTCGTACATTACACACGCGACCTTCTTGACAGCCTGTGAGAGTTTATATTATACTTTCCATAACGGCCCGAGCCTCCCTGATTCCATATTTCCTGTTTGCAATCTCTCGATTACACAGCAACAGCCTCCCTCCTGGTCCCCAACCCCCCATCACTGTGTTGTATGATGCACTTTTTCCAGTGAGTTCCCTGCTTATTAAGACTTTCAGGATCCCTGGAAATCGTCACTGCTGTTTGTGATTCCACCTCATTTCCTGTGTAACTAAATAGTCAGAACAGAAGAGTTGAAGGGTATATCTGTTGTTGTAGTTGTGTATCTGGGAGCACATATATACACATGGAGGGAGATGAACAGCCAAACTACGCGTAGTGAATCCAAGCATGACACACAGCTGATGGAGCGCATTATGCTGCTGACAGTTTAACGGAAAGAGAACTGGTATCAGTTTTCATCTAACGTCAACTTAGAACAAAGTTCATCAATAACTTGAAAACCCTCCAATTTCTTTTTTTTTTTCTTTCGTAACATTGAACAGACTCAACAATCATTCGGAAACATGGTTAATTTTCCATCCACTTGCTGCCCTTATCAGGCTTATTTTGACTGGAATGTAAATCAAACAAACTAATATGGTTCAGCGAACAGACCGAGAGAAAGCAGACCTCCCACTTTAGTGGTGCATGTAGCCTGCTGTGCTGTAGATGAGCAGAGCTGCACTGCAGCCAGAACTTCTGTGTAGCACTGGTAACTAAGATCCCACCAGGTGGGTGAGGAGTTGAGAGCAGCGTAAAAAGAAAACGAGAAAAGAGAAATGAGCTCTCCATCTTTTCTTGCTTCGAGGGCTGTTTCGTCTCCGAGCGAGTGTCAGGGAAAATCGTGCACTGGATCAGGTCCCCTGACACACCAGTAGTCAAGGCAACAGGATAGTGGTGCTAAGGTTTATGAGGAGGAGGCGGCGTAACTATCAATCTGGGGCACACACAGGGCAAGAGATATATGGAGACTGTAGAAACAAGAACTTTTTTTTGGTGTGCGTAAAGATTTTAAATTCTGCCTTATCTAAAATGGCACTTTTCTTACAGGGTTTGGGATAATCCACAATGATTTCTGCACCGAGAGTAGTGGCTGATAATCGCAATCATGAACACATATTTTTAACGTAACTGAGAATGCTCAGTGAGTTTGTGAGAATGTTTGTCATTGGTTATTTAAGTGGTGAGTGGGCCTATTTAATTTTGGATGCACACTCTTCGCATGTTGGCTGTGTTCCTGTGAGATACAACAATGACAACAGTGCAGCATAGTACTTGAAATTAGGTTGGAAGGCACAGCATTTAAAGGGATGGATCCTACTGCATGAAGAAGAGCGCGATGCACCTTTTTACCGTGGTTCATCAGCCATAGACCTACCGACTCACCAGTATTAACACCACACTGTCTACTATCAGTATATGATATCACTTGGTGGTTTTAATGCAGTGGCCGATCAGTGCGCACAAGATCCCAATAACACCAATTTCAGTCTAACAATACTATCTGAGCTACGTCACAGCTACATTAGTTCGCTGTTAGAATAACACAATGTAATAGAATAGAAATAATGTAGAGAAACACACCAATTTTAACCACAGAACTATTTGTCTGCATTCAGGTTTAGTCTGTATTACTCTCTAAACCACTTTCACTGATTAAAAAGATAGAAGCTCCATAGATGTTGACATATTTTTAAGGAGGAGAGGTGTAGTTCAGTCTGTTCATGGGTGGAGCCCTTGTAACACCCTCCTGTCTTGGGGAAACTGACACAGCAGACTCACCACTGGACAGGACTGGACATTACTGTAGCTTTAACCCACACAAGTATTTTTTTTTCCTTTTAATAAAGTCGTGTCCACTTACCTGAGTTAGAAGGAACAGTTGTTTGTGGGTCTTCTGGCTGAAACGTCCAGTTTGATGAACTTACCCGTTAACTTACAGAGCTCTAACCTAACGCCTCCTCCCACTGATAAACCTGTGAAATCCAACACGACAGTGATTTACACTTCTCGCCTGACTTTCACGTGTTGGGAAAAAGAAATTACAAGAAGTTTGAGCAGGTCTGTCTCGTTTAGTCGGTCGGCTCAGCCTCCAGTTCCCGGTGTAGCGGGTTTATCACCAGTGGAAGATGTGGCACAGAGCTCGGTTTCCATCCGACTCGTCCAACTCACCTACGGAGGGGTTTCTTTTCTCTTTAGGCTGCAGGAGGAGTGAACACGTCGTGTAAAGACACGTGCTTAGAATTTATATCAATGTAAATATCTGTGTTATTTAAATAACCTCTCTAAAGGTGTATTCCTTGCTAATGGAGGTGTTATTTAAAAGACCGACCCCTCCACACTGTTTGGTTCCGTCCACACCCGCTGCTTCCATCGTAGAAAGAGTCGAAGCAACTATTATTAGCGCGATATCTGAAATAAACTGCCCACGATAGAGCAAGAAGAAACTTTAAGCCTCACTCACAACAAATTTAACCCATAACCACCTGCATTTATTTCTGAAAACTTAGTGTAACACAGCTGTTGAAGATGATGGTACAGTATATTTATAGCAGAGCATGACATCCTGTAGGAAGTGAGATCACTTCTGAGTCTCCTAAGACGCATAAACATGCGGGAGGTGAATAAAAAACTCTGCACGCTCCGTGAAGATAGAGACATTTCTTTTTACTAATTTTTACCTCAGAGCAACCTATAAACTAGTTCACGCAGTGCAATAGTAACCTATTTATTCTCCCTCCTCAGCATGATTTCTGTCTGTGTCTGTGAAGAGTCATACTCCAGCAGATGATAGAAACTTCTCCTATGTAGGCTTAAGTGACACTGCAGGCAGGGTGGTGTGTCAGCATTTCAGAGAGTGGATAAATAATTAACTGTGTGTGTGTGTGTGTGTGTGTGTGTGTGTGCGTGGCTTCCTGAAGCCCGACACCTGTTCTGTTTCTATACACACATGGAGTGTTTGTCTCTACCTAAGAGTGAGTACAATGCAGGGCGAGGAGGAGGTTCGGGGCAGTGATGAAGTAGTCTGAGGTTGCTTTTGTTGCTGCTGCCAATTTGCAACTTAATGCTGACACTAGCCCGTCATCACTGGAGAAAAAAAAGAGTTATTTAGAAAAGATAAATATGATCATTAGATACATTCGGAGGGACTATAAACACATTAAAACAGCTTATATTTTTAAAATTTTGCCTTGGTGTTTTATAGAAAGTCTAAATCTTACTGATTGAATGTGTATGAATGCTATTAATCTTCTTTCTGCATCCTTTATAAAAACGTACAGAGCACACTACAGAACTTGTGGTATTCATGTTGTCATGATGTCAAGTCAAATGAAATCATCCAGGAGCGGAGAGATTGGACTTCACATGAGCCAGGCAGGAGACAAAGATCACGAGATGCAGTTGAAATATCTGGAAAGAAAAGCTGGTACAATAAACGGCAAACCAATTTCATGCTTACTGGCTTAAAATGTTAGATTAAATATTTAATTCCTCCACCAATAAAAACTCAGACATTAAGTAATGATGCCAAACCATCAGCGTGGCAATTGAACAAATTCTATTTGCTGATAAAGACAAGACAGGTTAGATGTATTCAAATTAGTTGAGAGATTTACTTTTAATGTTTCTATTGTATTATAAATCTGAAGAACATACTGTATGCTGAACATCGTTGGTGTCCTGTAGAAACATTACGATCCACTAGATGCTGCTAACAGCCCTTCAATAACTCAGCCTGTCCTGAAGGTGAACACAGCTGATAGATGGGCTTTGTGAGTTCAGACAGACCTGTTGATTTGTACTGGGGGTGTTTATGGTCACAGTCCCTTTCCAGCCAATGACTGAGGAGAATTCTCAGTCATTGGCTGTCATTGGCTCTCTTAGATGAAGTGGTGCCATATTGTGTAATTTGTAGTTATTGATTTTGTGCCAATATCTTCAGAAATAGGAAAAATGTAAAAAAAGAAGGTAAAAAATACCAAAAATTGTGATATCAGACCTCATATAATGCAAAAAATGATTCATCTCACCATATCACTAATGTTTCGTGGAATAACCCTGATTTGCAAACACAGCTTCCATGCAGTGGTATCTTATTTTTTCCAAAGCTGTGAAAGTTTAGTAATATGTAAAAATATAATATAAAATATAGTAATTTTCAGAAACTATGTTTATGTCATGTAGTATTTTCAGGTTGCCTGACTTGACCCAAAAATATACATATACCGCACTGATGTGAAAAGGTTAGACTAACTGTCTAAATTCAAGTTGCACACATACTTTTCTTCATAAAGACGAGTTACCCCTCTCTCCCTCCACACATACCTAACATCTCCTGCATTGTTACTGACAAGCACTTACTGCAGCTGCGAGCAGAGCGCTCAGTCCTCAAATATTGATCTGTCTGTCTCTACATTTAACAGCGTGAGGGATAATGCTCACCTCTATAGTCCTCTGTCAATATTTATGGAACATATAGCACTGAAATGGAGATTTAACCTGACTCAAGTGTAAAATCATGCCCTCTGAATGCTTGTAATTATGTGATACA
Source organism: Microctenopoma stevenorrisi (assembly GCA_032270685.1). Taxonomy (NCBI): domain Eukaryota; kingdom Metazoa; phylum Chordata; class Actinopteri; order Anabantiformes; family Anabantidae; genus Microctenopoma; species Microctenopoma stevenorrisi. The sequence goes on from JAUMTR010000016.1 coordinate 11,026,347, forward strand.
ACATTTCATTAAGTCACAAAGTATCCTGAGCAGAGTCTTGGTTCTGTACTATATATAGTATTACAAAACTTGTGTTTGGATTAGCTTGGATTAGTTTTATGCAGACGATAAATTTAACATTATAATAAAACAATATAAGACATAAACAGGAAAAATGTAAACACACCACTGTCACAGTGCACACACTGTTATCCAGCCATGTGCACCCGAGTGTTTATTTGACACCTAGTTTGTTCACCCACTAGTCGATTCCAGAGGCTGGTAACACAATGCTGAACACCTGTGTAATAATAACGTTATTGTTTTTAGCATTATTTAGACTTTATTCTCCACACACACTTTGCTTCTCTGTTGTAAGTATGTGTTTTCTCTCTTGGTGGAATAACCTAACCTAAAAAAAGTTCTGGAATAAACTCATGTTTGTCAACAGTGTGGATGAGTAAACGCAAGTTGTCATCCTGACATGGCTCTAACTTTGTTTTTGTATAAATTAGATTTTCTAATGGAAAATATATAAAGGTTTCTAATGGATTAATTAATAGATAGTAGAGATGACTTCTAAGCTATTTTTTATTTTAAAAAATTATTAAAAATATAGATATAAAAAAGTGATATGTCAGTGTTGTTTTACAGCTTGTTTTCTTTGCTTATTCTGTCTATTGTCTGTCTATATAAGGTTTAAACAACGTTTTTAAGCTTTTATGTTTCTCTTAAATAAATAATCTTTTCTGTTTTGGGAGAAACAATGACCCTAGATCCAGTCACTTCTATGCACAACATGAGTCATCTTCTGTATGAATCTGTATAACTGAAAAGACACGCCTTTGCTGCAGACGGTGAGTCATGCATACATATGTGTTTAAGTTATCAAATCTGTATACATGTGCTATAAAACCTTTAACCTGCATATCGTGCAACACTTTCTATGTGCTGTGGTGATAGTGGTTTTGCTGAGTGCAGGTTCCTAGAAGGTTCTAGATGTAGAATGATAGTTAGCAAACTACTGTATAAACACAGACGCCGTGTTTTGGTATTTTTGATTGAGTGAATGTGTCAGGAAAAGATTTGTTTGCAGGTATTTATGTTATGGGTGCATTTAGTAAAACTGGAACTTAAATCCATTTTATGTTTTTCTACAGATATAATTTCAGTGACTGGTCGGGAAACAGCTGCTTTGAATTGATCCTTATTGAGAATATAAAACCTAAAACCTCACTGGACAATCGTCAAAATAAAAGAAGGAATTTGAAATGATTCCTATATTTTATGTAAATCTTCTAATGGTACTTTTGTGCCTTATGTCTAAATGAAGGCAGCATGATAGCTCAGTGGGTAGAGCAGTCGTCTTCAAACCCAAGGGAGAGCAAGTTCAATTCTCAGTCCCAAGTCTTCAAGTCAATGCAAGTGCTGCCCTGCTTCCGAAATAGTTACCTCAAGCTCTGTTGTCAACCTTGCACCTTATGAAAGCCTAAACACACATTAAACCTCTTTTAGGTTATTCATACTTTTGATAACTACTCTTCTCTCCAAATGACCTTAAGATAAATGTAACATAATGTAATTAAAATAATCTAACTATTACATAGTCGGCAAGTAATGGCCACCAAACCAAATTTTAGGTCAGTTCAGAACTAAAGACAAAAAAGATAATAGTGGCATTAATAGTGGCAGTTACAAAGGTAACTTTGTGCAATGGTATCAGGTAATAAGGGATAGTAATGGTACTAATGATAATAATAAGGTGCTTTATAAATCCCCTTGGACAAACTCTTGTGGACAGGCAGCCACTAGCCATTAAACCACCAGGAGTCAATTGATCCGCTGTAAGCCCCTAGTAGTTGGTCTGTCTTTGTGTCTGTCTATATTTTGTTCCACACTGAAATATCTATCAATGTATTGCGTAATACAGGACCAGATTTAGACACGAATGCGCTTTATCCTTGCATGAATATACATGCATGTATTCTCTGCATTGTTCATGATCAACTTTGACCTGTTTTCATAAAATGACTATACAATTGAAGTTTTTATTATGTTTGGTCAAAAGTGCTATCTGCTGGTTCCTGATAAAGCTGAATAATAACATGACTTTGAGCGAACATGGTGGTTTATGGCAGTAATACCAAGTGCATGACTTCATTGTGTCTGGACTTTCAGCCAATGTTTGCTCAACCAGATTTCCTAATAGGTCAATAAAGTGTTGCTTACTTTATTATGCAAAATGGGAAACAGACCTAATGAAATATTTTAACACGGGCAAATTAGGAAGACTAAATGAAACCATCACAAAATGCAGAGGGGTGGTTTTCAAAAAATTGCAATAAGTTTCTCATCCAACATTTATCAACCACCAGTGTCAAGCCTCAGAGTAAGATCTTATGTTTTATTTACAGAAACAGACCCAGAATATATTAGTATGATAAATGACTTGCACACTCATAACACTTTTTAACACACTTACACACACTTCACTCCACTAGGAATTCTTACAGAGGACGAAGTTTCCCATTGCTTACATTTGAATCATGAACACCACCTTAAAATTACTGACCATCGTTTTGCTTCAGTTTTTGTTTCTTTATAAGGCATTAGTTTATTAGTTTAGTTTTGCTTTCATAGGATATAGCATTATTTATATAGAAGTATAGGATCATGTAATGCATCGACAAAGCTGATGTTTGCAGTCCCTACACACTATGATTTAAAAATCCTTGATTCTACAAATCAACATGATTACACAGAGCAAAGCATACAGCTAAGAATAACTAATAAATAATCGAAGTTGTACAAGTTGAACATTACTTAGAAAATACCATCAGCGGTCTCAGTGATTTCAGCAAGTGACCTTTACACTAAGCGATTGACTCTACAATTGCCCCGCTGCAGAACGGCACATGTCTCTCTCCTGTGTGGGTCACACAGTTTAAATTCAGATTCAGATTCATTAGATTTGATCATCAGCTGTGGCCTGCCATATTTGTTCATCTTCTTTTCTATTTTTTCCATTTCATCTCATCATTTTCTATCAGCTATCAGGGCAAACCCTAAAAATAAAGTGAGGTAGCGGTCATTAAAGGAAGCTTGGAGGGATAAACCTTAGTATGCCAGTCAAGAGGACTCTGTGTAAAAAAGCTTGGGTCACCCATTATAAGATTACTAGACTAATGCAAGAACAGGTTGTTGTTTTGAAAATTCAGCATAAAAGACCCAATGTGTGCAAATGAAACACAAAGTATTCAGCAGCTTAAGCTCCCTTTGGACTCTATCTGTGTACATGTCTGTCAGTGTAAACACAGTCAGTATCTGAAAAACCTCTAAAAAGGTGCTGATGGGGATATGTTGCAAAAGTCCATTACACAACACCCAGATATAGCTATGTGATAAACAAAAGGATAAAATTATTATTTTCCTAATTTTAAAAATTGTACCTTTGCATAATAATGGAAAGTACTTGAAATAAAACCTATTGCAACAACAGTCTTTAATCAATCACAGTTTTGATCCCTGTGTATTTATTCATTGCATGTGATGTACTACAAACTGGACCACCGCTCCAATTTAAGCAACAAATCAAACAGGAACTTTTGAATCTAAGTCAAAGTTCATGATCTAACCCATGTGAAAGCTGTGCAAATCATTTTACTGTTTGCATTTTCGCTTTGGACAGTAGAGCAGAGCATCCACCTCCAAATCCTTATACTGCATCGTAAGTTCAATAATTACCATTGTTTAACTGGACAGATGAGGTAAATTTACATTTAAAATATTTAAAAAGATTTGTATAGTATGAAGTAAATGCATTTTTAATTATTTTAAAACTCAATCAAAACTGTAATTGCAGATGAAGAACGTCTGCCTGGATAACTCACATTTACATATTTGATATATTTTTAGCAATGTGTCAGATAAATAAATTACACTGAATGACTAATATTATAAGTAATACGTGAATCCTCTTTTTCATTTGTAGAGGGATTTAACTATATGAACTACATATAATGCAGTGAAAGTTTTTTAATTAAACTTTATCATGTAAATATTCCCAATTATAACCTGCAAATGATATAAGAATTTTTATGCAAATAAATGTTTTATTTAGGTAGTAGTGTTACTTCTTAGTAGACAAATAGACAACACAATTGATATATGACTTAAAACCATCACATCATTGTGTGCAATAATTTATATCACACAACTGCTCTCCATATATCTAAATATCAGATTTATTATAAATAAGTAATGCATCTATAATGCACTTAAACACTTTTTTAAGCATGTGCTTTGAGGTTTTAGTTTCCATTTAAAACTTTTTTCCTTGTCTCTCCACTTAGGTGGGTAAGCTGGACTTTGAGCATTTAAAGCACTGACTGTGCCTCCCAGTTTTTGAACACTGGTAAACTGAGGGTATATAAGCCCCCAGCCGAAGCTGTCTCGTGTGAGTGCTCACCAACCCCACGGGAGAGTGCTTTAATGAACCCATGATGGGGGACTCAAAGCTCTGCCTTTTGCTGCTCCTCAGCACATCTGCCTTGGCTTGTGAGTACTACATAAATTATGTTTATTTGAACACTATACAAAATGTAACATCTATATAAATATATATATCCCAATGTTTGGCTGGAAGTCATTTAATCAAAGATTCTCACATATTCTTAAACCTTTAAATGTAAGTTATAATAAAAATGTAAAACAGCAAGTAAATCATTGAAAAGTAAAAGAAAAAGTAAACTATTGTGTGTAAAGTCGTGCTGCATTATTTTATGACCTGGTATGTTATACGCATTTATATTTATTAGTTTATTTTACAGTGTTTTCTGATGCATTACAGAAAATTTGTATAAAGTATAAAGTATAAAAAAAATAAGTTATTCAATTTTTTTTTGTAAACAGTTGCTCAAGATGAAGATCAGCCAACCTGCCTGCGTAAGTTATGTCGGGCTGTTGATCAAAGATTGAATTACCTTACTGTATTAACACATTTACAATAACTTTGTAGGAGCAATAACCATCCTTTTTTTAAATACAGATTGTGTTTTCACTATTGATTTTCTCTTCCAGTGGCCAAAAGGTACAAGACCCTGCACAAGTATGAATACCAGTATGAAGCTGAATCTATGAATACCATAAATGGAGCCTTGCCACTCAAGAACGGACCCATAACTTCTTGTACCGTATGAGAAACTTCTTTTACAATCAATCTCAGTCACCACGTTTTTTTCCTGGGAGACAGTGAGACAAAGATAACGAATACCTTCTCTTCACAGGTTGAACTTGAAGTGCCACAGACTTGCCGTTTCATCATCCGCACCACTGGCTGCAGCCTGAGTGAAATGGTTGACACAGACGCAGAGGGAAACCCTGTGTTTGCACCGGCACCCACATCCAAGGTTTTTGCTGCTGAAATGGAAAAGTATGTTACGCCATGAAAATCCTTGACGTCCAAGATTACCAATCTGTTTTTTTTCTGTGAGCTTTACAATGACAGCTACACATAAATATCTTGAATTTTCTTCTAGATATCCTCTGAAGTTTGTGGTTGATAGGGTGAACGATGTGGAACTGTACCCTGAGGACGGTGAGACAACAACCATACTGAACATCAAAAGGGGTATTATCTCTGCCTTGGCTGTACCTCTTTTGGAAGAGGACAAGAACAAGATGATGGTACATTGATAATCCAGGAAAACACTCAAAATACATTGACGCATCACAAAAGTTTTAGTATCCATCATTGAAGTTACCTAATCTATCCTAATGAATCTTCATTTCAGCCTACCATCCATGGCAAGTGCAAGACCTATTACCAAGTCAATGCAAGAGAGGAAATTGCAACTGACATCACCCTAAACAGGGATTTGTCCAGATGTGACAGATTTGTACCACTGGGAGATTACACTAGTCCCCTGGCACTTATCTCCGGCATGGTAAGACATGCAACTAACATTTTATGTGATGACAACATGAAATAATTGATTGTGAACTGCTGTGCTTCGTGATATTTACGAATGCACAAAAAGTAATTAGTAAAAAAATGTTGGGGTTAACAGTAATTGCAACAGTGTTGAGTCTTTGCTATAAATTTTCAACAACCTGTTTCCAGCATTACCCTTTGGCTCAGCTGGTCAGAAGCTCCCAGACATGCAACTACAAATTTGACAATGACAAGAAACACATGACTTCTGTGTCCTGCACCGAGAATCACATTCTCATTCCCTTCTCTCACAAGTAAGTAAAGTTGTATACAATACTCTAATAAAATGCTATGTAATTACAGTAAAATGTTATGTAATTGTCTTATATATTTGCTAAACAATGTTTGTAATGTTTTTGTCACACAGGGGAAAATATGGAGTGACAAATGTTGGAAAGCAAGAAATGACTCTGGTCCAGGTTTCTGCTCACAACGACAGGGTCTTTGAGCACAGTAAGACCTATAGTTGATATTTATCATTTGGATTTATTTATTACTGATTTTTACTAATGGTAAGATGAACACAGCATGAACTCAATCTGACTGTGTATCATAGGCAACACAGTCAAGGCTCTTCACATGGAGGCTGTAGAGGATAAGAGTGTTGTCCAGGACAAAGATGCAGTTTTGAAACTCCTGAGGGAACTTGCTACCCTGCCTGAACGTGAGGGTGAGAAGAGGGCTAACCTCTTCCACAAGCTTGTCACCGTGGTCCGTGGAATGAAGGCTCCGACCCTGAGTCAAGCTATTTCCGAGGCTCTTGCTGTGTCCCATGTTCTGACCTACCAGGTTCTGGCCCAGTGTGGAACCCCTGAGTGCAGCAGTGCCATCATGCAGATCCTTAGGACCTTTGACAGCTCTCCATTCAAGATTGATGCCACAGTCTTTGCTATGGGACTCATATCCAATCCCTCTGCCCTGCTGATCAATGACATGCTCAAAATGGCAGAACAAAAGCCCAGCAAGTCTGTGTTGTATGCCCTAAGCAATGTGGTCAAGAGGTGAGTGAAGCTTACCGTTCTATAAAGAGTAGCCTAATAATATTTGAGTTATTGTTTTGAAAGATAAGACAACCTGCCAGCGAGTTTTATATTTCTCTTCAACAGGTTTTACAAAGGTGGAGGAAAGCTAATCCCTGAGATTCACGCTGTGGCTGAATTTATGGCTGCTCGGTTGGGCGACTGTTCCGGTGACAGCGACAACACTTTCATGACACTGAGAGTAGGTATCTCGCCCAAATGGTAATAAAGTATGCCTCATATTTCAATTTGTGTTTGCAAAAATTTTTACTACAGAACAGTTGCTTCCAAAAAACAAACGTTCACTTGTGTAGATTTAGATTTAGCCCAAATTAAACAAAGTAGAATAATATGCATTCGATTTTTTTAGGTTGTTGGAAACATGGCTCCAGCTGTGGTACCTGCCAGTCCTGCACTCAGAGCCGCTGTGATTAGGTGTGTGAACCAACCTGCAGCTTCCCTTGCTGTACAACAGGCTGCAATCCAAGTGTATAGACTGACTCCTGTCCCTAAAGAGGCAAGTTATTCTATTTCAAAAGTCTGTCAAATAGTTAATTCTTTAGACTATATATTTACTTTATTTATGTCTTTGGGTCAAAGGATAGAGAGGTCCTTGTGAAGGTACTTTTGGACAGCACCAACCCTGTGCAGAAGCGTATTGCTGCATATCTGGTACTTATGAAGGACCCACAGTTAAGTGAACTTGTCAGGCTGATCGATGACTTATCTAATGAGCCGGACACACAAGTCAAGAGCTTTGTTATTTCCCACCTTATCAACATTTTGTCCTCAACTGAGCCTGAGACCCAAGGGTACGTAGTAATTAGCTTTATATATTTAAATAAGTTATTTCTCCTCAATCTCTATCAGTTAACTGTAAAAAATGTTTTTCTTTACCGCAGACTGAGACAAAATATCCGAGAAGCCCTGCAGGGTAATAAGATTGGGCCCATTATGGAGGAAACTATGTTTTCTCACAACTACAAGATTGGATCTGTGGAAGGCAATATGATCTTTGAGGGCACGAGTTATTTGCCCAGGGAGGCCATGCTCGAGATGACTCTGAAAGCATTTGGCTATGACATCGACATGATTGAGGTAAAACTCGTTCTGAGAGACAAATTTTAGTGAGTTCGGTTGAAACTGAAAAATTGGTCACCTTTATAGATTGGTATGGAGGGCAAAGGATTTGAGCCAATGGTAGATGCACTGTTTGGAGAGAATGGATTCTTCCCTGACACTGCCCTGAAGACTATGTACTTTGTCTCTGATAACATGCCACCTGGAGTCACAGAGATCCTCAACAATGTGGTTCCTGCTTTGAAGAAGAACAGAATGAAAAGACAGGTATTCTCGTTTGTAAATATTAATTGGACTAAAACCATAAATTAGCATTTTTTTGTCACAAGGGAGAAGTTTAATTGCTGATTGCTAAAATGCTTTTAGGCATCCCAAAACCTGATCAAGGTGATTGGACACAACCTTAACAAAGTGGTGACAGAACTTAAGGCATCACAGTCTCCTGAGGCAATGGTTTATCTTAAACTTCTGGGAAATGAGTTGGGATATCTGAAAACCAGCGAAGTGCAGGATATAGCCAACTCTGCAGTCATGATGATTGAAAGCATGATCAAGATGTTCCCAACTGATGTAAGGAAAAGCTCTAATTTATATTTTAAAGATCATGCTTGATACTTGAACAATGTATAAATCCTGTGTGTTTTTTTATTTGATACAGCTAATGGCAGCACTGATGACAAAAACCGACAACACAATCTTTGCTCACTACATCTTTATGGACAATGAATTCTTCCTGCCTACTGTCACTGGTGTTCCTTTAAAAATTGCACTGTTGGGTACTTTTACTCCTGGTTTCAAAGGTGGTCTCAAGATTGCCCGTGACATGGTAATTATTTATAAGTGTGTTTAAATGCCACCAATACTTTTTTCACAGCATCAACTCAGTATCAACAAATGTTTCTCCTATATTTCTACACAGAGTGAAGTTACATTCATGCCCTCTGCTGGTGTCGAGTTTCTAACTCACTTTGGCTCCTACATCCCTGAATATGTCAACTCTGCGTTAGAAATGCGCACCAACATTTTCCATGAGAGTGGGCTCAATGCCAAGATCTCAGTGACACGTGACCAAGTCAAACTGACAATCCCTGCCCCAACGAGTCCTACAAAGCTCATCAAAATTACGTAAGGCCTAGGCAGAACTTCCATGTTTTATGTCATTTTCTTGAGCACGCATTTGAATACAGATAACTGCATTATAGTTAATGCAGAAAGAAACAGGTCTTGCTGAATTTAACCTGTTATCACAGCTAACCTGAAGTATAAAGTAATTTGCAGGGCTCTGAGGTTTTGAAGACAGACAAGAGTGACATTGCACTATGCCCCTCCTCCAATAAATATGTGATTATAAATGTGAAATCTGTGCCGTGGCTCAAAAATGTTGGGAAACACTGACCTGAACATGTGTTGTCAATGAACAGGCTGTAAAACTCTTGGCTAAGTTTAGGCTACAGACAGTCAGCACTGAAAAACTGATGCTAATTATCTCGACAAAATTCTCTAACAGCAGTTGGCTGTTAGAAAACAGTTCATATCTGTTTTCGTCAAACAAGTTGTGAATTTGTTGTAAGATCAAAAGAGAAGATGAGTTACTCTTTTACTCTTTTACTCCCTTTTTTTCTGATTGGCAATTGTGTAGGCCCTTTCTCCTCTTTGATTGGCTGGTAAGCCAGCTCTAGGACTCCAGCGGAGACATGCTCGTTTCATAGTGCTACTGTGCCATGGTCTGAGTCATATTGGTCACTGCGGCATATTAGCCTACAATTTATTTTTCATTGTGAGAAATACAATGTGTGGCGGGGGTGCGTGACAAAAGACTGAAAAGAGTGACTGTCGTGACACTTGAGAGCCCTGAATTTGACAAAGAAAGTTTAAGCTAGCTGTGTATGTATGTATGTATGTAGCTTAAGCAAAGCCATTTGTTCTATCTGTATTCCAACAGTCAGATAGTGTTTTTGTATTTTAAATTTAGGAACACCTTGGAGGCAGTGACTACATCAGAGGTGAAGGCCATTCTTACAACAGTAATGGACAAGATTGATGTTAGTAAATGCACTCCAGGCTTCGCTGGAATCAACTACTGCACTGCTCTGCAATACACAGATGCTTCTTCTCAAGACACTTCCCCTTACTTCCCTTTGACGGGAGACAGCAAGTGAGAAAAATTGTTGGAACCTTCAGCAACTGTCTTTCGAATTAATTGACCACTGACCACTTAATAATTTCTGTAGATTTGCTGTCGAGCTCCACCCTACTGGTGAGGTCACAGAGTACACAGCCATGGTTGCTTATGAGCTCCTCAGGGAGGGAGAGGAGGGTCGACAAAAAGTTGACTCTGTAAAGTTCATTCTGAGGTCTGAAGGTACGAATATAGTTAAATCTTTCAGGTCTTATCAGTGGCTCAATTTGGGAAAGCTCTGAAAAAGATTGTTGTGTGGCACACCACAGGTGCAGAACCCACTGAAGCCAGAGCAATCTTCAAATATAACAGAAGGAAGCATGTTGTCACAGCTGACATCCAGATCCCTGATTACAATGTGGAGGCTGGACTCAGGCTGAGTGCTGTCGATGGAGACACCAAAGGAAAAGGAACTCATTCTATTTCTCTTGACTTTATAAACAAGAACATCCCGCAGCTCTCCCTGGTTGGCCGTGCTAAGTAAGATACCAACTCTAAATAACTTAATGTAACCTTATTTTTACACTGACTAACTGGTGCATCTTTCAGTCTAAAGGCCATGAAAGATGGTATGCTGCAAGGTCAACTTCTAGTCCCCTCAATAAATGTCGATGCCACTGTCACAGCTAACATGAAACGCGATAGAGAACTTGCACTGGGGCTTAAGAGTGAAATCAAGTTTATGGATACCACATCTGAGCAAAATATGGGACTGATTTATGGTAATGTATTTTCTCCTTTTCCTCCTTTACCCTGTTAGCCGAGTACATAAACCTAAACATAGCAGCATCTATAAACTTAGAGAAAAAAAGCATTCACTTCATTTATCTCTACTGTTGTAGATGGCGAAAAGATTGCAGTTGTGATCAAGTCTGATGTGAAGTCCAGCTTTTTGCAAAGTGTGTTTGGGAGGTATTGCAATGAACTTCTGAATAAAAAAGTGGGGCAGACTGACATGAAAGTGCGAGACATCTTTGAGAAGTTTGTGGAGGTATCAGTCTTAAGCAATTATTTAGGTTTTCTTTGGTAAGGGGTCTGGGAGGGTGGGTGGGAAGCATGCATTAAACACTGACTGTCTTTTTCAGGCAACAAACAACTATATGGAAAAACACAGTGCTGGTGCCCCTTACCTTATTCGGAACTTCAGAATACCTGATGTGCCTGAGATTTCCCTGCCGGAGACACTTTTCCTGACTACGTAAGTGTAAGATAAATAGGAATTAATTAATAGTTACTAAAGAATCCATTGAGTCTTGTCCAAAATATGCACTTTAATTTGGACTTTTTAACAGTGAGGCAAAGGCTGCGTACACCTTCAACAACGAGCACTTCACCATTGCTATCCCTCTTCCTCTTGAAGAGAAGTCAACAGAGGTGTTTAACTTCCCAGCTTTTCTGACCATACCCGGCATCTCTCTACCTCAGTTTGGATTGGACATTGTCTCCATGCAGATTCCCATCCCAGAGTTTGTTATCCCTGAGAGCCTTATACTGTCTATACCGCTTTTTGGCAAAGCTGAGGTGTCAACTCTCTTAAAAAGCAACCTGTATAACGTGGAGGCTTCAATGGCTGTGGGCAAAGATATTTCAGAAACACCAAGCTACTCAGCTATGTTTGATGTAGAAGGCATGACACCAAACAACGTTTCATTAGTAAAGTTTCAAGGTATTTCAGCTTAAATATCATTTTTGAGTACTGATTTTATATTGCATAGTTGTCCTAATCTCAAAGTTAAAGTTCTGTTGTTGTTGTATCTTTATTTAGGCTTGGGAAATCTGGCCATCACGGATTCAATTACAGCCCAGTTGAAAAGCTCTTTCGCTAATGATTTCATTGAAGTCAGTTTTAGTATTGATGAGGAGGCAACCATCAAAGACAAAATCTGTTTGAAATCAAGCAGCAAGTTCGAAGTCCAAAGTTCATTTGGTGTCAATTTGGCGCTAGAGCACTCGGGAATGACCGGAATCAACACTAATGAAATCTCTGCTGATAACAACTTCAAGGGAACGTTTGACATTGGGCCCATGTTTGCCAGGACCATTTCGAACCAAACATTTACTTTCTTCCCATTTAGACCACAAGCAAAGTTTGATTCTATTTTTCAGTTTGACTCCAAAGTTGTTAAGGCCCACAATACAGTAGCTGCAACTCTGGCCAATGGTGAAATCTCAGTTGTGTCGAACACCAAAGTCTCTGATGAGATCTTGAAACATGTTGCTGAGCTTTCCTTCAAAAACCGAAAGCTATTACTGAAATGCGAGGCCCGTGCCCTTGCTCTCGGTATGAAGATCCGCAACCAGGCTGAAGCCTCTGCAGATGCTAGGAGCGTCACGATGAGGATAGGGGCAGTAGCAGAGCACTTTGAAAACTATGCTCACTCTCTGCTCACTGCCTCTCTTGATGCTAATGGCCTGGGAATAAACAGCAATGCCGCTCTGAAGCTTTTTGAGAATGAAGCTACTCACAAAGCTACTCTGAGAATCAATGAGGACGGCTTGACCACAAGAGGAGAAAACACTCTGCAGAGCCCCCTGTCTCTGGAAAACACCTTCAATGTTGGTGCAGACTTTTCAAAAGCTACATTATCCATCTCAAACAAGGCAGCGCTGACTGACATTGTGGTTAAGAATGACAATATCCTGACCATTACATTTTCTAGCCTGGACTTCAACTCTCAGTGTGAAGCCACTGCGAGTGAGTATGCCTCATACACTCATGATATCACTATTGGCCTGAAACCATACTTTGTTTCTGCAGATGTTAACAACAACGTGAAACTTCTGGCCGCCAACTTCATTAATGAGGCCAAACTGAAGGCAGAGCTTTGTAACATAGATCTAACTGGAAGCCTGAAAACCACCTATGGCCCTGACGAGATCAAGCACACCTATCATGTAAATTATGCTGATATGACTGCTACTGCTAAATTCAGCACCACTGGAAATGTCTATGGAATGCAAATGAACCACAACACTGACCTCGAAGTTGCTGGTCTTGCTGTCGTGTTCACCAATGTTGCCCGTATCAACTCGCAGCCAGTCCGCTTTGACCACTCCATCCGCTGCAGCGTTGTTCCTTTTGATATCAACTTTGATGCCATTTTCAATGCTGATGGAGACGTCACCATGTATGGGAAAAACAGTGGCCAGCTCTATGGCAAGTTCCTCTTTAAAGCACAACCTCTGGCTTTTACTAGTGTACATGAATACAGAGGATCAGTAACCAATATTCTAGATAATGGTTTTGAACTTGAGACCACATTTGACAACAAGATGGACACGGTTCTTTCACTTCAGGAACAGAAGAGCAGTTTTAGAATGACATCTAAAATGAATGAGCATTCCTTTAATCAAGGCATAAGTTTTTACAACATTGCTGAGAGGACTGGAATTGAAGTTTCTAGCACCATCCTAACAAACATCTTTAATGCAGACTCCACAGAGAACCAGGAGTTCACAGTCTCTGGTTTCTTCAAGTATGACAAGAACACAGACAGCCATATAATCCAGTTCCCCCTAACTGGAAATGTGCTTGGCTTATTGGAAAGCATGAAAGGCTTTGTTGTGGTTATTGCAGAGACACTACAACAATACATTGAGAGTTATGAGTTAAAGGCTTCACTTGAGGATCTCTTCCAGGAGATAACTGGTCTCATTTCTAAATTGGATGTAGAAGACCTGGTAATTCAGCTAATGCAGTATTTCAATGATTTTATGCAAGAACCCATCTCTGTGGAGGACTTGGCGACCTCTCTGAGAAACCTGGAGGGCGCTATAAACAATATGCTCTTTGTTGCCATTTTTGGCACATGGCAATTGCAGAACAAGCTGGATGAAATTATTCCCATTAGTACTGTCGTGTCGGAGATAGAGGAACAGCTACATGCCTTAGACAAGAAGTTTGGCATCACAGATTTTATAAGTACAGTGTTCAGGGTGATTACACCTTGCCTTGAAGAACTATATGAGCTGATTTTCAAAGATATTCTTAGCGATCCAGTAAATTATACTATGAAAGTGCTTACGGACCTTGACATACCAAGTAGGATCAACATACTCCGTGTCAAAATAAGAGAGTTAATTGTAAAAATTGAGTTTGACAGACACATTCAAGCTGTCTTAAAAATGTCTGTGATCCTCATAAAACAATTGAGAATTGAAGAAACCATTAGGGATGTGGTCAAAATAGTGACTGACACAAACATACCAACCAAATTCATGCAAGACTTTAAGAGTGCTATTAACGACTTGAAATCAACTGAGGTCAAGGATATAATTCAGCGGCTCAACGTGTTTATTGAAAATATTAATCAGCAGCTGAACTTGTTGAATTATAACAATTTTGTGGATTATACCAATTGGCTTGTTTCTGAGGGCACAGCTTACCTAAATAACCTGATGAGGACTCTTGAAATCTCCAAGAAAATCGAGGCAACAACAAACTTTATCCACTTTGTCTTATCCTCTGTTAGAGATTTTACGGAAAACCTGCGAGAAACCAGAGTTGGAGAAATAATTGCACTTGTCCAGGATATAATCTATGAGGCTATGGTTGGTAGCATTAAGGGATATGCTAAATTTATTAAACAGAGAATTGAAAATCTGAATGTTGAGGATGCTATTAAGAGTTATCTGAACATTGTGAACAACTGCCTCATCAATGTCATGAATGATATTAAAATACCAACACAGCTGGACATCCCTGAATTCTCCATCCTGGGCATCTACACTGTGAAACCCACTACCATTTCCTTTGATGACATCAAGCAGAGAATTGTCGAACTAATGGATTTCATTGTAAACTTTGACATCAAAATGCTTGATGGGGATGCTTTCCTTGGAGATCTGAAAATGAACTACCTTCCTTCCATACCTGAGATAACCTTTCCGGAAATCCGTATTGCTGAGATTTCATTACCTGCCATACCAAAACTTCCTGTAGAAAAGCTTGTTAATTCTCTTAAACTTCCTGAGATTAAGCTGCCGACTATTGCAAATGAGGTAATTTTCCCATGTTTTGGCAAATTCTATGGAGAATTCAAATTCCTCACTCCCATCTACACAATCAAACTATCTGCGGAATTCAAGAACTCCACTGAGACTAAAATGACACCTAATTTTAGTGGACTCCTTATTTCCCAGGGCACATCACCACATTATGAAATTCTTAATTACAAACTTGACACCACTACCCGTATTGCAATCCCAAAAATGAGTCGCGTTGTCTTAGCTGAAACTATTAAATTCAATCATCAAGCTCTTGGACTTGACCATCGCGCATCGTTAACCCTCTATGGTCTATCAGCTCAGGCACAGGCCAAGACTACATTAAAGGTTACAACTACACCTTACACGGCTAACATTGTGAATACAGCTGATATTGCTGTGGAAGAAGGAGTGTCTGCCTCTTTCAACACAAAATACACCCATTTAGTGGACCTTCCGAGCATTTATGTCAGAAGTGAGGCCACAGTAAATCAGAATTCAATTGCTCGCCATGATGGTCTCACCTTCACTCTGACTGCTGATAATTCAGAGCCATTCCACAAGAGCAATTTGGTGTTGTCAGTCACTCCAAGCACTGTCAAATTAACTTTCTCTGGAGATACGGACTCCACCATCTTTAAGCTGAAACAGCAAATTACTGCTGAATCCAGCACCCTTAACTACTTCAAGTTTAATGTTCGCAATGAGGCAGAGGCACCAGTGATTAAGAAGAGTCTTCTTGTCGTGTCTGGGCATGGAAACCTCTACGACATGAAGGCTGAGCTAAAAGCAAACCATGAAACAGAACTGCATGGTGATGTCAGTGGAGTTCTGTCCAATGCGATGAACTTTGTAGTCCGTCCTGTTGAGCTTGTCTATAAGTTCCAAAACAGAGTAAATGACATGTTTGTCATTTTTAATTCTCTGACCGCTAAGATAGACCTACAGAACGATTACTCAGTTATCTTGAGACCTGACAGCCAACAGGTGGCCACAGTAGCTCTGGCTCGTCTCAATGAATATAAAATATTCTACAACGTCACTCTAAATAATAATGAAAAAGAGGCTGGTGTCTCTGTTGCCATGGAAAGTGCAGCCAATCTTGACTTCTTGAAAATACCAATCAGCATTCCTGAGATCGACCTGCCTTTTTTTAACACCAATACTCCAGCTATCAACGATGTGAACCTCACTGGATTGAATCTCA
The DNA here is from genome assembly GCA_032270685.1 of Microctenopoma stevenorrisi. Classification (NCBI taxonomy): domain Eukaryota; kingdom Metazoa; phylum Chordata; class Actinopteri; order Anabantiformes; family Anabantidae; genus Microctenopoma; species Microctenopoma stevenorrisi. Next base: position 11,042,789 of record JAUMTR010000016.1, read on the forward strand.
TTTTGACAACCACTGAGCAAACTGTTAATGGAGATGCCACGGTTGTCTACCAGAAAAGCCAGGCTGCCCCACTTGTTGATGTAATGGGATTGGTACAGATTCCCTATTTAGGTAATTTGATCACAGAGCTGTCCTTCAAGTCTGCCATTATCAATCTGAATGCTAACGCTGGAATCTATACTGAGGATAATCTTGTGTTCCGTCTGGGAGCTACCACAGTTTCTGTGTATGACGCTTTAAAATCTACACTTCACGGCACCACCAGTCTGACTACCAGAAGAGGAATAAAGTTGGCCAGTTCCTTGTCCCTTGAAAATAACCATTTTGAAGGCAGTCATAACAGCACCATCAGTATAACTCCTGAGACTGAAACAGCTGTTTCTGTAGTTACCGTTGCAAAGATCATCCTGCCTGTATTTAACCTGGAAACAAAACAAAATCTAGTTGTAGACACCAAAACCAAAGCAAATGCTATCTCCTCATTGACAATGAAGGGTTACCTTTACATCCCCACGATCAGATCTGTTGTAAAGGGAGCCGCAGACCATAATCTGAAGCTAGAAGGAACCTTAGATTATATTTCTATGGAGTCAGCCACTAGAGCAAACGTGGATGGCACAGGATTAAGTACTCATGGTACAGACTATCGAGTTTTGGGTGCCCTGGATAATGAGATTAATGTGTACCTGAATAAAGACGGCCTGCGCTCCACCTCCAAAGTGAATGCTGACGCCAAGATTAACCACGGCACCAATGAAAATGATAGAGTCATTTGGATGGATGTAAATGGCTCACTTGGCCTTCAGTTCAGTGGCAGAGATCCATCTCAGATGAGCGCAAGAGTCTATGGTCGTTATCCTGTGAGTATCATTTTTACATGATTGAAAATGAAACACTAAAACTGCAATATATAACAAAAAATAATATTTTTATTTAATCTATTCAACAGTCTGCCCTAGAAGATGATGTCGACATTTTGGTCATAAGATCATTTTATGACCAAAAGGATGCTGACAAGATGAACCTGCAGATTGTCTACAACATGGAGCCATTCGAAGTCATGTTGTCTGAGCTAAACATCAGACTCCATTTCATCCTCAGATTTGTTGATGAGTTTCTAGCAGATCTGATTCAACACAATGCTGGTGTCCTAAATGAGACCATTAATGAGATCATTGCTCAGGCAGAGGTATATTTCACTTTATTAGTTGATAATTTTAGAAGTATTACATTTTACACGCCAGATGGTGAGGAAATCACTGGACACCAGATCTTGGGACTCTTTGCATATGCATATACCCACATTGCATATAACGTGCTGGCATTGTGCATTGAAATTAGTGAAAATGTTGCTGTTGTCCTACGGGAAGTTTCAGAGGTCATGAAACCCTACATCAGTGTTAGTGAAGGAATGCTTAAGATTAACCTTGCATTTCCCTTCCAACATTGAGACACCCTCATAAACTAAGACCCATAGGTCCATGTAATAAGCTACCATCTGTTTAAAACTTGGATGAACTACGGACAATTAGATTTAGCCATATTTATAAGGATTAATTGACAGAAACACTTCATGCCAGCGAAACACTGAATATGTAACACTTCATCAAAACCGACCTTCTCAGAAACAACGAAAAGCATTAATAAAACACATTAGTGCATTCTGTGAATGTTTGATGTCCTTCTTCGTGATGTTTTCTCTCATTTATAGTTTAAAGTTTAAAAACTGCACGAGAAAGGATGTTGTTGAGCAGTACACCAAAGTTGCATAAATCTCAAAGAATTTATCAACATTTAAACATTGATTTATGAACCAATGAAAGTAACAAATTTTTAGCAAAGCTAGCAGAAACCCTCTACACCCTTGCATACAGTCAAGCAATTGTATACATTCTATATCTGTAATTGTATATTTTTTCTATTCAGTATAATCAGCGAAGGATACTTAATATACATATACTTTACTACAACACATACACTATAAATAAGCGGGTTTAAGTATTTAAATCATTCTGGATGTGTTCACCCAATTCCGAAATGATTATCAATTGAGATATTTTACTAAAAGATAGAAATATCAACTTGCTGGGGCACTAGAAGAAATTACAGAGTCTTAGTTCAACTCATGGCCATAAAAATCTGCTTACTGTTACTGTAAAAAGAAATATTCTCAAGGATTATCAATGGTCAGTTGTTTCATTCATTTATAGAAGGTTACTGGTGAAAGCTATTACTGAAAGATGAGATTAAAACAACTGTACTTGACTCTAAATAGTATGTAATCCATGTAAATAGTAGTATTTTTTTTATTATCTTTATCTTTAGTCAATCATTTGTGGAGAAAGGTGAATATTACAAACATTTTTATATTATTAAAATGTTAACACTACTTTTATTGAGCTCTAAATTGTATATCTCAGTCTATCACAGACTGATAACAGTGCTAATTATCATATAACTGGGGATCATTGTTAAATGTGCTGAAAACTTATATGAAACAGCAATCAATTCAATTAACAGTTAAATTAATACTCTGTAAAAAACTGATGGTCGATTGATTGTAAGGTATTCAATGCAAATTAGATAACCAGGTCAAAGAACATCAACCCTTATTAAATGTATAATTGTGCCTACACAGCAGACAACGACTGTAGTCCAATGCTCCTTTAACACCCCTGATAACAACATGTTCATGTTCAGTTCACTCTTATCGATAGCACAGGCATACATTTTCTGAACAAGCAGAAAGTATGGATTATGTAATTGACAATGCTTAACCTCAGAAAACAATATTAATGAGCAGACACATGCATTTATATAAATGTGTGTTGCAGATGTGTACCTTTGTATGATCAGAGCTGCTGAGCAAAATAACCATGACAGAGGTTGAGCTGAACTTACCTATGAACTACAGATCAAATGTTTGGCAACTGTACAGGTTTAACAAGGAAGAGGGAAGCTTGACAAGTCAGATGAAAAGTGTGACTGTGTTGGACAATTAATCTTATAACTCACCAGATGGAGGTTGAGGCCCTGTGCAGGCCTGTCCTCCACACCATACTTGCTCAGCCATGTCCTAATGTACAATGCTTTGGGCACTGGATTACCTAATTTCAAAGGGGGCCTCAATACTTTTGGCAATATAGTGTATGTAGTGTCATCTTGTAACCAGAGGGAGTCACTGGAAGAACTTTATAAACTATACCTGACAGCTCCACGACTGTTTCATTTCCAAAGTCGACATGCTGGTGAAAACAAAAGGTTCTGAAGCTTTCATGTTTCTCAGAGGGCTGGGATTAATTAGTATGTCTAACATAAACATTTGTCAGAATCAGAATCAGAATCAGAATCAGCTTTATTCGCCAAGTATGTTGCACATACAAGGAATTTGATTTGGTCTTT
>JAUMTR010000016.1:11048820-11126104 GCA_032270685.1 Microctenopoma stevenorrisi
GACTCAATAACAGCAGAGTAAAACTGGATCAGCAGCTCCTGAGGAAGGTGAAACTTCTTCAGCTGCCGCAGGAAGTACTTCCTTTGCTGAGCCTTTTTGAAGAGGGAGCTGATGTTGGTTTCTTATTATCCTATAATATTATAAAGACACAGTGTTAGTAGCATATCACTTTTTAAAACCCTGACTTGGGGTCCCGACCCCGGACCAAGCGGAAGATAATGGATAGATGGATGGATGGATACTTGGCACCTTAGGAATCAAGTGAAACCGAGTATCCATGCAAGTCTCATACTGTATTTAAAACAAAGATATAGAAATGAACATAATCTAATAATGACTTTTTAGAGATCGTTGTCTGAAATTGAAACCTTTGATACATTACTGTCTTTCCTTAATAGTACAGGAATATGTTATCATGTACTATACTGAAAGTGTCAGATGTAGGGCAATAGTATATTGGCGCTGCTCTCTGTCCTTAAACAGCTACAGGGTAATTATTGTTCCACTTAAACTCTATTCAAGTTTTTTTCTGCCCAAAAATAATGTGATGTTATTGAACTTCCACAGCAAAAGCCAGCTCCACATATGAAATATTTTCACCAGTGTTCTTCATAATGAAATGATGACATTACATTACATGATACTGTCGTGGCAGTGAGAGTAAAACATGTGGTTTCAATTTAAATCTATGAGGCATTCTTGGTCACAAAGGTTCCCAGACGGACTATCTGACAATCCGGAAATTATTAAAATGTTTGGTAGTTTTGTGCAGAATGCAAGTTGTTTAAGTAATTTATGAAAAAAATATTAATATATGCTGATTTAATATTTTTTCCATGTACATTTATGGACACAAATTCTTGTTCAAGATAACTTGGAATTCTGTATATGAAACTATATTCTTGACTTGAGATTGCAAATGTACACATTTCTCTATTCATGCATCACAGTGGCCTCATGTAGTTCAGTAGTTTGGAGGACTTCAGTCACACAGGTCTAACTGAGAGGCATATAGGACATCACTGTTGTGTTCTGTTGTTATGCACGACTACACTGTGAAAGAGCTTTTGCCATTACATTCACTGTTTGGCTGTGTAACAGACAATAAAGCCTCTTAATCAAAAACATTAGTATTCATTATTAAAGACAGCATTCAATTTACCAGCCCCAGGCATCTGGTATTGATCACGCTGGCTCTCTGACCAGGCATCCATAGAAATGGAAAAAATGGAAAGCAGGCATCCTCATTTTGTCTACTAAACAAACAGGGTGCCTTTAGTAAATTGTAGTTATCAAGTTATCAAATGAAGGTTAACTTCAGAGCATCAGACCATCCAATACTTGATTCGAGCTCATGATTAAACTCGGTTTCCACTGAACTAGAACTTGTTCAAAACAACACTAATGTGAATACCCCTTAAACTTTGTTAGAGTTGTGTTTTACAGTTGACCCTCAGATTTTTCAGACCTCTTTCTCCATTCCATCTTCCAGCTCTTTACTTAAGAAAACCATTTCTTAATGCAAGTGATGTACCATTAGCTTTCAATGTGATTACATTTAAATGATTCAAGCTTAGCTGCCTACTTAAAACAAGCGATCAGTTAGTGGGTTAGGGTTTTGAAAGTATAACTATGACCAACTTTTTATCTTTTCTCTCTGCTCTTCTGCACATTTCAGTCAGCGGGATGTTATCTTTATTTTGTGGCATGTCCAGCGCTTATGACTCCAAACTGCATCAACAACCCCAGTTAGAGATGTATTGATTACAAAGCGCTTGATGAGTCTGGCTCCAGCTAATCCTGGAAGGGTCAGCAGCAGTCCAAACAAAGATTACAAGCAAGACGCAATCAGGTGTAACTGACTCATATTAAGTCACGTTATTTAGACTTACGTACTTACAAAAAGTTTCATGTTTGATGTTCGGACTTTATGATATTATCACATTAACGGTGCAGTAAATGTAATTTTAACACTTGGCCAGATGTGAGGACCACTACAGTTGTACAGTCACACCACGTGTAACCTATTGAACTGTATTGATTTGAGAACTTGTTACTCTTTTACAAGACAACTGAGTGATCATTGTGCTGAGGTTACTGCAGACAATGTGTAAAATACAATTAACATTGTTCTTTAAGTGTGCATTGTTTGTGTTTCCCTTGACCACCAGACTGAATGAACATCTAGGTGTTTAGATATCTTTATGGCCACGGACATTTGGTTGTTATGACCACCTTGCTCTATCAGCGTTCTGTCTGAATGCTTGAAACAACATCACAGACGTCGAGTTCACATTTGAAAAAAAAAACGTCTTCTAATTCTTTCAAATTTTCTTTGTATTTGGATAGCTTAGAATTATTGTTCTTATCGCTGCAACGTTGAGTTGAGACAACTTAGCTTTAATCACCAGAGTTGAAAGGGACTGTTTGTCTTTTTTTTAATTCTTAGACTAAGAAAGCCACAAATGAAATCTGAAACCATATTGACTGCAAATGTGGTGCCGTTTCCACCTTCACTCCTTTGTACAAAAGGTCTGAGGGTCTGAACTCCTTCCATCGCATCAGCCCTTCCACTGGAGATAACGTAGCCCTGATCTACTCACCAGATGTTTGATGTTTTGACTCAAGACACTTTGAAATGCTAAAAGCCCAGCCTGAATGTTTGACCCTTGATCTCTTTTGGAGGAGTAAAAAGAAAATAGTGAAAAATACTCATCACAGTTACAGTATTGGACTAGCAAAGCCAGAGCATTTGTGTTTGTTGTATACTGAAGATATTGGATAGTATTTTTATATTTTTTTACCATGTATAAGGAACTGGCACATACAGTGAAGGCAGCCATTATTACCGTTATCTAATCTTTTAGACCTATGCTTCTTGTGCTACTATAAAATATTCAATTTCACACATCACCAATTAGTATTTAAAATTTGCTCATCAGCATGACATTAAACAGTCTAAAAAAGCAATGTGCTTGGTGCTTTAAGCTCCAGTTTGTAGTGATAACACACTGTGCGATCTACAGTAAGTAACCAAAGAAGCAGGTGACTCAGGTTTCTATTTTGTCAATGTGATTCATGTTGTTCAGCAATCATGGGGCAAAGGTTTACCTAACTCATTGTGAGAGGCCTTTATGTATTTGAGAATGTTTTTAAGGACAAAAAGTTGAGGATATGTGCAAATACTTCTCAATAACAAAAGTTCTTTTTACGTCTTTAATTCTCTCAGCTTTAAACTGTCCGAACAGACTGATTCAGAATGACACACATATGAAAATGACAGGAAGACATTACTTTAAAACATGATTTAGAAATATTTTTTTAAAATAGCAATAAAATGCTCAGAGATCAACATTTAAAAAGACTGTCCCCTTATTTTACTGGTTCTCCTGAAATAGTTTGAGCTGTTTGAATGTCACAAACAAGCAATCAAAGTTACTGATTGAGTATATATTAACTAATATGTGACTTTGATTACAAGATGTGTTTTTGAGATAAAGACGCCTGTGATTTCTTTTTAAATGGAATGAATGTGTTAAATTCTCTGTTAAATATGGCCTGGGGACAAATGTTATGTCTCAAGACAACAACCCCAAATAATAACACGAGCTGAAGAAGTAATTCAACATAATAACACAGACCACCCACTCCCAGTGCTGACAGACTTACTTTGAAAATGTTTTTACCTTTGGCCTGCCACAAGGACTGCTCAGACTTTGGAACCAGGGCAACACATTTCCAAGTACTGATAATCACATACTCTAAGACTGGGAAACTATAAAAGCCAAAAGAGCAAAGCAGAAGGATTAGTCTTCACAGAAAGAGGAGGACTCTCGTTAAGGCTTGGAGGAGCTTAACTAAACCCATCATGGGGGGAACCAAGCTCTGCCTTTTGCTACTGCTGGGCACATACACTCTAGCTCGTAAGTATTTTGTGTTTATTTTAGTGTGAATAAAATTTTAAGATTCACTTGTACACTGTAGGAGTAAGTTAGTTTGTGGAAAAACGTTACTTGATGTTTATTATTGTTTTTTACTGTTAAAAAAAAAAAAATTAACTGCAATAATATATAGTAGCATGTTTGGAATTTATGCATTTTAAACAAGCTGTTGTTAGTTGTAAGGCTTGAATAGATTTTAAATGATGAAACAATCAAAGCACAAAAGTATGCCTCCATAATTGCTCTGAGTATACTTAATTCTCTTAAGGTAATACAATTTAACTGTGTTGTTCTAAGTAAAAAGTGTAGGGTGCTGCTTTTAAAATGTTTTCTCATGGTTTTTTTCATGTTTTACAGAGCAAGATGTAGTTTTGAAAGATGAAACTGTTGACGAACAAACCCCAGTCTGTTATTGTGAGTCTTTTGCTTGTTGCCAACATTGTGTCCTTATCGATTACAGCTAATAAAATTTATGCAATGTGATTTTTTGCTACAATTATTAAATGTTAATATTCTCTTTATTGAATTATTTTATATCAATTTAACATATTAAATAACATAAAACTAAAAGGTCTTAGATAAAATTATAACATTATAGTTCTCTAATTGATGTGTATAATACTTTTTAGTGGCCAAACGATTCAAGAACTTCAGGCGCTTTGTGTACGACTATGAAGCTGAGACTGCTAACGGTGTGAATGGAGCCACCAACAATAAGAGTGGCCCCAAAGTCTCCTGCAAAGTATGTTTCACAGTCCCAATCAATACTGCAACCACACAACACGGTCATGGCCCTGAATAGAAAGCGGCAGTACTAACAAAAATGTTTTATCTGTACAGGTTGAGGTTGATGTGCCCCAGACCTGTAGCTTCATCCTCCGCACAACAGAATGCTCTCTGAGCGAGATTTCTGGTGTGGATGCAGATGGGAACCCAGTGTATCATCCTGCTGCTGGAGCTGATGCTTTCACAGCTGCCATGGCCAAGTCAGTCATATTCCTTTGTGTACAGGAACATTTTTAAAATCATAAGTGTTTAGCATAACACAGAAAGTTAACTTACTGTGATTATCTTCACAAATCAGGAACTCCCTAAAGCTCATAGTTGAAGGACAGTTTACTGTCAAACTCTACCCTGAGGATGATGAGCCTGTCAACATCTTGAACATCAAGAGGGGAATATTCTCTGCTCTCATGGTGCCTATAATGGAGGAAGAGAAGAACAAGGAAATGGCAAGTGCCCTGCCTATTAATTGCCTTATTTTTATTTTGTCAGTACATAGGTACTTCAATCAATTGAGGCCAGAGTTACCAAGTAGAGCTTGACTTTTTGTGGAGAAGAGTCACGCAAAGATAAATAAGTTGCACAACGAGTAGATAAGCTGGCCCAGTCACAGGTGATAAATCCAATCCTGTAACATCATGTTCTCCCAGTGACAATCTTACCAGTAGGTCAAAGTCCTAGATAAGTTTATCTCTCAAAATGGTATCATAACAGGTGACAATCTTTCAGATGGATTGATGATCACATTCAGCATATTGGTGAACAATAAAAACCAAACTGCACCTATGCTATCTGAATTCTCTCCCATATTTCCATATTGATAATGAGGTCTCATCATTTTCAGGCCACCGTGCATGGAATCTGCTCCAACCACTTCAGTGTGAACGCCAAGCAGGACATCGCTACTGATGTGACTCTCATCAGAGATCTTTCCAAATGTGATCAGTTCATACCCCGCTGGCAGGTCACCAGTCCCCTGGCCCTCATCTCCGGCATGGTATGAGATTAACCAAAAACGTTAATACTGTCATCACCACAAACTAAAGTCAGAAGTTATTATACTCCAAGTATTAGCACTGATTGCTCTATGAAAGTACTGCCTTACAAAAAAGAAACGTGAAAAAAAGTCTTAGCTACTGCTACTGATCATCAGTCTGCTTTTCCTCATTATCTAGCAAAACATTGATTATGTCTTTCCACCATCAGAACAAAGGTCTTTCCAAGCTGATTAGCAGCACTCAGACCTGCAACTACAAGTTTGACAATCAGAAGAAGCACATGACCAGTGGCACCTGCACAGAGAAACACATCTTCTTGCCTCTCTCTCACCAGTAAGTAATTAAGTACCACACATTTCCAATCTTATTAATTTCTTCAGTGGGCAGGGGACAACTCTTAAATGTTCTGTATTTCCAAGCAGTTTGACCCGTGTAGATTGATGATATGAAATAAAATAATTTCCTGTTGTAATTAATATATTGAAATTCTGTCATCTCTTTTTAAAACAGGAATGAATATGGGATTTCTACTACAGTGAAGCAGTCTCTGACCCTAAGGGAGATTGCTAAGATAAATGACAGAATCTTTGACTACAGTGAGTGTTACAGTTTTTTATTTTGTTGCAATATATCAAAAAATGCTGCTGAGCACATCCAGTGTGTCTAAGTAATGATAATATGCATTTATAGATGGAGACAACATCAAATACTTGTCTATGGAAATTGCTGCTGACAAGTCCCCTGTCCAGACCAAGGATGTTGTCATTGCCACAATGGAGCAACTGAACACCCTGTCACAGACCATCAAGGGCGAGCAACGTGCCAGTCTCTTTCACAAACTGGTGTCTGAGTTGCGCGACCTGAATGTTGACGTCCTGGAATCTGCAGTTGTTGAAATGATGGAAATGTCCAGCTCTCTGACCTGGCAAGCACTGTTTCAGTGTGGCACCTCAGAGTGCACCAGCGCCATGCTAAAGGTTCTCAGGACCTTTGATGAAGGTGCTCTTGAGGTTGATGCTGTTGTCTACGCCCTTGGACTGTTGCCTGTTCCCTCCCGCCTCATGGTGAAAGACATGTTGAAAATGGCTCAGTACAAGCAGAGCAAACCCATCATGTATGCCCTGAGTAACACCGTCAGGAAGTAAGTCAAGTAAAATATATATATATTTTTCTACTTGTAACAGTGAGCAGTGTTTTCTAATGGTAAATGTGTAACTTTCTTACTAGACTGTACACGGCGGAGGGAGTTACCCCTGAGATTACTGCCGTCTCTGAGTTTCTGGGTTCTCTTCTGGGTGCTGACTGTGCTGGAGAGAAAGAGTTAATGTTCCTGACCTTGAGGGTGAGTAACCGAGGTAGCTTTGATGCACCTCCTTTGGAAATACAGTCTAACTTTTCATGGCCATTTTCAATTTCATGTTGATTCCTACTTTCTATGCTATTCTGCCCAGGTCATTGGTAACATGGGAGATGCAATGGAGGCTGCTGATCCAGCAATAAAGTCCACCCTGGTGAGGTGTATGAGACAGCCTACAACCACACTATCTGTGCAACTGGCTGCCATCCAGGCTTTCAGACGTATGACCGTGTCAGATGAGGTAACACAACAGCCAACAAAAATATGTACATGTTTTACATTGTGGGATTTCCCAATTTGTGGTTATATACAAGTATCTGTTCTTCTGCCATCCAGGTTCGTTCTAACCTTCAGAGAGTCAGCCAGTACAGCAAGGGTGCCGTGCAAAAGCGCCTGGCAGCTTACCTTATTCTAATGAGAAATCCCCAGGACAGTGACATTGAGCTGGTGAAGAAGTTGCTTAAGCAGGAACAGAACATGCAGATCAAGGCCTTTGTAACCTCCCACATCTACAATATCATTTCTTCCACTGACTCAGAGACCGAAGAGTAAGAATGCAGCATCTTTTGTGTGACACTATAATGTTTTATATAACTGTGCAACTGTGATGATTTTTATTTAACTAATAGTTTAACATTTACTTTTTTACCTCCAGGCTCCGTAAGAAATTAATGGATGCCCTCCAAGACACTGATGTTGCCACACACTACGACTACACCACAAAGTCACGCAACTACAAGCTGGGTGTGGGACTTGAGAGCATGCAGGCTGATGTTCAGGGCAATATCATCTTTGATCCCAGTAGTCAGTTACCTAGGGAGGTCTTGCTGGAAACTACCCTGAAAGCTTTTGGGTTCAACATGGACATTTGGGAGGTATGTAAAACTACAGGTAGTATTGGTAACTTTTGGAAACAATACCAGAGAAATCATGCTCATGCTAATAACAGTAGACACTAGACTGGTACTTCTTCATATTAATTTGCCCATTGAGACTTGAACACACTAACCGTACTTTATTTTGCTCGCAGGTTTACATGGAAGGAAAAGGCTTTGAGCCAACCATCGATGCTTTGTTTGGAAAGAACGGATTCTTCCCTGACTCCGTGTCCAAGACTCTGTACTGGGCTGAAGACAAGATGACACCAAAGATCAAAGAAGTTCTTGAGAAATGGGTTGCTCCCCTGAAATCAGAAGGACAGGAGGTATATCTCATGTGGTATTTCTCAGTATTTAATAATCATTTTCACTTATAGCAATGCAATGCAACTAATACAATGGAACTCTTTCTTAAGGTCCCCAAGAATCTTGCAAAAGACATTTTTCAAAATTTTAACAAGCTGGTGAAGGACCTGCAGAACCAAGAGTCCCCAGAGGCCATGGCCTACTTGAGGATAATGGGAAATGAGCTTGGCTACCTCAGGGGCAACGAACTGAAGTCTATTGCTGATAATGCAATGATGTATGCAGAGGTCTTGATGAAGATCATTCCTACCAAGGTACAGTTCTATACTCATGTTACCAACTTACTATAATACCCGTCAACAAATCACAACTGTCGTCGCCACAGCATGATTCATACTAACTGACTATCCTTTTTATCAGGTGGCTAAACTGATGTCCAGCACTGACAATGAGATTTTTGCCCATTACATCTTTATGGACAACAAGTTCATCATGTCAACAGCCTCTGGCTTGCCACTGAAATTTGGTCTGTCTGGTACCTTCACTCCTGGAGCAAAAGGAGGCATTCGCAATGCTCCAAACATGGTAAATCATTAGTTTTCTGACCCCAACATAACCTTCACAGTCAATCAAAAACCTGCCATAGGTCATTTTATATTTTTTCATGTCCACAACCTATTTGATTTCACCTGTTCCATTTTCCTTCACAGAATGAGCTGTTGTTCACGCCTTCAGTCGGAGTTGAGTTTCTGACTCAGATGGGAGTTCACATCCCAGAATTTGTTATGTCCAGTGTTGAGATGCATACCAACATGTACCATGAGAGCACGCTCAATGCCAAGATCACCATGGAGAAGAACCAAATCAAACTTTCCATCCCGGCCCCACAGGGCACCACAAGGCTCTTCAGTGTCAGGTAATAAATAACATAAAAGCCATCTATTTATATTGTTATTTCAATAAATGTTTTTTAAAATTATTATATTGTATATATATAAAATGTCAACAAAACCGAAACAGATTTTAATGTTCTTCAACAGCAATAAAGTCCAGATTGTGGGTGCTGGCCAGACAACAGTGGTACCACACACCATGGGTGGATCAAACTGCAGCCCTCTGTTCTCTGGAGTCAAATACTGCACAGAAACACGTTATGCTGTGACTGATGGCAAGACTACTGTTCCTTACTTCCCTCTGAATGGCGAGACTATGTAAGTTAGCCCTGAAGAACCTTTGTTTGCTTTTGCAATGTTTGCCTGAACATATCAAAAACAGTTTCTTATCATTGACTTTACAGGTTTGCTGTAGACATTGAGCCAACAAAAGACGTATCTGAATACACAGCCACCATCGCTTATAAGCTTCTCAGTGAAGGAAAGGACGGTCGCCAGAAGGTTGATTCTTTAAAGATGACCTTGACAGCTGAAGGTACTAACATATTCAGCAAGACACAAATCAACTCAATTTTTTTTATGTGCCCAAGTCTTCTTTTTCGTTTTGCACAGTTACACATCTGAAATTAAGTTATGCTTTACCTAACTCTTTAATTTTAGGTGCTCAGCCTAGTGAGGCTTCAGCCACCATGAAATACAACAGGAACAGGAGGGTTTTCACCACCCAAATTGAGATACCTGACTTTGATGTTGAGGCCGGTGTAAAAGTTGGCGTGACTGACAGCAGTGCCAAAGGCAAATCCATTATCTTTGAAATCTCCAACAAGAACGTGCCCCAGCTCTCTCTGATTGGGCGTGCCAAGTGAGTAAAACCTGCCGCAATCTTTGTTTACAAAAATACAGTATATCACTGTGAAAAAAAAAAGTTTATAACTTAAAGCTTTTTTTGTGCAAATCTGTGGTATGATATTAATTATGTTTTATGATCCCAGGCTTCAAGCCATGGCTGATAGCATGCTGCAGCTTCAGCTGTTAGTCCCCTCACTCCAGACTGATGCTGCCATTACTGCTACCATGAGCAAAGCTAACGGACTCACCATGGAGCTCAAAAGTGATGTCAAGCTTCCAGAAACTTCATCCATTCAGGCAGTCACATTCAGATATGGTATGTCTATTATAAGATAATGCTAGCAGAGTTAACTCATTTCAGGCAATTCTTTAAGACAGTCTCCAATATAAAACAAAATTTCTGTATCTCAGGTGAAGACCAAGCTGAGGTTCAGCTGATGTCCAAGATTAATGCTGAAACTAAGATCCTAGTGTCTTACACCAAGGACTTCAAGGCTTGGCTCCATCAGTCTGTGGAAGATGTCATGGAACAAAGGGTTGTCAAGACTGACATGACACTGCGTCATATATTCAACAAGGGAGTTGAGGTAAAAAAAACTATTTTCAAAAATTTCTTCTTCAAACTTTTCTTGTTTTGTAAACTAAAGCATAATAAACGTTGTACTTTTTCATCAGGCCAGCAATATCTGGATGGACAAGATCAAAACTGAAGTTCCCTATGTTGAGACTCTGAGGAACAGTATCGCAGAGGTGGAAATGCCCTCCATGCCTGAAAAACTTTTCATGAACTTGTAAGTCTGACACACTCAATTGGAAACTGAATTGGAATTTACACATAAAGTGCAACTTTGGCCTAATTTAAACTTTAAATAAGCATAATACTTAAGTTAAATCTAAGAAATGTTCATGTTTCCCCCTTTTCCCAGTGAAAGCACATTCAAATACCAGTTCAACCAGGAACATATGACCATCAGTATCCCTCTACCTCTTGGAGGAAAATCATCTGAGGACCTAAGGATACCTCGAATGGTCACCTCCCCACGCATCTCTGTGCCACAAGTAGGCATGGACTTGCCCCCACAGGAGATCCCAATCCCCTCTTTTACCATCCCTTCTGAATATGATCTCACTGTGCCTCTGATGGGAATGGTGGAAGTGTCTGCCAAGGTCAACAGCAACTATTATACCTGGGAGGCAATGATCTCTGCTGGCAACAACACTGAAGAGTCTCTTAGCTACCTGGCCAGGTTCAGTGTCATGGCTGACAGTCCAATCAAACTTCTGTCTTTCTCAACTGAGGGTAATTTCATTTTCATTCCTAAAAAATATACATTTAGCACAACAAAAACCACACAAACGCTGATACAAATTGTTGTTTTACTAATTTGTCTGTCTTTTTTAAAGGAGCAACAAAAATCACTGACACTGCAGAGAAGACTATCAAATTCACCACTGAAGGTTCTCTGAAACACATGCTCCTGAACACAGGTTTTAATTTGTTGGAAACCATTGCTGTCACAGACAGTGTAGTAACAACTGGAAGGTATAACATCTACGCCATCACTCCTGTGGGTCTGGACACATCGCTGACTGTTACCACCCAGTTCAACCTAGACTCAAGCATGCTGTTGTCTGGAGATATCAACACAGATGGAAAGGTCTCTGTTGGAGCCATGACCGCTAGCACCACCTACCTCCACACATTTTCCATTAACCCTGCAAAGGAAGAAGCAATATTAGAGAGTACACTGCAGCTGAATTCCGAAATTCTACAAATTGTGAAAAAGCTTAAGGCATCATATGCTAATGAGAAACTTCTAATTGAGTCTAACACCAACTTAAACAGTGAACTAATCAAGCACACCACCAAAATGAGCCTTAACTACAATGATGCCAAGCTTGCTATTCAGTCTGACTCTGTGTCCAAAGCTGATGAGAGAATTCTTCGCAGCCAGATTGAGTTCTCTGCCTCTGGAGAACAGACCAGTCTCAGGATTGAGAATCAAGCTGATGATACAGTGAACCGTGCCTATTCTTTGCTCACTGGGTCCATGAACCCCTCTGGCTTGGAGATCAACACTGATTCCTTTGTAAATGTATTTTCAAACCTTGCCTCCCACAAGGCAACCTTAGCCCTGAACATGGATGGCCTGACTACCAGCTGTACAACAACTGCTCAGCACAGCCCATTGACTTTTAAGAATGTCTTCCATGGTGGACTTGACGCTTCTGGTGCCACCATGTCACTCTCTACCAAAGGAGCAATTAAAGAGAACAAGGCTGAGCTCGGTGTTGAGGGAAAAATTGCAACCACAGAAGTCTATCTCAACGGCATCTTGGATGGTAACCTCTTTGACATCAACACCAGAAACAGAGTAAACTTCCGTGTAAATGAAGATGGCTTGGTCCTCTCCAACAGTGTGGTTGGATCCTACTTCGAGATGAGGACTGAAAATACCCACTCACTGTCTATTACACCAAGAGCTTTTACTCTTCACTCCAAGACTAACAACGTCCTCGACAAGAGCAACTCCTACATGCATGACATCACTGTTAATATGGAGCACTTCATTGTTTCAATGATTGTGAAAAACGACTTGAAGATCATGGAGGTCAACTTTGTGAATAATGCCCAGTTCAAGGCAGAGCCCTACAACATGGAACTCACTGGGACAATGAAGGGAGCTTTCTCAGAAGAAGAGCTCAAGCACACTTATGAAATCAAGATTGTTGACATGGTCCTGTCTGCAAAGTGCAATACCAATGGCAAACTCCTAGGAGCTCACATGACACACACCACTGATATGGAAATTGCTCGTCTTACCATGAAGTTCAACAATGCAGCTAACTTCAACTCACCATCTCTTCGTCTGGACAGCAACGTCAAAACTGTTGCTGTGCCTTTCTCCCTCAACATTGATGCCAATTTCAAATCAGATGGTGCAGTGTATCTCTATGGACAGCAGAGTGGTGAACTATACAGTAAATTTCTCATGAAAGCAGAGCCCCTGAGGTTCACGCATTCATTTGAGTACAGAGGCTCCACTACTCATGATCTGGAGGGCAGACCTACAATCAAGACCAACATGGAGAACAAGTTTAACAGTATACTGAGTCTAAGAGAACAAAGTGTCACACTGAAGATTAAATCCGAAGTAAATGAGCACAGTTTAGATCAAGAATTTAGTGCATATAACGATGCAAAGAAAATTGGTATTGAGATGACAGGAGAAGTGTCAACTGATCTCTTCAGTGACAACAAAGAAGACTATGCCATTTCTGGATTTGTAAAATATGACAAGAACAGTGATAGCCACTTCATCCAGATCCCCTTCACTGAACATTTGTCTGCAGTCATTGAAAATGGAAAGACCACAGTGATGAAGCTGTTGGAGCACAGCACTGAGATGTTGAAAGACATGAACAACAAGTATGAGATCAGTGCCACAATTCAGAATAAATTGTCAGAACTGAAGGAAGTCATTGACACCATTGACTTTAACCTCTTTGTCGAAAACCTTAAAAAGCTTGTCAAGTCAATGGAAAATGTTATGGCAGACCTGGCAGTCAAGATCCCAACTGACAAAATCGTGAATGTGCTGAAATCTATCAAGGATACGATTTTAGCTTGGATCAAGAAGCACAACATTTCACAAAGCTTCAGCGTGATGTATGATAAAATTGATGAAATCCTCTCAGAGTATGAGGTTGAGAAGATCATTGGAGCCATCATGGATGAGGTTGTTAAAATTATGAAGCAGTATCAGGTGAGAGAAAAGATTCAGTCAACATTTGCTGTTCTCATGTCAATTGATATCCAGCCTTTGCTCCAACAAGCAATGTTACCTGTTCAACAGTTTGTGAAAGAACTGTATTCATTCGACTTTAAAGAGCTGATTGAAGACATGAGTGACTATTTCATGAGAATGATCCAGAAAATCCAATTTGACTATGACACATTCTCTGTGATACTGAAGGAGAAAGTTGCCGATGTGAGCAGGATCCCCTGTTTTGGAAAACTCCATGGAGAGTTCAGAGTTGCCTCACCTAATTACAAACTCAAGACCACTGCTGAACTAGAGAATACCACAACTACATCAATAACACCAGAATTCAAAATGAATCTAAAGTCACAGGCTACATCTACTTTGAGCATTCTTGACTTCACTGTAGATGCCAGTGCACATTTTGCTGCACCCAAGATGAGTCGACTGTCCATCTCTGAGAGCATCAAAGTTGACCAGTCATACTTTAATATTGAACATAAGGGAACAGGGACTCTGTATGGCCTGTCAGCTCAGTCTTCCGTTGACACTACAGCAAAGATCACAACTGAGTTCTATGTGGCAGAGCTGAACAATAATGCATTCCTTGCCATGGAAGATGGAGTTTCTGCCACTGTAGAAAATCACTACAAACATGACCTCAATGTCCCATGCCTGAACATCTTCAGTGAAACATCAATGAAACAAAAGACCGTTTTCCTGCTTGAAGCTAGCACTGTCCGTTTGACCTTTAACAATGTGATCAATGACAAATATGCCATTCAGGATTTCTCAGATCAGGCAACCCACAAGAGTGACATGGAAGTGGTCATGGATCTCCACACAGCTAAGTTAACTTTCACCGGAGAAACAGGCAGCAGCCCCTTCAAAAGTAATCAAAGTTTGGTTGCTGAAATGAGCATCTTCAGGCACATAATTATTAATGCTAAGGTTCAGACCGAAACACCTTTTATGAAGGGCAGCATAGCAGAGGTCAAGCTCCAGGCTAAAGTTGAAGACTTGAAATTTGATTTCACTGCCTCTCACACTGCAGAGCTAGTTGGACTGGTGGAGGGAACTCTCTCAAACTCTGCCCTGGCTTTGGTCACACCTAATGAGCTTATGTTTGACACCAAGAACAAGGGGAATGCCAAGGTTACTCTTCCATTTAAGTTGTCTGGAAAGGTTGATCTTCAGAATGACATCGCTTTTACCCTCAACTCCAACGTTCAGCAAGCCAGCTGGAAAGGCCTGGCTAGATTCAATCAGTACAAATACTCACACTTCTTCACAATGGACAATGGTGATACAGAAATCAACATATTTTCCCAGATTAACGGAGAAGCAAATCTTGATGTATTGAAGCAACCAATCACCATTCCTGCAATAAATGGGCCCTTTGCCCAAATGAGGACACCTAGAGTGGAAGACTTCTCACTGTGGGAAGATACTGGCCTGAGCTACCTCCTAAGTACAACTCAGCAGACTTTTGATATGAGCTCCAAGCTGAAGTACATGAAGAACCCTGAGGTAATAGACATTAATGTGGCTCCAGTCATCAATTTCATTAATACCAACATTAGGTCTCTGCACAAGAAAGCAATCCTCGGCAAAGACAAGGCTGCTTCCATGCTAACGGCATCTTACAGCAAAGCAAAAGCAGAGTATGACAAATACAGCATTGAGTTGCCCAAAACCATTACAGTACCTGCCTACAAAGTTCCAGTGATTAATGTTGAGATGTCTACATTTACCATTCCCCTGCTTGACCTCAGTCTCATCGAAGTTCCTGATATGCATGTTCCATCCGCCCTCAGCAAGTTGACCATTCCTAAAATTGCCGTACCAAAAATTCAGAACATCAAGATCCCACGAATGGGTGATTTAACACATGAGTTTGCCATAAAAACTGCAATTATCACGCTCAAATCTGATGCCAGCATCCTCAATAAGGACGGTGTTGTGATTAAATTTGATGCTTCTTCATCTTCTGAATTTGAGATCCTGAACGGAAAGATTCAGGCCAACACCAATGTAAACACAGAAAGGGGATTCAAAATGGCCTCTGCCCTGTCTTTAAAAAATCTAATCTTACAGGGAAACCATGACAGCACCATTGCATTAAGTTATGAAAATGTAGATGCCTCCATTACCAATTCAGCAAAAGTCAATCTACCACACCTGACAATGGAGGTCTCCCAGGAGGTTACTGGAAGTCCAGAGGAAGGCCTTGTTGTCTCTATGTCCAGTCCATTTGCAGGACTCATTGCAGTTCAGATGCAGACTAAGAGCCCAGCACAAGTGAAAGCAAGACTCTATGGTCGCTACCCGGTAAGTTTTTGTTGATTACCTGTGACTGTGATTTCAATGTAAAAAGGTGTATTTATATTTTTTTATAATTTATTTTATTTTATGTTTATTTTTTCCACAGTCTGAGCCAACTACAGACATTGATATCTTGGGTGTGAAGATGTTTGTGCGGAATTCTGAGATGTTGAACATTCAGACAACCTGGAATATGGAGATGCCTTATGAGGTGATGTTGGGACTAAAGAAACAGGTGCCCACAGTCCTGAGAATTGTGTCTGAGCCTGCTATTTGGGCATATGATGAAATCTGCAGACATAGTAATGTCCTAAGGGCTTCCACTGAGCAGGCTAGAGTGAAGGCAGAAGAAGTTTTCAAGAGGGCCATTGAGAATGTTGCAGCAGTAATTCCTTCTGATGCAATGATAGCTATCACAGATAAGACCATTATTGTCCTCAAAGAGTACCAAAAGAAACTTGAAATTGTACTTGATGCAGTTGTTAAATTCCTGAGAGAGACCAAGTTCCAGGTCCCTGGGTATGAACAGAAGCTGTCTGGGCTTGAGATCTACCAGAAAGTTACTTCTTTTGTTGCTGATGTATCAGAGGAGGCTGTTCAGAAGATACCACAGTATTTTGCCTCCATGTTCACGATTGTCCTTGATTATTTACAAGCCATTGAATTCACTCTTCCTGGCTCTAACTATATTGTCAGAGGAAGAGAAATTCTTGATGATTTGTTTGTAGCTCTAAGGAAAATCCAGAACCAAGTTATTGTCACAGTGAGGGATCTGGGAAACATCAAAGTGGAAGATGTAACTAAGAAATTCAAAGCATTCATGCAGTTTACCATCAAACAAAGTGAGAATTTTGTCCAAATCCTAAAATATGAAAATCTAGAGAAGCTGTCCACCTTTGTGATTGATATGTACAATGACTTTATCAACTCCCCTATCCTAGGTGATGTTGCTAAGCAGGTTGGAAAGGTCTGCAGAATTGTTATGGAATACCTAAAAACTGTGAGAGCTAAAGTCCAGAATATTTTTAATGACATGTCTAATGAACAGCTTCAAGCTGACATCCAGTCCTGGATTGACCAGCTGGTAAAACATGTTAATTCATTCCACAACAATGTCATTAAGACCTTTAAGGAGAAAAGTAAAAATGTTAAACAGTTTGTCAGAGTAAGTGATAGACAGATGGAGATTGATATTCCTATACCAGCTATTACCAAATACAACTAAGTAACTATCAAAGATTATATAAAATATAGTGTTTGTAATGACTGCATCTGTTCTGTAACCATCAAGACAATAGTGAACATGTTCTACCAAAGAAATTTATAACTGTGTGCAAACAGGTGTTTGTTTCAATGTGCTTGCTTCTCAGCTGTTTTTCAGTGTAATAATTACTGTTTGTGTCTTGTACTATTTAAAAAAAGGGCTTCAATAAAGACCATTTTTACTGCATACATTTCTCTATGTTTTTTTCAGTTTTAATTTATCATCAGTGAATAGAAAACTAAAAAACACTTTTGACTGGCATATCATGTAGGAAGTCAAACTAATATTAGGTGAAATCATGTTTACACATTGAAATTCAGCACACTTAGTGAATACTAAATGTATCAAGCACTGAACTTCAATAACTTTGATGATTTTAATTGCTTTTTCTTGCTAAATTAATTACATTTGCAAAGGTACTTTGTACTTGTAGTAATTAACAAATGCTAGCATGTTAACCATTCTGCCATACTGACATCAGTATTTAGGTCAAGCCACAGCTGTAGCCACAGACTCACTGTTGACATATACTCTTGCTATTAGAAATGAACATTGTAAAATACTGCCTTTGATGAGGCCTTTGAGTAATACTAAATGACGAAGTTAAATTATCACTGGGTCATTTGGCAGATGCTTTTGTGCAAATTGATGCACCAGTGAATACAAACTAGAAGCAAGATGAGATTCAGAGGTGGCTTTAAACAAGACATTTTAAGTCACCTCGACATGCAGACCAAAGGAGGTAACAATCAAATACACACTATAGCTGCTACTGCTACATCAATATGCTTGTGTCTACAACGTGTAATGATTGCTGTACATGTATATTCTTGTACTATTCTTGTTCTCCATGAAGGGATGTTAGGTCTATTTTGACACTAGTTTGTATTCTACTAAATAGTGTATAGCATCTCAACCACTAGAATTATCACTAGACAGCTAGACAAAAAACTAATGTAAACATGGAAATTCAATAGGATACATACACATCAGCAGATATTGTAGGTCCCTTGTATAATTAATCATACAGAGAATAAGTTCACAAAACCTGCTAATAAATACAATGAAAGTAAGATTTTCTTGAACTGAATCACACATTTTTTGTCTTTTCCTATAAAGTTGCTGATAGAAATATATTAAATAACTAAAAAAAATGTATAACTCTAAAGAAACACTAAATAGAAGCAACAGCACAGTAACATTTGGTCTGTAGTGTGAGAGTTTAGGCAAAACAACAGAAACAGAAATGGTGACACACTGATTTTTATTTCCTTTTCTGAACAGTACGTGTTCCCATACATTCTGTGTTGTTTTTCTTCACAAAGAATTCCACTTGTTGCCAATCTACCATTGAAACCCAGAAAATATTCACTGTTATGATGCGACCAGACTTTGATGAAAACATTTTCAGCATTTTTCTCCATGATTCCAGTGTTGCAGACAAAAACTGAAGAAGATTAAAACTTCAGAGTCTCATCAATGAGTAATAACCTAAAAACACTGGAAATCAGAGGCACATGAAGGGGGAGCACTGTGGTAAATTAACTAGTCCAGCACAATGCATTCCTGATGTGAAAGTCAGCAAAAAGCCCAGCAACACAAGGTAGGCAGGAATGTGACTTTTATGCCACCATAATTCTGGTTTCACTAGTAAAAGATACTCTTTCAAACAGTGGTTTATTGTTCTTAATGTGGTTTCAAATAGAACATTTCGTCTGGCCTCTTAGTGTACATCCACCATGGGTTTACCCTGGATTTTCAGAGCAGCAACATTCTGTGTATTTGATGCTCATAGCTGTCATTTGATCAAGCACTCCCACAAAGTCACTTACACAACACGTCTGTGGCAGGCACACATCATACATGAGCTGCGGCTATTTCACAAGAATGGAAAATGTTCTCAAATGCATTCATCTTCCATTGCTACTTTTGATGCATCCACAACGCTCTGAGTTTTTCCCACAATCATAGTGAAACTGAGTTTAGAAAAAGTTTTTTTCCACCATTTTTATGACTTCAGAAAAATACTTATTTTAGTCAAATGGATGCCCTTTATTTAAGTTACCGTCTTTATTGTAAGATTGAAATAATAATAGCATGTAACATTTACATTTAAATGTATCATGAGATGGCTTGATCCCGTATGAGAATCTGCTACTGGCTCATGGAGCCCTGTGGCAGCAGATTCTTCCATTTTGCCTCATACTGAAATGTGTTGACAACATTTGACATGCTTCTCTTGGACATATTACCCATGTAACTCTAAAGTGTAACCAAGTAGAAGATGTGAAACAGATCTTTGAGATCTTAAAGACAGTTGAGACATGTCAGCATGTGGACAAACCAAATCTGTGAGTTCACAAACACGGTGAGATATTGTACAGCATGTTCTAAGTGAATTGGATCAAGTAGTAATACTCCCCCCTCTCGCAATCCCTGCATTCACCGGCAACTCTCTGTATTTATAATCAAAAGGCATATCTTTCATCGATGTTCTCTCAATAACCACCAACCATAAGATTAAGAACAGAAGCATAATTAACATGAAATACTTAATACGTGACAACTGTACGACTACAGTGTGGTTAGCCCTTCTCAACAGTGGCCGAAGAGCACTCTCTAAACCTGTGCTGAAATTTGAACAGTTGCATAATCATTGTGAAATTAGGCGTATCTTTTAGATGTGGTTGGATGAAGCAAACCTGAGGCAGCTGATTCCATTAACTGTAAACCCAACCTTTATTCAGAACGGCATAAAGATCACAAACTATACACCACCGTCAGCCTTGCACATCATTTGTATGATTTAAAGAGCGTTTCTCTGCAGTGTCCAGATGCTGTGCAATTTACTCAACGTTATTACTCATTGTACACAACACAAAACAGACATAAATTAAAAAAAGTGCAGCTTCGACCATTTTGCTTATTACACAGTATAACCTTGGCAGTAAGACAGAGCCCTGCGCGAATACTCTGATGCACAACATTTGACGTATAAAAATCTCAGCTCAAAAGCGGACCTTTGGAAAAGCCATGTCCACAGTAGAGGGGGCTAACAGGGCCGCCTCCCTTTTACCCCTCCATGAGTCAGACTCGGACCATGTGACTGACAAAGACCACGCTAGAAGCAGCGTCTTTCCCACGCCCAGATATTAGATGATCGTCGACTGTGTCCAAAACAAGTCACTTGTTTACAGTCGTTTGTTTCAGTTCAGCCAAGGTCGTCTGATTACAAGGCGCACACCCTAGACCTGGACACTGCCCTCACACGTTCAGGCGTGTTCAGAGACTTTCTAGCGGCGGAGGAGACATCTGCGCGTCGCGGCTCAGCAGACGCAGTCGCATCACATCAAAATACAACATTTGAGGCAACCACCGTGCGGGGTTCGTCGCTTTTGCAGCGCTGCCCGTGTTGCCGTCTCAAACACTTCCCAGATCCCCTCCTTGGTTTTGGCGGAGCACTCCAGATAGTCGTACGCGCCGATGCGCGTGGCCATGGCGCGGCCCTCCTCCGCTTTCACCGGCTCCAGTTTCAGCCGAGACAGCTCGTTCTTCACGTTCTCGTCGTTCCGCAGATCCTTCTTGTTGGCCACCAATATGATCGGCACGTTCGGACAAAAGTGTTTCACCTCGGGGACCCACTTCTCGGGGATGTTTTCCAGCGAGTCCGGGCTGTCCACGGAGAAACACATCAGAATAACGTCGGTGTCCGGGTAGGAGAGGGGACGCAGCCGGTCGTAGTCCTCCTGTCCTGCGGTGTCCCACAAAGCAAGCTGGACTTGCTTGTTTTCCACTTCTATGTCCGCCACATATGTCTCAAACACTGTAGGAACATAGACCTCGGGAAACTCGTCTTTGCTGAACACAATCAGCAGACACGTTTTCCCACATGCGCCGTCCCCCACAACGACAAGTTTCTTGCGGATGTCTGCCATCCCCTTCTCCTTCCCCAGAGTCGCCGCTCAAAAGTGGCGTGCGAAAAACAACAAGTACCCGCGTGCCCACCGCCAGATCGTTTACGGTAAATAACAAACGGGTCCAATGGGCCTGGCCCCTAAATCCGAGCCTGCCTTCAGTGGCTTTACCAGGCGCGACTGCGATCTCTTTATAAAGCTTTGGGAGGTTTCCTAAATATAGCAACCCAATCGGAAATAGGGAAGTGAGCTCACAGTCTGTACTGGAAGAGGCGATTGGATCTGATACGCGTTCTCGTGTGGAGGAGGGTCGTGGACCACGAGAACCCACCCGACCCAGGATCAGCCAAAAATTAACCAGGTCCGACTACATGACGAAGTATTACGCGAAATGTCCTTGTAATTCCCACTAAACAGCGATTACTAATATGAAACCCATTGAGGTTTAAACATACCCGAAGCATTGTTTCATTAGTTATACGGTCAGCAGTGACCACACACGTGAACAAAGGGTATCTATTAAATACCCATTCAAACTAAATTGACTTATTTCCTGAATTATTCATTTGCGCTTCTTATTGCGGGGGGAGGGGGACCGGTGCGTGGAGGCGCTAATTGATAAGTTGCTATATGACAGGTCGCTAATTACACCAGTACACGCCGAAGCAGATTTGTGTCATCTTCACACATGGTTTACAAAAGGTATGTCGGGGAGGCAGGTTTGCGTTGACATTGTTATCCGCATGTCTACGTAGTTCACGCTATTTACAGGGAGGGGGCACTAGCGCAGGCAAACTCTTAGCCTTGACTATCAAGCCTTGCTAAATCACCGCTCTCTCCAAGGAAACAAAACAATATAGAATTGAGTTGACGGCGTGCAAAGGACATAGATCTTCGCGACACGATAACGCGTGAGTATCTCCTCCTAATTTGTTCGCGTCGAAGGCAGAGAGTCCGGGGAGCGACTGCTTTGAACGCAGCCGCTGTGGTGTGAGTATTTCCCCTTTTGTTTAGCGGTAAGGCCCCTCTGTTTGGAACCTGTAGGGGGGCCATGTTGTTTAGCCACTGAGTGTTTGGTTAATGTTTTAGCTCACAGCAACACCAACTTGGCAAGTAACGTTAGCGATGGCTAGGTCTTACGTTAGCTATTTGTGTCCGCTGTTATTTGGCGCTCCGCGCACATCCATTGTACTGCTTGTATTATACAGAAAACGTGTTTTCTGTATAATACGATAGCCCAATGGGTTATTGTAAAACGGTAGCAAATTCGCGAATTTAGTCTAGCATAGCTAACCAATAACAAACAGCAGGCCCCTAGTCGTTAGCCTTAGCTGGTTATCTAAGGAGATTGCTAATGCTCACTCTAGTAGCATTAGCTGACATTAAACATGTTTAATATACACGGTGCGGTTAAATGAATTGGCATAAATAATTATAGGAAAGAGTGATGTGAACTGCTAGCCACTAGCGTTTTAAACGCAACATTTGCTTACATGCCCAGTTAAAGCCGCTAAGTTAGCTTGCTTATCAGCGGACTTTCATGCTAGTTTAGGTAGCCAACTTGCTGAAAGGCTTTTTCGTCGGTTTGCTACAACAAGCAGTAATTAGCGGCTGTTAAACGCATCCTTGTCGCTAGTTACATTATTGTGAAACACCATTGTCACAACTATTTTGGCATTAATAGGGGATTGCACTCGTGTGTATTTTTTTTATTTGTTATCAGTTGCATTTATAGTAGCGTTGTGTTAGCTTAATAGCTAACACTAGGCTAACGACATTACCCCGATAGCATTCTTGGTAATTGCAATACATCATCGTCTTTTGTCGGTTTGTTCTTGCCTTGTTCGTTCGTAAATCAGCAGCTAGTAAAATAGTACGTCTCGTGTATCATAAATTCTCTCTCGTTGGGAAAAGCAGTGTCATATTAGGAAATTCACGCTAACATGAAATAACGTTACAGGGTTTAACTCGTGTAGCATGGAGCTAAGAAATCTGAATTTAGTCGTGTCCCGACAAAGGGAATACAATAAATTATAAGTTATAGTTCTTGAATGATGTTGAATGCACCATTTTGTTACGGTTTCGATGGCGGCATGTTGTAACTTACAGCTTTTATTAACCCATTAAGATATATACTCCTAGTAGGATTGTTACTGTATCTGTCATGCTACATTGTGTGTTAGATTGGCATCAAGCAATTACTAAATAAAAAAATAAAAATAATAACCATTTAAACATTTGAGATATTTTTCTTTTTGTCATCCAGTCACTGGTATAGTATGCTCAGGCAATCATATGGTGTCACTGCCTAGCTATTTTCACAAGGGAGAATTCCCTTATGAAATAATATTTAAATAAAATATTCATGTTAAAGTAAAACCTGCATATCGGCATCTTTAACACTAACATTTTATCGACCATGTTTCGTTTAGGCTTTCCCGTGGAATGAGCGTTCCATGCAGCATCCTAGGTATGAATGACGTGGCCTGGCAGGAGACGAGAGGTGGGATGCTGCATGCAAATGGTGCTCTTGAGACTGGAGGCGTTAGAGTTCATGTAGGAGGACCCCTCACCCCAGTTGTGGGATCTGGGCAGGTTCCTGGAGTTCCACATTTACAGGGCATGGACAGGGGTCCTAACCCTTCCCCAGGTACTCCACAACCTCTGCTGAGTGGAAGATCTCAAGATGATGCCACTGTTGGATATTTCTTTCAGAGGCAGCCTGGAGAGCAGTTTAGTGGTTGCACACCTAGCAAACACCGCTGGCCAACTGGAGATGCCAATCATGTTGACCAGGTAAAGAAATATTTTTCAGAGATTGCAGTCTTATTTAGTTCAGTACATGTTAGATGGATAACCAGACAGGAATATTTTGTAACACTAAATCTTTATAAGCTTAAATATTAAAGTCTTTAAAAACCTAATGCTTTGTCAGTTTCTCATGCAGCACACTGTGATTTCTATCTGTCAGTCATTACTATTAGTGTAGTAGTATTAAAATACAGCATCTTGATGCATATTTTACATGGCCGTGCATCTTTTTAGAGGAGGGCAAAACAAATAGTGTCCTCATTACCACAATGTTTTATTTTTTTCTTATGTGATTGTCCCACTGTGAGTGAAAAGAAACACAGATGGTGTATGCTAAAAGAACAAAGCAGACAGAAGGCAGCAACTTGTATTGCTAAATTAAGTAGTCTATTACTGTAATTCAGCTAGCAAAGTTTATGAAATACATTTAACAATGAGAATCTGAAAACAAATTCAAAACATGGATATATTAGCTGTTTGGTGATTTTATTTATCTGTAATAGTGATAATTTGGAAATACATTTTGTGTCTATTAGGAAACCTTCACGTCTGTACTCATGTCTCCCTTGAGCAGAATTTAGTATTTAATGGTGGCTGATGTTTTAGGTCTATGCACCAACCCCCTTTTTTTTATTTCAACTTACAATGAATATTCTTTAGACTGTAGTGCAGAGTTTTATTCTCTTCCTAACATGACCAGTGTACCTAGTCTAACTTGACTTCCTGGGTTTGATTTTATGTTGTTGCTGGTAGCAACACACCCACCTCACCTAACCCACATGGGGGGGTTGGGGAGAATCAAGTGACAAGTCATCACAAAAGGGCCCCAACAAACAAGGACTGGAGACATTATTGACTGACTAGACTTGGACTAAGACCCTAAACTTGGAAATGCTAAAGAGTGTAACACAAGATGAAGCGAGTTAGTTCTGTACTTCAATGAGCAGAACTACTGTAATATTCTTCTTTTTTGTGATCTTCTGATGGGTGCTTTTAGTTTCGTGGTTCTGTAATTTGAACTGTAGTTAAATCAACACAGTGAAACCAGAATACGTCAAAAGAATTGCAACTCAATACTCCCCTTTTCTCCCCTATTACTCAGGTTCGTGCTGTGGATGAAATGAACTATGACTTTCAAGCCCTTGCTTTGGAATCAAGGGGCATGGGAGAGGTAAGTGGTCTATGTCCTAACAATAGGTCAAAATGAAAATCTGCATTAAACACTTGTTGAAATGTAAAACAAAATCTCAAAATGTAACTATAAAACTGTTTGTAGTTTGCAACTTAGCATAACATAATAGTCACTAGTGGAGGAGCAGGAAATGGACAATTAAAAGATGCAAAACAACTCATGCTTGCAATTTTGACAAGGTTGTATGTTATAATAAAGGTAAAAGCAGTAAATATAGCAAGAATTTGCTTTTGAGCAATATGTAGTGGGTTCTTATGAACGGCAGAGAAATAGATAACCGTCAAGCAGGTGTGAGGGACTCTAATGTGATTTGAAATACACTTACTATCCACTGCAGCAATCGGTAAAAGCTAAATGCATTAAATGGCTATATGAAGGAATAACTGCTGACCCTGTATTGTCACCATCAAGTCTATGGGATTCCTAAAGATGTTGAGGACATTTGGTGTGATTTTATTTTTAATAGCTATTGCCAGCAAAAAAGCTCTGGGATTCTGATGAGTTGTCAAAAGATGGAAGAAAAGGGATGCTTCTTGGAGAGGAATGGAGGGACAATGCCTGGGGATCATCTCGTGAGTGGCTCTTATCTCTGTCTAACACCCCGACCCCATCTGTAAAGTCTTTAGTCAAAATAATTAATAATTATAGCATATTGAAAAGAACTTTTTGATTACATGACTTGAATTAAAATGATGTCTTGTCTGTTGACCGTGGTTTGCATTGTTGCCTTTATCTGACTGGGTTGGCTATACATTTATATACACAACTGTTTAGATATTTGATCATGGCTTTTCATTCAGATCATTCAGTGTCTCAGCCAATCATGGTGCAGCGGCGACCAGGCCAGAGTTTCCATGGGAATGGCGATGCCAATTCTGTGCTTTCGCCTCGCTCAGAAGGTGGAGGCCTGGGAGTGAGCATGGTGGAGTATGTCCTGAGCTCCTCTCCTGGTGACAAGATGGACGGTCGTTACAGAAATGGAGGATACGTAAGTAAAGCCTCTTTCTTGCTTTGAATGTAAAAAGAGAGGTTTCTCTTGCTTATGCTAACTTTACTGCCTGGCACTTAGTCCTAATAGTCACCTGTATGTTTGAATACAGGGCGGAGGAGACGCTGACCAAGATGGGAGAGAGAAGAGTGATCCCCAAGAAAAAGTGTCACCTTATGAAGAGGATAACAGCCCAGAGATGAAGGTGGGAGAGGAGAATGACCCATCTAAAGCCAATGGAAGAGGTCTACTAAATGGCATGGACAGGGACTGCAAAGATTTCAAGTAGGTTCTGCTTACTTGTTTATGCTGAGCATCCTGTTTGCACAAAAATTCGATTTATGCTGAAGTTTACCTTCTTTTCTTTCCAAGTCCAACCCCTGGAAGTCGTCAAGCTTCCCCGACAGAGGCTGTGGAGAGAATGGGACCTAGTCAGACAGGTTTAGAAATGATGGGACAGCACCACCCTCATGTCCTCCAGCAGCAGAACCCTACCCAAAACAAGGTCCCAGCTGAGGACTTTCAGAATCAGGAGGCTCAGAGCATGGGAGGTATGGAGCAACCTGCTGGTGTGGAGTCCCTCCAGTTTGATTATGCTGGGAACCAGATTCAAGTCGACTCCTCTGGGACTCCAGTGGGACTGTTTGACTACAGCTCTCAGCAGCAGGTCTGTTGAAATACAAAACATATCTATTAGGAGACCTAGCTGTAAGATAGCTCAACAGATTAAGCAATGGTTCATTTTTTGTTTCAGTTGTTTCAGAGATCAAATCCTCTGACTGTTCAACAACTCACTGCAGCTCAACAGCAACAATATGCCCTGGCTGCGGCTCAGCAGCAGCATCTTGGTAAGTCTAGCTGTTGTTTATGTCCCAGCCTTGGACTATCTTTTTGTCACAGGTTTTATAAAAAGCTTTTTTTACAGTGACATTGCTGTGCGAATTAATCTTGAAATAGACATGAATTTCTTTCCTGTTCCTCATTTTACCCAGCTGGCCTCGCGCCTGCATTTGTGCCAAATCCATACATCATTAATGCTGCCCCCCCTGGAGCTGACCCCTACACTGCTGCTGGGCTGGCAGCAGCAGCCACACTGGCGGGTAACTACACAGAACATTTTCATAGCTTGTGTGTTCTTCAAATTAAACTCTTTCAAATGCAGTTATAGAAGTCCTATGTGTCAGGTTCAGCTAAAACCTTCTACCCATAGTTGTAACTGCAATTAACTAGTTTTTTAAAGTTTGACCCCATTTCCAAGTAACAAAATAACT
Organism: Microctenopoma stevenorrisi; assembly: GCA_032270685.1. Taxonomy (NCBI): domain Eukaryota; kingdom Metazoa; phylum Chordata; class Actinopteri; order Anabantiformes; family Anabantidae; genus Microctenopoma; species Microctenopoma stevenorrisi. The sequence continues at coordinate 11,076,355 of JAUMTR010000016.1, forward strand.
TTAATCTTGGGTCAGCTTATAAAATAAGTATGTAACATCTGAATGTTTTCTTCAGGCCCCACAGTGGTTCCACCACAGTACTATGGGGTTCCGTGGGGCGTGTACCCAGCCAATCTGTTCCAGCAACAGGCTGCATCTACTGCCAATCACTCAGCTAATCAGCAAGCATCCAATCAGGGACCAGGGCCAGGCCAACCACAGGTAGGAGTTGTTTGGGTTGAAGAAAATACTGAATGAACCAAATGTAAACTGGATGGTTGTGGATGTTGCTTAGCAACCGTTTAAAATGCAAACAGTCTTGATGGAGATTCAAAGCACCTAAACCTGGACTTTTCTTCAGATATTTATTGTAACTTGAAACTTTAAGAGGGACATTGATTACAGAATCTTTTGGGCAGAACATGGTAGTGACTGTTGTCCTAACCTCTTCTTCAGGTGATGCGAACTGGAACCAACCAGCGACCTCTTACACCTGGACAAGGCCAGCAGAGTCAGCAGGAATCTTTAGCTGCAGCTGCTGCTGCAAACCCTGCATTGGCATACACTGGAATGCCTGGTTGGTACACCGCATTACTAAAATACCATTTACCTAAACATACTAAAACTTTGACTATGTCTTGTAGAGCGAGTCTGATTTTGGAGTTTTTACTGACTGAAGAGCTCCTTGTAGTAGGAATTATTTTAGATAATTTAGACAATGCAAGCCTACCTTGGGTGAAGTTGTTGAACGTTAGTAACCTTTAACTCCTTATTATCTCAGGTTATCAGGTCTTAGCCCCTGCAGCCTACTATGATCAGACTGGAGCCCTTGTAATGGGTCCTGGTGCACGAACTGGTATTGGTGGACCAGTGCGTATTGTCCAGACCCCTCTCATTATCAACCCTGCAGCAGCACAGGCCGGTAAGTGCTCCCTCTTCACTCCTCCACCACCCTCTTCCATTCACCCATTAAATGAGTGAATGGAAGAGGGTGATTTTATTAAATGTATTCTGTTTGATTAAATTCAGCTTCTTTGCATATTTAAGTCTTATTTTGAAATAAACGACAATAAATAAAAAAATAAGCAACTTAATTAGTTGTGAAATTCTGACCTTACCTCTTCTAATTCCTTTATTCCCTTTTCCAGCAGCTGCAGCGTCTGCATCCGGTTCTGGTAACAACATGTCTGGTCCTCCAACTAATGGACTGTACCGCTCCATGCCTCAACCCCAACCCCAGCCACAGCAACAACAGCCTCCCCCACCCAGCAGCGGCTTGCCCTCCAGCTCATTCTATGGCTCTGGATCAGTCCCCAACACTTCTCAAAGCAGCTCTCTTTTCTCTCACACGTCTGCTGCCCCACCACCACCAAGCTCCTCCTTGGGATTCAGCAGCACTGGCGGCTCTCTTGGCGTGGGTCTGGGCTCTGCACTTGGAGGCTTTGGCTCCTCTGGTCAGTGACTTAGGCATAAGGTACAGGAAGGTTAAAGAAATTGTTTTTCGTAATCTGTTGTCTTACACTCTTTTCTCTTCTTGCAGTATCCAGCTCTACCAGTAGCAGTGTATCTCGCAGGGACTCCCTGTTGGCAAGTTCTGACTTATACAAACGTGGTGGCAGCAGTTTAACTCCAATTGGTCAACCTTTTTACAACAGCCTGGGTTACTCCTCCTCACCCAGCCCAATTGGCCTCACACCAGGTCACTCCCCACTCACCCCTCCACCGTCTCTCCCCTCTTCTCATGGATCCTCTTCCAGCCTTCACCTGGGTAAGAATAGTGATAATGTCTTACATAAGTGATGTATATCTGTGTTGTGTAGATTATTGTTAGTGTTTTTGTACGAGTATTGGTTTTGAAAAAGGAAATACGTATAGCTGCCACATTTGACCATCATTTTATTTCTGTTTTTATAGGTGGCCTGACAAATGGCAGTGGGCGTTACATTTCTGCAGCACCAGGAGCTGAGGCAAAATACCGCAGCACCGGCGGGGCATCCAGTCTGTTCAATTCCACCAGCCAGCTGTTTCCTCCGTCTCGGCCCCGCTACAGTCGCTCTGATGTCATGCCATCCGGGCGCAGCCGACTACTGGAAGACTTCAGGAACAACCGCTTCCCAAACCTCCAACTCCGTGACCTCCCAGGACACATGGTGGAGTTCTCTCAAGACCAGCATGGATCCAGGTGACTGAGCTGCAAACAAATAAAACCTAACACAATTCTAATGATTCGTCTGTACACTCATGATGATGTACCAAAATCTGAGTCATTTCTCCAATCTTGTCTGCTCAGATTTATCCAACAGAAACTGGAGAGGGCCACTCCTGCTGAGAGGCAGATGGTGTTTGGAGAGATTCTGCAAGCAGCATACCAACTGATGACTGATGTATTTGGGAACTATGTCATCCAAAAGTTCTTTGAGGTTGGGACTATAAAGGTTTATCTTGTCACACAGTATGAACCAGAGGCTCTAACAGAGGTTCTGTTTTCTGTAGCGCTTGTTCATTCGAGTCTTGTGTTTTTTATGTTCAGTTTGGAAGTGTAGACCAGAAACTGGCTTTGGCAACACGTATCCGTGGACACGTCCTCCCTCTGGCTTTGCAGATGTATGGTTGCAGAGTCATACAGAAAGCTCTGGAGTCCATTTCCTCAGACCAGCAGGTAATTGTAAGTGAGACGTCACTTCTTTTTATCAATAGTTCTGTCCTTATGTTTCTATTCAACCCAGTATACTGTTACCTTAAAGTTCAACACACTGACATGTACGATGTTGTCCCCGTGTCCTAATTTCTTCATTTCAGAGTGATATTGTCCGTGAGCTCGATGGCCATGTGTTAAAGTGTGTGAAGGACCAGAATGGGAATCATGTGGTGCAGAAATGCATTGAGTGTGTCCAGCCTCAGGCTCTACAGTTCATTATCGATGCCTTCCAGGGACAGGTGAGTTTATAAATATTATGAGATGACTGAACTGCCAGTGTTGATGTACTATTTGAGTTGTTGGAGGTGATCATATAACCACTACTCAAGTTTTCATTTGTTATAGACGAACCTTGCTATATTTTGTTACATACATGGGGCCCTATGAAATCAGTTTTATTTTATTTTATCCTAAATTCTGTTTTTTCATATTTATTTATCTGAATTCTGTGTTTTATGTTATATCTTTTCACCTAACATGTCTAATTATGGAGACACAAAACAAAAAAAACTTGAATAAAAGACTTTCTTTTGTAAAATAAAAAGGCTTCACATTTTAAGTGAACATAAAAACACCTGTCACGACCACCTGAAAAACTAATTAGCTGAAACAAGAGGTGACATCAGCTGCAGCAGCCAAAATTCATTAGAAACTGTTTGTTTGTTTTGCCTGCACACTGAAATTGGCGAATTATACGACATTCCGCATTTAACACTAGATTCTATTTTTCCATCCTTAAGCAAAAAAGCAACTATATTTTTATTTGAAATTTCTCTTATGTTGTGACAACCGGGGTTCCACAATAAAGTGTTACCTTGCCTAAGGGAAACTCTTATATGCCCTTACACTGTAATATTTTTGCAAATGCGTCGTCTGCTCTTGTTTGTCCATCAGGTGTTTGTACTCTCCACACACCCTTATGGCTGCAGAGTGATCCAAAGGATTTTGGAGCACTGTACCCAGGAGCAGACTCTGCCCATCTTGGAAGAGCTGCATCAGCACTCTGAACAGCTGGGCCAGGTGAGCATGTCTGTCTCATTTCCAAGCCCATATTATTGCAGCTCTAGACTTTTATGTTTGCTAGCTGTGACTGTTTTTGAGCCATGTGCTTGTCGTATGTATTTGCATGTCTTCGTCATGGTTCATAATTGTAGTGTGTCATCGTACCTGTGTAGTTGTGGTCTGCTAAATGTAAAGTATATGGATTAATGTAATTTAAATTTTTACAATAGCTATCGTTACATCTGACGTGATTATTTAAACATCCACCCTGCCCCCCACTTATTCCATCTAGAAATATCAAGGCGTATCATTGGAGATGACACCCAAAACATATTATACAGTGTCCCGTGATGCACTGTTCAAGGTCAGAGCAATTTGCCTCTCTCTCGCGGATGTTCCTGTGCTCCCTTCCTCTTTCCCTTTTTTTTTTATCTTTTCTTTTATAAACAATCTGATTTAACATATGCATAGTACTCCAACACCCAATCTTTACAGGCCTTCTGCTAACCCACTGAGTTGTCTTTTTCTCACCTCTCCCTATTTTGCTTTATGCCACATTCGTAAGGCACTTATTTCCCTGCTGTCTGATGAGCCCTCTTTTGACTTCAGCATCTCCAAATCAATCTGTTTTTTTAATGCATAAAAATGTGTCTTTGAATTTCACTATAATTACTTGATGCTCCAAGTCTGACATATCAAGTCTTGATAATTAAACACTTGCAGCTCCATGGAATACTTGAGTAAAAGTCAAGATCCGGTATAAATTCAGTTAGTTCTTGTTAAACAGATTGATGGGGATTTGTTTTGAAGGCAAGTGCTTCCAAATTAAAGGTGGAGATCATATTTGCTACCCAACAAATTACTAATAAAATGAATTTAGCAGTGGCGTTATTTTGTTGCTTGGTCAGGTGAGTTCCTTTCTCCATCTTGTCAAACTAAAATTACACCCATAACTGTCTATCACCCATTTCTGAAGGGGCAAAGATGCTATTGGTTGTGTTGTCTGGTCAGCAACGCTCCAAACCAGCAGCATCTGTTTTGTCTGACCTTCCGCAGTGATGACGTAAGGGTTTTCATAAAACTACCAATGGGGCTGTCACTCATTTGTCTACCTGTCATTGTAGAGCTGCATGATTTATTTTACACCAGTCATGACCAATGGTGAACTGTAGTGCATGAAGATCAGAGGAAAGGGTGTCTCACTAATTATTTGTGATTTATTTTGCATTGACATGACCTCTATATCTTAAGTTGACACTTTCAATGCCTCCTGCAGGATCAGTATGGCAATTATGTCATTCAACATGTTTTGGAGCATGGCAGACCAGAAGATAAGAGCAAGATAGTGGCGGAGGTTCGTGGAAAGGTTCTTGTCCTGAGCCAGCACAAATTTGCTAGGTAAGCGTGTTTGTGTTTTTTAAAAAAAGCAAATTTTTTCCTAGTTTGGCTCAGGAATTGTTAATGGATCTATTCAGTGACCAGTACCTTCTTTCTACATGGTTAAAAAGAACTTGGCCTGGACATCAACACTTAAAATATTACATTACATGGCACACTCTCGTAAGAATCATGTGCAAAACAATTGCTTTTTCCTAATGGAAAATTAGCTTCTATTTAATGAAAGCCAATAAAGCAGATCTGCCATGAATACATTCACATGATCTTAATTTCTCCCTCTTTAATTTATAACCGTCTAAAACAGTGACTGGCCAGAGACAAGTTCCTATGGATGCGCGGTTCACTTCGTAGTTCTGGCAGGGTATATGTCGGTGTCCTTGCACAAGACACAGATACATGACCCCTGGTGCCTCACAGGGGCAGCGTATACACAAAGAATTTAAATTTTATTAAAGAATCTGTTGTTCTACTAGATTTCATCATTTTGCTATGTTCTACTTCTTGTTTTTACTTAAAATAATTCTAACAGCAGCGATCCTAGTGGATAAATAATGCATCTAGCCTGAGCGATCTCCACATTGTGACCCAATCTGCCCGATTTTTAATTTGCGTGTGTACAATAAAAGTTTTTCTCACATTTCTTCCTCAGTAATGTTGTTGAGAAGTGTGTGATCCACTCTTCGCGTGCAGAGAGAGCTCTGCTGATAGACGAAGTGTGCTGCCAGAAAGACGGGCCTCACAGTGCCCTATACACCATGATGAAGGACCAGTACGCCAACTACGTTGTTCAAAGGATGATTGACATGGCAGAGCCAGCTCAGCGCAAAATCATCATGCACAAGGTAGGCCACCGACCACACATTTCCCCTCATGCCCTGATGTCTCACAGTCAGTAGGGACTAACTACAGCACCTGATTCCAAAACCTGCTACAGCCTTGGTCTCATGAGGTTATCGTTGCTCGTGTAGGCATGATGTAAGAGCAAGTAGGACAGAAAACTAACCTGTGATAAAATCGGTGCAGGGCTTGAATAAGCTAAAGCTTGTTGTGCTGCTACTCTTGTTACACTTCGAACTAAACACCACAACAGCATATCTCCAGTTGACCATCAAGAAGCTGCAGTGTTGCAAATGCCAGTACATCCAGTAACAGAAATTCTGCAGGTTTTGCATGCTTGTTTTTTTTTTTTTTTTTTTGCAGTTGCATCTTTTACATTTATTTATTGAGAATAAATCTCACTGTAGTGACTGGCTGAACTTGAGTTTGCAACATTGCACCACACCAACACTGCTTGTGGAGATTGTGAGGTGTCTAGACACGAAAACCGGGCACATTTTAGCCCCTGTTCTTAAAAAAAGAACAATATATTTTTCCATAATTTTTCTTTTGTCACATATTTAGTTGTAGATGCTTTGAAATACGTTCTAAAAAGATGAAATGAGATTGACTTTACATCTGACATCTCTTTTCTTTTTTTAAATATAGATTCGGCCACACATTGCCACCTTGCGTAAATACACCTACGGTAAGCACATTCTGGCCAAGCTAGAAAAGTACTACATGAAGAGTGGATCTGAACTAGGTCCCATCGGCGGCCCCGCAAATGGCCTCATGTAGTTATGCTGACATCCTGGGTCCCCCTAAAGAAGAGGAGGAGGAGTGGCAGCGCCAAACCCTGTGTTCTGTGAGAGATGCTCCTTAGCCATAGGGGTTAGCCTTTGACACCCTCTGACATCCCATTTTTTTTGTGGGAATTTACCAAAAAACAAACAAAAAAAAGACAAGTCAACTTCACCTAAGAACGCCGTGACAACTGACCCCTGCTACTCTGCCACCCCTGGTGCGAGTCACACGTGTGGCCCCCAGGGGACGCACAGTCAGCAGACTTGTTTTTCTTGGGTAAAGCACAAGCCCATTGTTAATGATGTAATTGATGTATTTGACTGGTTTTCATATTACCTTGTACATTTAGTTTTTTACCTTGTAAATTCTCTGTAGGAAAAAACTTTACACATTTGCTGAATTTACAATTCTTACAATTAACACCAGCAAGTGACTTTATAAGGCTAAACTGGGTGATCCTTAAAAAAAAAACAATCCTGTTTGTTTTGTAACCAGACTTATGCCAACTGGCAATTGAATAATATATTTGTATATTATCCCATGCACAGTACAAGAATTTTCCCATGCCAAATCAGCCAGTGAATTTATCTATAGCACTAAATAATATGGATTAAAATAGATTCCCCGCCCACCCTCCGTCCACAGGGGTGAGTACTGTGTGTCATGTGCCACAGTCACCCAGATGTCTTCGAGACAGGTGTGCGAGCTTGGCCTTGGGGAATGGTGCTTTAGTCTAGGGTAGTGTTTTCCAGTGGTGGCTTTCTCTTGCATCCTTTTCCGGACTAAGTGGGGGCGTGTTTACCCCAGCAGCGTGTAGTTTGCCTGTTTTGGTACTTAATAATAATATAGCTTGACAAAACTGAGCTGCTGCATCCACTGAGCCCCCTTTTTGAACCAGTTTACTTTCTCTCATCCAGGTGATCACGCGCGTTAAATGCAAGATTAAAACTACGATTGATTTACAGAAGCAGAGCGTGAGGTTTGGTTGTACAGGGGCCGTGTAACCTGGTATAATTTTAACATTAAATGACCGTAGTGGGGTGAGGGGGGGCTTTTTTGTGGGTGGGAATGGGCTATGCGTTGGCATGCTGTGACAGGTTTTATCATGTTTTGTTTGACATCTAATCTGTCTTGTAGTATGAGATGAACACTGCCCTAGAAAATGGTGTCTTTGTGTATTGAATAATCATCTCTTGCGTAGGAGTAGTTTAGCGATGTATAGCATCTTTATGTATTAGTAAATTGTTGCTTTTGGGTAGGGGGCTTGCAGCGCTGATGGGACCCCCACCGCCTCAAGGTCATAGTGAATGACAAGAAAATGTTGTTAAATGGAACTTTCCTGGCTTTGTACATCTGAAATGAACTAGAAGTAGTGGGACGAGTTGACGAAAGGGATGTTGAAAGAACCTTTTTAATGGTTCTTTTCTGTTTGTTAGTTTTTAAAATTACATTATGTTTTTCATTTTGTATGGGAATGCAAGTGCATTGGTGGAGGCCGGTGGGGCCATCAAAGGCTTTACCATTCACCTGTAATGCTTGTAGAGATGGCTTCTTTGCTTCATATGAATAATTGTAGAATACATGTAGTATATGTGCAGCTAAGTGTAAGACTATTAGTTTAATTAAAAAAAAAATTCTAGTTGTGGTGTTTGACAGGCCTTGCTCTAAATTTGTAGTGATGCTTTTATTTCGTCTGTACAGTTGTACATTTGTAAACGTTTATGCTGTAAATGGGATGTCTTTTACACTTTTTGGGGAGAAAAAGGCAAAAATGTGCATTTTGATGTGTCTATATTCATCACTCCTTTCCCCTTTGAATATAATGTATACAGTTTTATTTGATCAAGTGTTATTTTAAAGAAGAAAAACTTTATGGCTTCACAATCTGGCGTGGTTTTTGTTTTTAATCTGTGATGGGAAAGGCCAGCCTCTATTTGTACTGGAGCTGTAACATCCACTGTTGATAGTCCTTCTGATGTGACAGTTTAAAAAGGAGAGAAAAAAAACACTCTGTACTAAAACTGAGGCGGCATTTAGTCCTCTGCTACCATGGAAACTTCACAGGATATGACGAGAATTATTTTTGTACAGATGAGTGCTGTATTTTGGAACAGCTCCTACCTTGTAATCAAAAGCAATGTAAAATATTGTCAATTATATAAATATGAACATATGAGTTTTGTCACACTGTCAAAGTCATGTACATTTTCAGGTGGCCTTATGTACATTTCCAGATGTTAGATGAAGAAAACAAACTCATTTTTGGAAGCAGAGTTGTGACTATGTATGATTAAACTGTTCTTCTAACATTTGACCTTTATTGTTGTGTTTTCCATGTTTAACTTGTTTTGTCACCTCAATGATTTTCAGAACCTCAGCAGAATTATCTATTGCCAAAATGGTAATTAGGAGGAAGGTTTAATTTTTAATTCAGAATATGCCTAGTAAGATTATCAATAACAAAACAAGTGCAGTGTTCTATTACAATGTTATGTTATGTTTTTATGAAATTCATATTCCAATTAGTTTTGCCAACATAGTTAAACTTAAAGTGGGGACAGCAACATTATCATATGTTTGGCCATATTAATGAAAATTATAAAAAAAAACTAAACTATGGTGCACAGAGTACAAGTTAAATGTATTGTCTTACAACGTTAGAATTATTGTGAATTGCTCTGATTATCGGGTGAAATATTTTATGTATAAATCCATAATATCTAAATTAGTTACAAATATAATCCAGAAACTACTGCATGCCCAGGCCCTTTAATTTAGGTGAACAACACTGGTGCAGGGTACATTTCTGAAGAGAATCATTTGGTGCAGAATTTAAATTAAGTTTTCAGATGTCGCTCCGTCCGTGAATGTGAACCTGAATTAAACCTAACAAGGCGTGAAAATGTCTGCACATTGTTAATCTTGTACAGTATATTCATAGTATTCAGTTTCCAGTGTATTGTTTTGTTTTTTTATCGGTGGGCGGGGCTTGTGCGCTCAGAGATTCAATCAAAACACCTGCGAGGATTTTTCGAAGAGGAAGAGGAGAAATTAAAGTGTGCACAGACTTGTCTGAAACATGGGGACTTTTGTGACAGCGTCTTTATTTTTAGCTTTGGTGTTTATGCCTTCAGTCAGTATGACGGTAAGTCGTTTCCAATCTGTTAATGCCTAGTAGGCAAACATTTCTATAACGTGCTCACCTTTCTCACTTCCTGATGTTAGCCCTGGATATGTTACAGCAAGAAGTTGGCGAGAGATAAATGTCAGTGTGATTATTTATTTATAGTTTTATGCACACTATTCATACATACAACGCTATATATATTGGCCCAAGTACCTATAGTTGTTGTACAGTAGTCGAATTTGTTTATCTATTTTAATTTCAGTCGTTATTTTATAATATTTTCTGGGTAACAGACTAAAATACTGTGCACAAAGAAGAAGATATTAAAGCCGAAGTCTTTCAAAACATCACATCCATTTTTTATTTTTGTTTATGGTGCATTAATGTGTAAATTTGCATTTACATTTACATTTTCTGGAAGCCTTACAATAGAAATGAACCCAAACCTCATGTTTGTGGGTTATGAGAGAAAACTCGTGCAAACACTGGGTTACAGTTTATGGTACAGAAAACAACTCCATGTTGTCATTTTTTGCTTCGTCTTCTAAATATAGAAGTTATAGTCGAGGCTGCAGTCTGTCGTCTGTCACATGTTAAATACAGGTTTTACTGCATACTTCTCTCTCTCTTACTGCCTTAAAATTTTTCTATAGGTAAACATTAACGTAGACAGGCAGGAAGAACTACAGTAAATAGGCACATTTTATTTTCTGTTCACTTTTTGGGATTTCTTTGACTGTTCATATTGCACTAGAGTTCAGAGCCAATCGAAAATTCACCTTCTGTAAACTTAAAGGCTTGTTGAAGAACCCAGTTTTAGTTTCTTAAACATGTCTTCAACAACATTTTACAGTGTCAGCTCAGCTTGTGAATATCCAGTACTGTTTTCAACATGATTTAACTACAGAACATATTACTGCAGCGCCTTTGGACGTTACACAATGAACGTTTTTGACCTTTACCTTGTTCTCCTCCACTAAAGTGTGACTCCAAATTGATAACAAAAGATTCTGTGTTCTTTCACGATTGGTGCCTTGCCAAATGGGAGGAGTGATATTACAATTTAATGCAGCCATATTGTCCTTATGACACTTTATTGGTGATGATGATTTGGTCATTTGCGTCAGTGCAGACTTGTCAGCCATTGTGTGTTTATGAGTAATGGGTTAGTGGAATGTCTAACTATCACACCTAACACACCTTTATTACCTTCTCTCAGAAAGTGCCCTCATAAACATTTCTGTTTGTCTGCAGCAGCCATTCTTCATTTTAAACATGTTCTTCTTTTTCAATTAATATTAGTTTTCTGCCCTGCCTGAAGATGCGGAGGGATCAGGGCATGACCTGGGCAGTTCTGGTTCTGGTTCAGGGGAGTGGGCAGAACAAGGTATAACAATATATGTTATGAGCTATCTCATTGTTATTTCCTTAGCAACTCAGGAACATGATTCATGCTCCCTGTTTGCATTAGGTGAAGTTACATATATGGAGATACACCCCAACAACAAAGACCAGAACACTGACAATATACAATGGCCTGCAGTAGACTCTGAATTAGAATTTGTTGTTGTGGGAAACAGCAAAAGCTTCTTAGAGAAACCACAAATCATTACAGGTACTCTGCCATATGTTACACACTGTTTAAACTAATTTAATGCACTAAATTTGTATTGCAACCTATGATTTATTTTATTTTTACAATTTCATTTTTACAGGTATTATTGCAGGAGGAGTAACAGGTGTGATACTGGCTGCATTACTGACAGCATCAATAATCTACATGTGGCAGAAGAAAGGTGATGGAGGATACATTCTGGGCCAGCAGACAGACAGAGAAGGAATTATTGTGTAACTGCCCACACTCTTGTCAGGCCACTGTTGATTATGTTGCCTTGTCAGCTACAGTAAATGTGTTCTTTCCTCATATTTTTTGGCGGGAGAACAGTGGAGGTGCTTGGGGAATGATTGTCATTCTTGTACTTGTGCAAATACATCTGTTGTTTATTAAGGCGTTATTTATTGATAAGATAAAATATGAAGAATTGTGATGACTATACTATATATTTTTTACAAAGCTTTGAACCAGGTTAATTTTTACCCAGGGTTGCAGAGATGTAGCTGTCATTGAGGACTTCAGACCTTATCAGTGATTATAAGCAATGTTTGATGTGTATCACTACTAATTGAAGTTGGGACTATTTTTAATTGATGTTATATTCAACAAATTAGGCTTAGACTTAATTAGTCACGTCCAAGGGTGTGTATGGCTTTATTTGACTTTTTATTATGTGCATTGTTGCAAATTAGTAAATATTTTACTCTGTTATTAATTCTTCTCAACAAACCAGTAAAAAAACAGTCCTTATAAGCACCTCTTTTCCCCATCGTAGCCATTTTAATGTATTTATACTTCTCAGGACAATTTTATTGCATGAAGAAAAGTCTTATTAATGTTTTTACACAGAAGTTGTAGCAATGTTTACTCTGAGATAAACAATCCATGTGATATGACTTATTTGCAATGTGAATGTAGGCCATCTCACTCGAGGATGGAAGGACTAAATGTTAATGTCTAGAATAAGTAAACCATGATCAGCTGCTGCAGTGTATGTTGTTTCACAGACACATGCATTATGAAATGATATCTACTATTTTTATATTAAATAATTGTTAATAAATGTTAATTATAAGAATGTAACTTTCAGGCTTGTTATGTTTAAAAGAAACTGTTGGGAGTATATGACCTGTTCAGACGTCTGTACAACGAGGATATATATATTTTTATTTTTATTTTTTTTTTGACACAATGGGCATCTTGGCACTGCTATATAAAAGGTTCCCCTCTCCTTTACAGCACATGGATTATTATACTTGGATAAGGGGCATTCTCTCAGTCAGTGTTAGGGTTTGTGCAGAATAATGTACCAGACTTACAGATACTGTATCATGTGCAGAGGTTGAATGTAACTGTAAACATTCACTCAAGTACTGCCATTAAGTACTATAAAAAAAACTTGTCTTACATAATTTTCAGTCCAATTAGGAGGGAAACTTCATTACGCTGCTACTACATTTTATTATCTTAATATTTTGAAATGGCCCATTGTGTACAAAGTTAATGTAGTATTTCATTAATATTTTGAAGCTAATACTTTTACGTATGTTCTGTAAATAAGTAGAAAGTAAGTAGTCTGTCTACTTCGACACATGGCTCGACGTCACGACGCTAAAGACGTAACCGTGAAAATGTTCAAACAAGCGGACAGTAATTCGTCATTTTCTAACATTTTTATTGTTATAAGATGTACTGTATTGGCTTATTATTCCAAAGCAAGCCCGTTGTGGCTCGCCTTCTCTTCCCATGGCCATTGGTTCAGGCTGTTGTCAGTCAAGTTAAGCTTCGTCCTGACAGCGCGTCTCTATTTCTCCGCCGTGTGGCGTCGTCTCCTGGAAGTGGTGGGCGTTTCTCCGCGGTCGTTCACTGTTGATGTTGAGAACATTTTCTCCTCAGTGACCAGAAACTCTCCGGATGTTTCTCCCTACGCTTGTGGAGGACATGCATCACATTAAACCTAGTCGAGACAGACTGTACACCACCAGGTGCTGTGGATGCTGCCATGTCCGGACTGGGACTATCATCCTGGGGACATGGTATATGGTACGTAAAATGGTTGATGCGGCTTAGCAAGCGAATGTTAGCTTCAATTGTGTTAAGTTCCGTAAAGTAGCATGTTACATAATGAATGTCAGCAAGTCCCCGTTAGGCGTCTCTGGTAATATGCAACGTTTGCTGGTAACAAGTGTTTTATTAGCTATATACTACTTTTGACCATTTTTCAACAGTCTTTACAAGCCGTGTTAACGTTAACGGAACGCTAGTGTTAGCTTGACATTGATTTAGCTAAGTGCTTTCGTCGATACACGTGAACATCCACAAATGATTAAAAAGTAATATTTAGCATGCGCCTCTCAGTGAGATACCACCACTAGCTAGGTGAGCTCTGAAGGTTAAAATGTTGATATGTCCTTAGTAACACGTTAGCTAGCCGTGTGACTTGCTAGCGTAGCTGTTGTCAAAACAGAAGTTTGACGAACAGGAAATCCGCAGCTACATAAATTTCAGTCAGCACGATGCGGATTTCAGTCCTGTTCCCTTGCTTCAATACATTTCATTAGTTTAATTGTGGTTGTATGTCGTTATGTGTAGCTCCGTGTCGCGCGTTAACCACGCAGAAACATGCTTTTGTTATTTTTTGTAATCCCAGGGCATATTTTGCCCCTGCAGCACTAAATTTACAGCGGAGCTAGTTGATCCCCTCGTTTCCATGCGTCACATAAAATATAATTCTACTTTTTTTCCCGTTTCGACATCCTCTCAAATGTTTTCAGCTGGACACTAAGACACAAAGCAGTTTTTACAAAAATATTTTCACAGAAAATAAGTAGTGGACTAATCAATAGTGAAAATAATATTAATATTGGGGAATATATTCTTGTTATGTAAAGTTTGAAACCACTACAAACAAAAGAAATCATGCACTTAATGGGTGGTCCTAAAAGATGACCTTAAAGCTTTATTAAACATTGCTGATGGCTAAGGAGGTGACATTGTTGCTTTAAATGCCAAGTCTGCCGATGCAGGTTTTGAGTAGTACAGGTGCTGAGTAAGATTGGCCTCAACAGGCTTTACCGCGCCATGCTTATGACCTTAATAAACAGGAAAACGTATACCAGCTATCCCCCCTCTGAGGTTGTCTGACCATAAAAACCGATGAACTTTGTGGCTTGCTTACTACACACACATTGTAGTCATTCGAGTTGTTATTTTGTGTTGTTTCAATTTGGTTGAATGTTAGATAAGGTATTGATGTTGTTTACGAATAGGAGTTGGTTTTTTGGGGGGGGCCTCCATCTGTTTGCCATAGACTCGGGAAACCATTTTGGGTCCTTTCGTGCTGAAGAGGTTTTAATCGGTACAGTTGTTTACAAGTTTTGTCTCTTTCGTCTTCTCCTCAGGTAGTCAACTTGTTGATGGGCATCCTGCTAACTGTAGCTGTGACCCACCCAGAGAATGTGCCCACTATCGACTTGCAATATGAGGTCATCGACCATTACTTTGCCTCAGACAGGATGTCTGGTAAGTAGTGAAATCTTTATCAGAACTACTGCAATGTCTAATAAACAATGTAATTTTAAGAATACCTATGTTTATACATTTTATTGTAGCGCTAAATAAA
Organism: Microctenopoma stevenorrisi; assembly: GCA_032270685.1. Taxonomy (NCBI): domain Eukaryota; kingdom Metazoa; phylum Chordata; class Actinopteri; order Anabantiformes; family Anabantidae; genus Microctenopoma; species Microctenopoma stevenorrisi. The sequence goes on from JAUMTR010000016.1 coordinate 11,091,419, forward strand.
AAACATGATAATGAATATAACATTAACCTACAACTGTATGATAATCGTTAGTAAGTTCCTTCTTTTTTGAAGCAATAACTTCACTTCTTTGGACCAGCTTTTCTGTTTATGCAGTTGTCAACACAATATCTTAATAACTTGACCTGTAGACTGGACAAAGCCATACATTAGAAGACCTTAGTGAATGAACACAAATGAAAATGTGTATTTTTACTTTCTGCTTTTAATTAGCATTCAATGAATAGTGGTATTGGTCTGGATACTTCTTTAATCAAACACAGCCTATAATCTTTTCTTTCAGTTTCTTCACATCTGTGTTGACTGATTTAAATTTTACTAAATCTTTTTCTTTATTGGCTGCAGAAGTGAAACACAGCTGTTTAGTGCATATAACTAATCCATGAGCTGCTTGAGGTTAAATATGATTAATGTTTCACAGAAGGAACCGGTCCCTACTGACTGATAAACCAAGCAACAGAATGACGACAACAGAATGTTGCTGAGTTGTTTATGTACTGGAAATGTTGTTTTGTCATGGCACTGATTTTGTTCCTGTATATTTCTTTTTCATTTAATTTAAGCATGTCCTGTGTCTCATTTGTATGCGCTGGGGCAGAATTGGTTGACTAGGCAGGTTCCTTTCTGTTCAGCTGGTAGTTGTTTTGTTGGTTGGCTTGGTGAAGGCTACTTCATTTTTTTTTTTTGAACCAGTGACTCAGCGGGAAAAGAGGGGAAATAACCGCAGCAGGCTCATGCCAGCACACAGGGCAGAGGAGGTTGTTCACAGCCTCCAGAGACAATGTTAGCATTCAGTCTGGTTCAGTTACTCGTGACTATTAGTGCAGCTTCATCAAGCTGCACTCGATTTATTCCACAATCCATTTACTTTAACTGATGGAGCATGTTAAAATAGCATCTGACTTTTTTATTTGTTTAGTATTTTTAAGCAGTGTTTAGTTTTAGAGTAATTACAGACCATTACAAAGGGCCCATATTCTGTAGCTACAGTTTCTCTAAAGGTCCTGAGGGTTCTTTGCTTTTCTTAAATTTATATAATAGTGAACAGAATATCTTTCATTTTTGAGACAAAATCTGAACTTGAAACTGTGATTGTAATATTTCACAAAAAGCTGGTATTACAGTGGTTCCCTTTAACATTTGTAATTTATTGACTATTATACTGTTCTTTCAGTAACCTAGAGAAATGGGCTCCATACAGTCTTGTTCTGCTTCAGATACTGAATAACAAATCAGTGTGTCTGCACCGCAGTGCTGCAGCAGCTCTCTCACAGCATCATCTCTCCAGTGCAACAGGCAAAACAGTTTACAAGAGTGGGAGAGTGAGTGATGGGGGGGGGGGGGGTTATGACAGACGGGGCTTTTAATTATCCCAGACTCCATTTTATTGTGTCTTAACCAACAGTACTAGGGAGAGGCTTAATGCTCTGGTCTTTAAAGCGCAGTTAGCTGTAAGGAGAGAAGCCCTGGACGCTTACACTGTATGCAGATAACTGCTGTCCTAAAGTCCACTCGCCCACACCTGCCATGCATTTACAAAGAAAGTTAATGGTGAAACAAAGTGGAAAAAACTCATTGCTTGCATTTGGTGTATTTACTCTCTTTGTCTCATCCAGAGAATGCCTGTGTTGGATTTGCCATCTCTCTGCTGATGCTCACCATTAGTGCCATGATGGTGTATGGAGCCATTACTGTAAGTGTGCCTTTTTAAAATTCTCCTCTGACGGCTAAACTCCAGTTTCATATGCAAATATGTAATCCCACAAGGAACAGCATTACTTTTGAGATGTGTACAGTAGCATGAACATAGTTATGAGGTAAGCTAGATGTAACGGGCAATGCCGAAGCACCCTCCTTTGATTTATCCTTTTTGTCGCAAAACAGCAGCCGGTGTGTTGCATGCAATGGTATGTTCTCACTGCCTGTCATCTTTACCTCACAGGCCTGTCTGATGGCATCAAGACTGGCAGGTTTGATAGCCTCTTTACGTGGACCTGCGTTTAGCTGCTAGTTGGGATGGCCGTACAGTTATAGTATGACACATAGCTGCAGGCTTGGTTCCCCCTGCATGCCAGCAGTGTGTGCAGGAGTCATGCTTTAGCTGTGTACATTCTCCCACACAACTGTAGTAGATACAGTAGCCTTTTCCATATAGTGTGGTTATTCAAAGCTGGTGTTGCTGTAGTGTCCTAATAAAATGCCCCCGACATGTGAACCATTATCATACAATAGCATAGATATTCTGTATTTGCTATATAGCATAGAAATGTAGCTGAAAAAGTATAATGTGCCTTTTGTAGGAAAATGTGTGAAGTTTCTTCTATGTGACTATGTAAACAAATCACTTTGCTGATTTTGAACCATCTGTTTTTAGATGGTTTTTATTTGTTTCTCTTAGGATAATACACAGTTATAGTATTAGCAGTTTTTGAAGGCAGACTCTTTTCATTTACCTCAAACCACATCTGATGATACAGTCACAGCCTGGGCAGAAGGAAGAATGTTTTCAATGCCAGAAATCTCTAATTATACTTTTAAACCATGAAATCAAAGTTTAGAATTTTAAGCTTGATACATTAATAGAAAACTAAGAAATAGTTTTGTGCTGCTGAGGAGCTCTCAGGTGTCTGTACCTATCCACATGTAAGAATGTGAAGGCTGTAGAGATAAGGTTGGGAAAAAATGCTGCATGGTGCATTTCATCTTTGATCCCCTAAATTGATGAGTAAGGCTTCTCTGCCTGTTTCTGGTTTCTACAGCATCGCGATGGCTGGCTCATCCCGTTTTTCTGCTACCAGCTCTTTGACTTTGCTCTAAGCTGCCTGGTGGCCATCAGTTCCCTCACCTACCTACCCAGGATCAAGGACTACCTCGACCAGCTGGTCAGTCTCAGCAGGATATGATCATGTTGATGAAAAAAGTATATAAGTAATATTTTTGACAAAGAATCTCACCTACTGTTACAACAGCCCCATGGAGACCATTAAGGGTTTGCTGTTTTCTCATTTATCATGCGGTTGGGTTGTAATTGAATGCGAGTAAGTATAAAAAGGTTTTATTGATTGTCTGACGTCCTCTGTTCTTTTTCTCCTCAGCCGGATTTCCCATACAAAGATAACCTCCTCTCTCTGGACTCCAGCTGCCTGCTGCTCTTTGTGCTGGTCTTCTTCGCCTTCCTCATTATTCTCAAGGTTGATTTTTCTTTCCTTTTTTCACATATAGCTTTGTTCCATCAGTATGTTGGGTTACGTGTGTTACTGGCTGAGCTAGGAAACAGATTTATAATTTTTCCTGGCTTACTTTTCAGGCTTACTTGATCAACTGTGTATGGAACTGCTACAAGTACATCAACAACAGGAACATGCCAGAGATTGCGGTGTACCCTGCCTTTGAGACTCCTCCCCAGGTAGGAAACGTAGCTGAGGCACTCTGACCTGCAGCGGGGCAGTAAGCAGATTTCCCCACCATCCCCCGTCCTTATTTCAGAATAATCAGATTTGCTGATTTTAACCACATCGGTGATGAAAGGCGTTGTGTTATTTTCAGCTTTAGTCTGACTGTGGACTAAATAATAAGGGAAAGCCAGGTTTCTCTAATCCCCTACATGATCACGTGTTACAACTCAAGAACTGTTTTCTTATGTGTGACATCAGCCAGCTATTGCAATGTGTAATACCTCACTGAAGGCAGCAGGTGGCATGGCCTCCTCATCTTGAGAGACAGAAACAGAGACTGTGCATTCAGTAAAAGACATATATAGTATTTAAATGTCTTCAAAGAATATTATAGAATACACTCTTTGACTTAATTGATTTTTCAGAATTAATTACAAACTACTCTTTAACCTCTTTAGTGGCGAGGTTTTAACTTTGCATGTGATTAATATCAAACATTTAAGGGTTTACACATGCCTTTATGCATGTGGGTTGTTCTATTTGAATCGTACACTTCTCCTTAGTTTAACGTGGTTGGTGTGTTTTCTGCACAGTGGCACAAACCTATGGTTTTTTCCCTCTCTGTTCTAGTACATCCTGCCCACTTACGAGATGGCGATGAAGATGCCAGAGAAGGAACCACCTCCCCCTTACATGCCTGCTTGAGCACCAGCTCCGTTGCCAAAACACATGCATACACACACATGCACACGCCACCATCATATGCATTCCTCTCTCCCTCACTAACCCTTTCTTAAGACCATTGCACCCCTATCCCCTCCCCTGATCTACTGTGTATGTGTAAGGCCACTGAAATAATTTTGTTCAACTAGACCTGCAATATTTCTAGAAAGTCTATAGAGGTGTGAGAGGAGAAAGGTGGGGAAGATTAAAATCTGTGTGATGGGGATTGAATGCGATGAACAGAAGCTACCAGCTTATTTTTCTTCTGGCCTTTTTTATGTCTTAGTAAAAGGGATTAATGTAAAAATGTAATTGCTTGAAATGCTCTCATAAATCCAGCACCATCTTATCTGTAGATTGATATACAGTACGAAGTGTAAAACTGTTATGACAATCCACTTATTCTAGCTCTCACTGTTGAACTGTGTTTCTTTTTCCCCAAAAATATTAAGATCTAGACTATTCCATGTCAGTTTTGAATGGAGTCGGTAGCACTTTTTTATTTATTTAGCTTTGCTGTGGTCCAGTTCACCGCCACACTCTCCGCTGCCCTATGTGTTAGCAGGGCCAGTCGATAGTTTTCCAGCCGAGGCAGAAAGAGGGAAGACGGAGGGCACTGATGACGGATCATTTTCTCTGCTTCTTTTTCACATCTGGAGCAAACAGCTAGTCTTGTGAACATCAGTAGTTGCATGCTTACCAGCGTTACTCCTGTGTTACTTTACTGACTATATGATTTTTATCCTGGTGGGGAAAAAAAACATTTGACTTCAATAAACATTTCAGAACATTTATATCTCAGTTTCAGTCTTTTGTTCTTGTGTAAATGTAGGAGAGAGACATTGTCTGTGATGTGTAATATTAAGGTTTATTAACAGATTAAATTTGAACGGTTTTGTTTAGTCAAACTGTACGGATGGAACACATTGAATGGGTGGGGGTGTAGTTACCGTCCTCCAGTCGTTCACCGTGGCCTCAAGGTCATGTCTCACCTCTGGATTGGGCGGACACTTTGACGCGTTGCGCTGGCTGCTCCTCAAATGTGGAGGCGCTCAGATCCCTGCAGAAGTGAGAACCAGCGGACAGAGCACCCTGCTGACACGATGAAGTCTTTGCTCCGGAGCCTCCTGTGCTGCGCCTCCCTGCTGCTGTCCGACGTGCTGGCCACATATCACCTGAGCGCAGGAGATCCTCACATGATCGCTGCGCAAAGCTACGCGCAAACCAGAAGCGATGGCCGACCTCCGCTCAGGACCCTGAACCCTGCAAGTAAGTCTGACTCAACCCTGTTCTTAAAACGGCGAGTTAGAGTTTGTGAATCTCCCTACTAATCACCGAAGAAGCTTATTTAGGTGGCAAAGCAGTTTAAAATCATCATACACTCACGCAATGCTTGTACTTTACTTGAGTCCTTCTATTTTATTTAACTGATTTCGCCTCCAAAAATGGTGTAATCTGAATATCTAGTACTTAAATAGTTGTACTGCATTTTACTTGTAAAATACACTGCATTGTATATAAACACACACATTGGATATAAAAATTCTAAGTGTTATCAGCAAGGTTTTGCTCCTTGTACCTTTTTTATAAGTTTAATTTGAACTATATCCTTTGTGTTTGATAAGCTCAACATATGTTTAGTGAGTAAAATGTACAAACAAAATAGGATGAGGGTAAATATCCAACACATTCAGGGGAATAAAAAGTATAACATTTCTCTCATATGTAGTGAGGTAAAACAAGTATATCTGAGCATTGAATAGAAGTGTTAAAGTAAAGTACAAGAACCTTAAAATTGCACTTGATTAAATTCATTTTCTACCAAATTCCACTTTTGAATAGCTATAAATTAAAAGATGCAAGAGCAGGTATTCAGTCTTTCGATAATTTAATCTAACAGTATAACCATAGTGTTGTACTTTTCTCAAACAGGCATGAAATCAGAATCCTTTACTGTGTGTTTCACAAGCACAGATAATCTCAGCTTGTTTGAAACAACCGGGTTGCTCAATGTACTCACATGCTTCCACTAATAATTTGTCTGTGCTGTATGTCTAAAGTATGTCACTACGACTGACTACACAGTGTCAACTTACACAACTCTCCTGTTTGCTTACTTTCATCCTGCTAATGTTCTTACTTTTCCTTTCTGGTGGCCCTGTAGTTCACAGAAGTGATTTCACGTATAGAGGACAGTATCCCTACCACTACCAGCCACCAAGGATCCCTCCACCGGTGGTGTATCGACCTATTCCTCTATCTCCTCCTGCAACTTACTACAGACCCTCAGTCCCCGTGCCTCCCTACCACCACAGGTTCATGGGGCCGGTGGCGCCACAAATGCATCATATATACAAAGGTCTGTCTCCACCGGTAGCTCACCACCCACATCACACAGTCAAAGGGCCGTTTGCTTACAAATTCAAAGGTCCATGCCCAACAATGTCAGAACCCACAGTACCAACAACACCTGTGGTACATCCCCCTACCATGCCACCAGCTCTACCAGAGCCAACAGTGCTGCCGGCTCAGCCATCAACTGCAGCGGCACCGCCAACAACCGCCGTGCCGGTGGTGGTGGTGACCACTGTGCCTCAGGTGGAGACGACTGCTCCTGTGACGCTACCGGTCAGTACCCAAAGTGGCTTCATCAGCACCGTCAGTCCTGTGGAGACAGGTAGAATATTATCAGTCAGGTTTGATTTCCCACTAAACCAATACTCCTCAAATCTTTCCAGGTCTTTTTATTTTGCTTTAAGAAACTATAGAAATGATGCAAAAACGAGTTAAAAAATGCTCTGGTTGTCTGCCCTGCAGAGGGTTTGGTGAGAAGACTTGTAGCAGTCTCGCTGTATTATCAAAATACTGCCAGCTAGTTAGCGCAACATCAAGAAAAGAAAAACAATATGTAATTGAATGTTTATTTCAAAAACAGGTTAAATGTTCTGGTATTCATGAATGCTTCTTATTCCACCTATTGTTAGGTGCCTGAGCATTCACCAGTCCAAATCTAAATCATATCAGGAAAACATTTAGGCTCTATTCATAGACGTACATATTATTTAAAAGTGATGTTATTTATTTTTTGACTGTGACATTGTTTTACCTGTAAATATCAAGGTGGGTAGCCATATAATAAAACTAAATTTTGCACACTTGCGCACACAGAATGTCTGAGATACAGGTTGAGATATTGCACTATAGACCTTATATAGTTTAAAATGTGTAAAAGTGATTTAACAGGCAGGGCTCCCAACGCTGTCTTCATTTGTGTCACTTTATGTGTGGGCATCAAGAATCCTTTTCATTCCAGGAAACAAGATGAAAGGATAAAAACTATGAGAAGTTTTTGATGGACTACTGAGACATTGAAATGATGCATCGTATGTGTTCTGACATACTACTGTATATCATTTCAACAGGACCACAACATTGAATTTTTCAGTGCATTGATGCACAACAGTTTCCTTTTGGGAACATCTTTTGTGCATCCTAGGAGCTTGTGTGTTGTGTTCTGGATTATTAACTGTATCAGGCTTGTGAACATTTTGTAAACAAGCTTCAATGTTTCTGTTTAAATATCAAACTGGGTTTTGAGTATTACATGGATTTATTCCTGACATGGTTTGGTTGATCACCAGAGACAGACTCTCAGTGCAGAAGCCGTCCCCTGGACCTGGTCTTCATCATTGACAGCTCACGCAGTGTGCGTCCTGGAGAGTTTGAGAAGGTCAAGACGTTCCTGGCTCACATGGTTGACACTCTGGATGTGGGCGCAGATGGCACCAGAGTGGCTGTGGTCAACTATGCCAGCACAGTCAAGATTGAGTTCTTGCTCAAAGATCACTTCACCAAACCTAACATGAAGAAAGCCATCTCCCGCATCGAGCCCTTGGCAGCTGGCACCATGACTGGCCTCGCCATCAAGACCGCAATGAATGAAGCCTTCACTGAGCTGTCTGGAGCCCGACCTCGTTCCAAGAACATCTCCAAGGTGGCGATCATTGTGACAGATGGGAGACCACAAGACCAGGTTGAGGAAGTGTCTGCTGCAGCCCGGGCCTCAGGCATTGAGATGTATGCTGTTGGGGTGGACCGGGCCGACATGCGCTCCCTGCAGCAGATGGCTAGCATCCCTCTGGATGACCACGTCTTCTATGTGGAGACCTATGGTGTTATTGAGAAGCTCACCTCCAAGTTCAGGGAGACCCTGTGTGGTAGGACAAAGTTGAGCTTGCAAGATGTTTTCCTCACCATTAACCCTGGTTCTAGTTCCGCAGTAAGGGGCACCTACAGTCTATGAGGGGTTTTGTTTCAGAATGTGTATGGTTAATGGTGAAATAAGTGCAATCGTGGAGAAAAATACAAAGGCAGATGCTCACAACCCCCATGTGCAACGCAGATGTTGGTACTAGAACCTGCTTGTAGTCGCAAAGTTAAACCTATGTAAAGTTTTGGGGGCGATGCAGCCTTAAACTTTGGGCTCCTCTAAAAAAAATATATATATATATATTATGATCATAAGTAACTGTTTTGAGTAATGAGTTCCTGTTGTTTGAGTTTTTTTTTTGTCTTGTCCTGTGTGTTGTTTTTTTTCATTACTGTTGTAAATCAGGGTTCTGTGATTTTACCTGTGTTGTCCAACCTTGTCTTTGGTGTGGTGAAGACGTACGACTTTTCCACTACAATGATGAAAATTTGTTATAACTAAAATAACTATAGACTAAGATTAGTTTATTTTACTTGTAAAGTAAATATTCTTTCCATCATCAGAAACTTAACTTACCTAACAAAAGCGATCCCTCTACACTGTGCTATAGCACATGACACTGCCACATTGACAGCACCATCCCTTGACCCTGCTTTATTCTAGGTCTGGACCCCTGTGCCACGGGACACGACTGCGAACACATTTGTGTCAACAGCAATGTCTCCTATTACTGCAAGTGCCGTAATGGTTATATCCTCAATGCGGACAAAAAAACATGTTCCCTGAAACGTAAGAACATACTTTGTGGATTCCTGCTGCAAACATAACTTTTTGCAATGATATTAAAGCTGCTGAGTAGTTAAAGGTGCAAGTGTACAGTTTTAACCTGTGTATAAACCCTGATTACTTCTTCCACTGCTGATTGTAGTATGTGTTTGACAAATATTGGGTAATATTATAGAAGTGGTGTACTGCTATTGTGGTAAAAACCTTGTAGTTGATAATGTTTATCCTGGAAATTGTGTTTCTATTCCCTCAGGATTAGTTTTGTTTTTGACCAACAACTAATTAGAAAAAAGTGTTTATTTTATTATTATTATTATATTGATGTGAAATGTGCTTTTTCCTGTCAAAGAGGTGAAGGTGGAGGTAGTGGAGGATCCCTGTAAATGTGAAGCCCGACTGGCTTTCCAGAAGCAGACGCAGGCGGCCATGCAGAAGCTCACAGCCAAGCATATCCTTTCTGTTGTTTCAGATGGAAAGCGTTTTATTATAAACAGTCTCTGGAGCACATTTCGTTTAGCTGACAGCTGGTTATTTGTACCTACTGGTGATGTTACTGGAATATAATTTAACTGTGTGCCTTTGTATATTTTCTAGACAGCAATATGATTACAAATTCTTATTCTGTTTAGTTGTAAATGTGTTTGCAAACGTGTTTCCTTGACTGCTGTCACTCGCAGATGTGTCTGGGAGAATAGAGCGTCTGGAGAACATGCTTGGCCGGGCCTAAACAAAGACACATGTGTAAGTTCTGACAGTTTTCCTGTAGTGACTGGTGATAAAAGCATCCCACCCACATCAAACCTTGACGTCTTGCATATTCGCTTCCTGCAGCTGACTTGTTTGCTTCCTGTCAGAGCTATGGGCTACTGCAGCATGGACAACTGTGTCCACCCACCTCCCATGACTACTGCATGGAGTACCACCACAGATTGAGTGAAGCTGTGATGCATAAACCGACATCCCTGAAGTTACAGACTGCTGTCGACTGTTAGAAATATTATCCACAATGAGCATAGGGTTGATTTAGCCTTTGATATTATTCTGTCTTAGCTTTGATATAAACCTGATGTGATGTTAAATAACAAAAGAATTATAGAAATAATAAATCATATTTGTGTAGGTTGTCCAGTATTGTATTTTGTGTGTTGTTTGTGCAAAGGTTATATTGTATATAGTACATAGTAGTTAACTTGTTTAGTGATTATGTAGATGTTTGTGTAAAAATAACTTAGCTCACACATCATTTCTTTATTAGTTATCTGTTAGGACTTTTTATATAATCCAAAGATGTTTATTTTGTATTAAAGGGCTGAATTAGACAATAAAACAATCACCCTTCTAGCTGCATGATTTACATGACACTTTGTAGCCTATTCTGTGTGTGTGAGGTTGATATTGTAGAAATAAACACAAACACTGGACTGCATATATCTTTACTTCATGTAAACATATTAGACATGTGTAATCTGAATGAAGTGTGGGGCTAGTAGGTAAGGTGCTACTAAGAATGAACCTAGGACAGGTTGATTTCATTAATACTGCTTTATGCTCAGCTGTCTTTAAAATAATAAATAAAACTATAATGTATTTGAGAGAGCATGTTCACACTCTGAAATATGTTTCTGTAAATACAAATGGGGAATTATATCAGCCTCACTTAAGTAACTGTACTTTTCTCTGGCAAATACCATATATATTTCAGTGTCAATATCGACATTTCCATGAACAATGTGCTATAATTCACCTGTGCCTTACAAAAACAGCCTTCTGCTAAGATATTTGGGGTCACGGGAAAATCCCTTTCTGATCTCTGAACCTGACTTTCAGTTTATGAACATCAAATTGATCTACTGATTTTGCATTTCCATTTTCCATTTCCAATCTATTTAATAGCTGTCATAAAAATTTCTCCTATACATCTTGAGTTCGGCTAAAAAAACGAGCAGACAGAGGTCACTGTGTTACTTCTGGAAACAGTTATATTGCCTGAAACAGCACTGACAACAGAGCTCCTCTGTCTGCAATGTCTGTGTGAGGTAAAGAGTCAATACGGTAATGTTTACCTCTGGTCTGGTTCGGATCCTCTCCCTCCTTCCTTTAACCATGCAGCTGTTTTATGTTTGTTTGCTATTTCAGCGGCTCTCAGTTACCACACACACAGGCGCCTGGAGAGGGGAGACCACCAGTGTCTCTGTGGAAGGAGAGGAATGGGATTCACACACCTCTGAGAAATGGAAAAGGCTCACAAAGTTTGATGCAACATGTCCCATTGCAGAAGATTTAAGTTTGAGAAGCTGACGGTCATCTATAACCGTTCTCAGCCCATCAGAGTCTGAATGTTCAGGGAGGATCAGGTTCCATGACTGCTGGTCTAAAATAAGAATAAAACATGAGAATGATGATGTTCAAACAACCACTTACAGTCTGTGCTTTTTATTCTAAGCCTTTTGCACTACTATCCTGCAAAAGCTGTAAAAATGGAAATGACCAGTAAACAGAGGAAATATATGAAATGTTTATTTATCGCATTATTACAGGAGTGAACATGGACAACATATAAATTCGATTCAATATAACTGGGAGCAGAAGCACAATCATTAGAGCAGTCACCCATGAACTTTAAGGTTCTTGACCAGTCTCCTCGTGGCCATAGGCAGATGTGTCCCTGAAGAAAACAGTAGAGTAAACTTCCGAAACAGCTCCATTTGCTTTTTATGTGTCATATTAAACTACATAATATTGTCAAAGGCAATTAAAATTTAGTCTCAATGCACCAATGAAGGATATTTCACCTGACATTAGATAAACAGAAAAAAGCAGCAGTCGAAGCACTGAGACATTTTGACAGTACCGTGAGAGGTCAACAGTAAGACAAGTGCAGCATTGTGGGTCTGTCGGTGTAGAAGACCCCATGGATAAATGTGTAAGATGGATGTCCTGGTTCTGCCAGATCTAAGTAGACTTTGATACTTGGTGCTAATTCTCTCAGCAAACGTTCACATTTAAAGAGCAAGAACAAGCAACAGCTTCAGGGCTACTGAACATAACAATCTTAGCTTTAAAAGCGCATGTGTCTATCAAAATGTACATTTTAAGGCTTTTGCAAAAGCTTCAGGGAGAATGTAAATAATATATGTTTAAAAACCAATGCAGCCAGAACCAGGTAACCAGTCACAAACCAAGTACTTTTACTCCTTTTTTATACATAGTGTGGGACTTCCTAAATGTGTGCTAATGTAGGAAGGTTAGAATGATGTACTCGCCAGTAGTAAACTACATTTTCAGTGTCAGTGTCAACAGTGTCAGCAGCTTCTCTTTCTCTGGCTCAGACTGGTTTCAACTCACCCACAGTATCTGGAGACAAATGGGTTGTAAAAAAGGAAGTGCACTGGTCCCAAGTGACCTCTGCTTCCTTGAGGTGTCACGGGAGACCGGCTGAGAATTTTGTTTGTTTATGAGTCGCCTACTTGGTGTGTATTTACTACAGCATGTGTCCACATTGTCGAAAGACTAGTGTAACATGCAATATGTTAAAGTCTCTGAGTCACCATCTTTACATTATATAGTTATATATTTATCCACTAACTGGAACTCATCGTTAAGTAGGTTTCATGCTGACTGTACTGTACATAGTTTGAGCTTCGTGCATCTTTACATTCAGTGTCTTGTTTTAATGATCTGAGTCTGCCACCTACTGTTAACCTTGAAGGTCTTCAGGCTAAACTTCAGGCGGCCTGGTAGCTCAGTGGGTTAAGCGTCAGACTGGGATGCAGAAGGTTGTGGGTTCGAACCCCGTCTGACTCCTAATCCATTCCCTACCAGGTGTGTCTCTGAGCCAGACACCCAGCGCTAGCTCCATGTAAGTCGCTTTGGATAAAAGCGTCTGCTAAGCGAACTAAAGTAAAGTAAAGTAAACTCTTCCAAATAGTTTATGTGTTCAATGAGTGATGAACATTTATCATGCTAACTAAAAGTACAACATACTAATTTAGTATGTAGACTTCATACTGAAGAAAAGTGTGTGCCTCAGCAAATATGATAAAAAATAAACACACAAATAATTTATGTTTTGTGTATGTGTAATACGTACATCAGAGGGACAGCTCTAGTAGTCTAGTTTAGAAAGAAACTGGGGGAAGGCAAGGTGTTTAGCATTCTTCGATAGGATTTATATAAAGGGTGTTGCATTTAGCACATCTTGATGGTTGTGTTTTGTTTTTTACTCAATGTTTTAAGATTGAAGATAGATGATAGTAATAATCTTTCTCATAAATATCTGAAGGACAAAGCTACAGTGGCAGCTGAAGCGTCGCTAAGTCACGCCCACGTGTGACGCACTAAAACGTGATTGGCTGAGCCTATCCGCACGTCACATCCGCAGGTGAAGACCACACTGCTAACAAACTTTGGCAGGAAGCGAGAGATGGAAGAAGATGTTCTTCAAATACTGGAACATGCCAACTCTGAGTTTAAAAAGCACGATCACGCTCAGGCAGAGAAGCTGTACACAAAGTTTCTCTCTTCCTGTTTACAGTCTGGGTAAGATATGAGTGAAATTAGCTACCTCAGCCAGCGTTGTAGTTGACTGTTTTCTGTTACTCTTCATATTACTTGCTTTTGCTAACTTTTAGCTAACGTTAACGGCGTTTCTTTATCTTTAATATCTACTATATGCGTTCATTCACGTCTAACATTTCCACAGGGAATGTGGAGCGATTAATCTGGCCACTGCTTATAACAACCGTGGACAGATAAAGTACCTCCGAGTGGACTTCTATGAAGCGATAGATGATTATACCTCTGCAATACAGGCCGACAGTGACTTTGAAATACCTTTCTACAACAGAGGACTCATCCACTATAGACTAGGTAAGAAGTGAGAGGGAGAGCGATGCTGTGGCTTTATTCCTTACTTATCACTTTATTAGGTGGGGTGATGTGTGTGCGAGGTGTCAGTTTGGTGCATTCTTCACAGGACACTAGATGGAGCCTTGCGTTTAATAATCCAAATGCATGACAGTGCTCAAGCTGCCCAGAAATGAAACATCTGGCTTGCAACAAGCCACCGTGGCAGGATTTTACAAGTCATTAACTTAGAGCTATTATGTCTTCACATTTTTTATTATCTTGCAGGTTTTTTCGACGATGCCAAAAAGGACTTCCAGCAAGCATTAAAACTCAATCCGAATTTTGAAGATGCCAAACTTAGCCTGCAACAAACACTTTTTGACCAGCAGCAGAAGATAAACAGGGGATACTGAAAACTCATAAACTACAGAGTACATATGATAATTGTATCAGAAGCGGGCTGTTAAAAAAAGAGATGTTTCAATATCTAGATGTACCTATTTTGTCATACAACAAATTAATTTCAAGATGCTGCTTTATTCTGTGAAATACAAAATATAAACATAAAAACAGCTAAACAACATGATAAATGTAAGATAATTTATAACACACATACTAGGCACAATACCACTATGGATTTTTGTTGACTGTTGATTTTTGTTTTGTTTACTGATTTAACATTTTTCATGAAATAAAATTGCAGTGGCCTCATATATTGTATAAATCTGTCAGTACACACATACTCATCGACTCATCTGAAAAAATGCTGAGTCTGGGTTTTACAGACTGAAATAAATGCTAGTGTACTTTCCTGGGTGAAGGTGTGTGTCATAAACTAACCACAATGAACATTTAGCATAGAGTAATATTGAGGCTTTTAGCTACAAAGGAAAAACATGTTTTTCTTTCTTTCCATCACTTGGATTAAGGCTTTAGGTAAATGTAATGTATTATAATATAAGCATATTGAATTATTAAATCTATCTGAAATTGATGAACAATAAATAATTTTACTACACATTATGGATTCAGATGTGTTCATTCATACATGCATAGATTTTCCTTACCTTTCACGAACACAATACAGGTCAGTCAAGCAGACTCGTGGTGAGAATCGCTGATGCACCTCACCTGTGCGTTGTGATGAACTGATATTAAAGCAGCTGGTGATGGCTCAGTGAAGCAGTAGAGCCACATCAGAGGTGGTTTGTATGTAGCGTTTCAGTGCCAACCTCTGCTGAGATTCCTGGATTTTTTTTTTCTTTCTTTCTTTGTTGTTGTTTGGCTTTGTTCAGACTGTAGCATGCAGAGGCTTCAGAGCATGTAAGTGAATTTTTATTTATGTTGAAAGTGAAAGCCAGATCTTTGTTTCTGTGTACTTCACTTTGCTGTTTGCTTGTGTTCAAGTTTGTTATGGAACTTGATGGCTGCAGTAATCGTCTTGGGTCAGTCAAAGCCAGATGTGGAGTTTATGTCCCAGTCAAGTAAGATAAGTTAGAATAAAATAACTCCCTCTTTCATTTCAGTTTATGCTTTTTCTCATAAGTGTGTTCTTTAACAGGCAGCGGTGTGAAGTCGGATTGTGTGGGTAATCTAATGAGACTGTCACTAGACAAGGCTTTAGCAGTGGGGAACCAGCTTGAGGTGGAAGCCATCAGTGAGTAACAAACCTGGTAATAATTGAGCAGATCGTATTATTGCTGAGAGAAGTGATTCCTGTTATGTTTGCTCCCTTTCTCCAGATGGCACCAAGCATGTTGTATTAACGCCTAGTCTGGCCGCTCAGTGTGGATACAGCATGGAGTCTGACCCGTGGGGAAACACAAGAATCTACACGTCTCTGATGGGCTGCTACGTGGACAACAAAGTATGTTCAGATAAATAACATTCTATGGCATTTTTTGAGATTTTATTTATTTCCCACACATAAAATACTGTCTGTATTTTCTCAGATGTCACAAGGTTTATTTGAATTAAACTTAAAAAATTGAATCCTGACTCTAAAATGTAATCTGCAAATGACAGAAATTACAGCTGCCAAAATGTCTGTGCTGCAAATGTCCTGTCCTCATTCAAGATTCAAAGCACTTTATTAATCCTGGAGGGAAATTGTTTTGCCTTGTTACAGCCACTCAATTCAGAAAAGATTAGAAAAAACAGAATCAGCATCAACAGAATACTAAGACACAAATGTATAAAACAGAAACGAAACATGATGCCAAAAATCTCAAGAATGGATGAATATTGCAAATACTGAAAGTATTATGATTTTTGACTTTGTAACGAGCAGGTCATATCATTCACAGGTTAATGAAGTGAAACTACGTGGTAGTAATAAAGCGGTTGGGGATGGTTATGATTGTTCTCCCCTTCACAGAAGGAGGCCCGGGAGGAATTGTATAGTTTTATGGCCACAGGAAGAAAAGATTTCCTGTGGCGTTCAGTGAAGCACTTGACACTGATAAGTCTCTGGCTGAACGTGCTCCTGTCCAGCCAGGACACTGTAGGGGGTGGAAAATATTATCCATAATTGAGAGTTCAACATCCTCCTCTCATGCTTCCATACCTGTATTTATTTGTAGGAAGATAAAATCTTTAATGTTGGCTTGAGGCTCCAAATGTACAGGCCGAGCCCTTCGGACATGGTTAATCATGATGTGAAACAAACATGCAGTTATTCTCGGTGGGCCTCCAGAGAGATCCTCTGCGACAGGAACTACATAGAAGTAAGTAGACCTACAATGGTGGTAAGTCAGCTCAGTGTTTCAACAAAACAAATGATCTTGATGTTCCTTTTTAGGTGTCGAGCTACATGGCTATGTCTGATGCTGACGCTAAGGGTCAGCACGCGCAGGATGTTAAAGATGATCCAATGCTCAACGTAATTCCTGATGTATGTAAAATAAATTTTCCGTTACAGTTCATTTGGTTTTTTCCTAACCTGCACATCTACTTCCTACAGGGGAGATGCAAATGAAAGCAATAATTGTGTTTTTGTATATATCCTTACCTGAGGTCTCTGGTGTAGCACATGATATCTGGAAGATGACGTTTTATACGCCAGAGCCAGTGTCGATGGTTCTCAGAGAGGCCCAACAAGCAGGCTATGGTGCCATGAGTACCCCAAACAGACTGGTTGTGCGAAGCCCCTACACAACCGCAGAGACCAATGCGGAGACTGTAAGCCTAACGCATTGCTATCCTATTAATTTCCCTTCCTTCATAAAAATTACTATTATTTTTTCTTTTTTTTTTTTTTTTTTTAAAGGTGGCTGGAATACCCATGGAAGTCTTGCGAGTGAGCATCTATTACAAGTCCCGCCTTGGTTTGAGCGTCATGAATTTGGCGGCTGCTTGTCCCACTGGTGAGTCATGGAATTTGTGAATTTTATAGTAAATATGGCTGAAAATTCTTTAGCACGGTTGACTCTGTTCCTTTATTGTCAACAGGTGGAGTCCTCTTCACGGACGACGTAATCTCCTGGCACATACCTCGTCGTATTACGCCCTTTATAAATGGCAGTTTTAAAATAGTAGAAATGCACATGGGCATAAACGGGCAGAGGCTGGATAAATCTCAGATGGCCACACGGGGGTACATGCTATCTGCCAGAGAGTTTCACATTGTCATGGAAGTCCCCATAGGCTCTCCTGATGGTTACTACAAGGTAGGAAGGGGGGGGGGGGTCTATAAATTAGATATGCAAGACTTGAGTTGCCAGTGCATGTTTTATTAAAATGCTCTGAATAATTTCAGAGCCATGCCCCAGATAACCAGTACCATATCACCTACTCTGTGGAGCCCATGCTTGAAGTGCTGTGGAAGGCAGATAAAGCCCAAGATGATATCAGATACAAGGTTTTGTTCCCCATTACCACCCCTCCAATGCCTCAACCTCCTCAAGTCAAAGACGGTTAAGTGTTTCCTGGTAAAACTACAGAAATTCAAGATTGTGGAAACTTGGTGCATTTATTAAAGCTGACATTTTCCTTCCTCAGATACCGTCCTAGAGGACAGGATGTTCAGTGTTAACTTGGGGACTTTTCTTCATGACGTTGTACTCATGAACATCACATTTTCTACTGGGGTTCTCACCGTTGAGGAGTGCAATGCCAGAGGCTTCACTGTACGGGAATACAGCTTCCCCAATGGAAGAAAGCGCTTTTCTTTAGAAGTGCCTTTTGATGCCGACGTTGTCATAAAACAGGTATTGGACTGAAAACTTTAACTCCATGCAAATGTATGTGTAGTGTTTAAATTTTTTTTGTGTGTGTGGTGCAGAACCCTGAACCACTGGTTACACACTATGTTCTCCCTCTGGTCTTTGGCTTCATTATCCTTCCCGAAGAAACCCCATTTACCCAGCCAGTGGATTTACAGGCATCTCTGCAAGATGTTGGTGAGAT
Source organism: Microctenopoma stevenorrisi (assembly GCA_032270685.1). Classification (NCBI taxonomy): domain Eukaryota; kingdom Metazoa; phylum Chordata; class Actinopteri; order Anabantiformes; family Anabantidae; genus Microctenopoma; species Microctenopoma stevenorrisi. The sequence continues at coordinate 11,109,806 of JAUMTR010000016.1, forward strand.
GTTGTTTATTGCTAGTGATTATCTTTTCCTATTGGCCTAGAACTGAATGTATCTTTAAATGTAAGGCAAACCTTTCTGTTCATCTTTGCTTTTAGTGCTACCAAACCTTACTGGCACCTGTGACCTAAGTAATTTTTACATTATTGTGCAATATGGGAGTCGAGGCCCCAATTTCCAGACCATAGTTGGGTCCCGGCAGCTAACCCCCAACCTCGCAGAAGTCTACAACATGCAGGAAAATGCCACACACTTTCATCTTGTGGTGCCCTACACAGCCAATGACTCAGTGTTTGAGGTAGGTCACGTATGAGACCAGCTAAAATAGTTTGGACTGGATAGTGACTTTTTTTTTTTTTTCCTTTTTCTTCTTCTTGGTGGGGCAGACTATTACATTTGATTCCATCAGAGCAAGACTTGAGATCCTGCTGTTGGCTCCACATAACAACTGGGTGCTTGGCGATCTCTATCTGACCTGCAACTTCCCACTGATGACAACTAGTAAGTTAAAAGGACTATATTTCTGCTTAATTATAGATCATCTTATTGATTTTAAATTCTCTCTTGAAGACTGCTACCCCAATGGCACAATGACTGCGCTCGCTGTGAAGGTGGAATCGGTGCCCAATCTCATTCCAAGTTCACTCACTCTAAAGGACAAATCCTGCAAACCAGTCTTCAGCAATGATCGCGTTGCTTATTTCTCTTTCTCAGTTAATTCATGTGGAACCATTAGAACAGTAAGTCTCCTGTCACATTATGAACTATAGAAAATTAAAGCGCCTCTTTTAAATATTGTAAATAACTGGTTTCTTTAGTTCTTTGACCACTACATGCTGTACGAAAACGTGATTGGCCTGCATTCCAACACACATGCCCAATACTCGCCATTTAATCTTGGCTACAGGTGAGTGCTTTTTGTTCTGGAAATATCTGGGTTGACTTTTTTTTTTTTTTTTTTTTTTTTTTTTTAAAAGATTTGTCAGCTTTTGTGCATGTTCTTCTGTAGGCAAACGGTTTCCTGCTACTATATGGTCAACAAAACTCAAACAGTCTCCTTCCGCTACAAACCAAGAAGCAGTGACCCTGCAGCAGAGACTGGCGTAGGAAAAATGATTGTGCAAATGACGCTATCCCAAGGTAGTGTTTAAGGGTTGGGTGCGTTTCAATCTTGTAGTTTTAAACGGATCAATAGCGATATCTAATTGGACTCCTCCTCCAGATTCCTCATATGAGCACTTCTACAAAGCAGAAGATTACCCAGTGGTGAAGTACTTGAGGCAGCCTCTGTATTTTCAAGTGGCACTGATGCAGTCTACTGACCCTAGGTTGGAGCTTATCTTGGAGAACTGCTGGGCTACTCTTCATGAACACAGGACATCTCTTCCCAGCTGGGACATCATTGTCAACACGTAATAACAGTTCTTTCAACTGAAATCAATGTCAAACCTCAGTGTTACTGGGGTGGACTTTTGGTGTTTGTCTAAAAGTTGCTAACTGTTAACTACTTCACAAGCTGCGAGAATGATGGCGATCGCTATGCAACGGTCTTCCATCCTGTAATGAGTGACGGCAAGATTACCATCCCATCCCACGTCAAGCGCTTCTCTGTGAAGATGTTCACCTTCACTAAAGATGAGGAGGTTCTTAAAGACGAGGTAAAACATTTTTAATTGCATTTAAATGAGGAACTTCTGGATATGGCATCTAGCCCTGTGCACTAAATCCTGTCTTATCCACAGATCTATATCCACTGTAATGCAGTGATTTGTGACACAAATCATGCTGATGGTGCCTGCAGAGGCCAGTGTGGGCATCCTGTAGACCCGATAAAATCTGGACCTCAAGGCATAAAGGGAACAAAAATGGGTACTTCTCACTTCAGACTGATACCTCATACAACACTTGTTTGTCAACGTGACTCTAGACGCAGCTAATCGGTTTGACCTGTTTTCCAGAGCGAAGTACAGCCTCAGACCACCAACAGCAGATCTCCTCTGGACCCATTATTCTATTAAACTCAGACCTCTGAATAAACGTCTATAAAGATGTTTCTTAGAAACTTTTGTCTGGTGTCTTTTTTTTTTTCATCTCTTAAATATCACTTCTAAGCTGCATTGCATCAGCTCACCCACTTCAGTGAATGTGTGCATACTTAAGGTCTGCGTGACCTTGACTACTCTAACATGCCTGTTCCTTTTTGGGAAAGCTGTTGCAGATTGGCCAGTCAAGCAATAGGTGACATTTGTATACAGACATATTCACTTACAGCTGCAGGAACCTTATCTTGTTTATCCTGAGGATTACTTGTGCTTGAAGGACTCCCTCTAGCAGTGAACATAGTGCCCCATCTGCATGCCAATTTAAGATCTTTATCTTAAAGTGCATTTTAAAAATGTTTTGACAAAATTAAATGAAGCAAGTAATCTTAAGCCAATTAGGGACCTGCAACTTCAAAAAAAAATGTCGTAGCTGTTCACACTTCAATTACAGATCCACTGACTTTGTAGGTTTGCTTTATTTTAATGGCGGCTATAAAAATGCAGAAACCCGAATCTTTTTTTTGGGTGCCATATGGACACATGGATTAGACATTCAGACTATTCCAACTTTATTACCACAGCCAGAGTCAAGATTATAGACCTGCTTGAGGCTGGAATATGCTACAACAGGGTTGTCCAAACTCGGTCCTCGAGGGCCGCAACCCTGCTGGTTCTCCAAGCATCCATGCATTTGTGACTTCTGATTGGCTGAACACACCTGATCAAGGTGTGCTACAAGCTTATCAGCAAGAAGCTTGGTGCGAACATAATTCAATTCAGCTTTATATAGCACCAATTCACAACATAAAGCATAACTAAAAGATGGTACAGAGTCACCTGATCCATCTCTAACTTGAGGCTTTATTAAAAAGAAAAGTTTTAAGTCTAATCTTAAAGGTAGCAGGGGCATCTGCCTCCCCAATCTGGATTGGGAGCTGGTTCCACAGGAGTGGAGCTTGATAACTAAAGGCTCTGCCTCCCAGTTTACATTTAGAAACTCTTGGAAACACAAGTAGACCAGCACTCTGAGAGAAGGATTTACTTTGTCAGCATTGAGCAGCGCTTTGGGAGCTAGCGCTGGGGTCTCACTCAGGGACACATCTTGTATGGGGGATGTGCTGGGTGACTCAGCTGGGAATTGATCCTGCTGTTCCTGCATCCCAGCAGAACCCAGGCTGCAGAAGTGCTCTGCTGGGATGACGTCTGTAAGATAAGATGGGGCCAGATCATTTAGTGCTTCATACGTGAGAAGCAGGATTTTAAACTATTCTAGATTTTACAATGATCCAAAAAAGGGAGTGTAAAGTCATCTAGTTATTTACAGTTGCCTTATCTGAATGAACCTTGAGGAACATTTTTCATAATAAAAACAAACATCAGGAGTGACTGTTTGTAAAAAACATTTTTATTTTGTTAAATTATTATGAGACCTGATGACACATAGTTGTAACTGAGCACGTCTGAAGGGGTCTGTCTTTGTCCTGTGGAAAAAGAAAAACAGATTCAACATTTTTTTTTAAATAACCAGGTATAGACGGCATTGTTAGCACTACAGGCCGTCTGCTCTATGAATAAAAATGTCTTGTGCATCACTATGTTACACATGCATGTCGAACCTTTGATCTCGTTTTCCCTGCTTGGACAGTGCCTGTTACAGTCCCCACCCAGTGGATTCCTGGCATCACAGATCACCACGTCACAGTGGACAAAAAGCTAAAGGCATGAAGGGATTAATTGCTTTTGTCATGTTATATCTGTACACATTTTCCCATCTCTGAACTTTCTCATTAGAATACTGAAAGTTGTTGAAACTACCTGGGGACTCAAGTTTTGTTGATTGTCGGCAAAGGCAAACATTTGGATCTCAAAGCGCTTGAAGTGAGAGGGATACTCAACCCTGGCATCAACCTGAACCGAATGGAAGATCACCTTAGATGGTTCTACTCTGTTTGGACACCTGGCATGAAAAGAAAAAGCAGAAGGTTGCTGTTGGCTGAATGTCCACCCATCATTTCTCTTCACTTTATTCAACTTCAAAACAAGTCCAAGTAAAAGTTTGAAAAGACTTAGCAAGTTACCCATCAATGATGAGGTTCAACCTAGGCTGGGACATCCTGTCATTTTTCAGTGTTGCCCAGCAGTTTTCCAGTTCCACTGATATTTTGGGATTTCTGGACTTCATCAACGCCACCTCAAAATACAGTGGCTGTTGTATGTACTTCCTGATAGGATAGTCCTCATCCCTGTAGAACGCTCTATAGGTGTTGTCTGAATGAAGAGAGACGAGAGTGTGTTGATTTGTTTTTTTTAATGACAAAGTAGTTTTCACTGAGCATTTTAAAGTCACAGTCCGAAGACCGACTTGAAACATGAAAAATAACCTGGTAAATGTAGAATGTCCCTTACCCAAAGCAAGTCTCATTGCAACTTGCAGCTTTCCTTTTGCATTTTCAGCATAAGGTTGGCTCATGAGAGGCCTCGTTCCAAAAGGCAAAACTTGGGTTGTGTTGATGTCATAGTAACAAGAAATCTTTAACCTGTAGATAAGAGGACAACATGCAAGATTGGAAAAGAAAATCTACTAATAAATTATTCAACTCTTGAGTTTTAAGATACTCACTCATACACAGGTTCCTCTGTTTCATATTCTTCTGGCAGAGAGATTTCATTTTCATACAGCATCACATTAGATAGAAACTAAGAAAAAAAAACAAACAGTAAAGCTGAATTCCAGTCTGCATTTGGATTAATTTACATTACCGGGTAAGCAGACTAGCCTTTCTGATTGTTCCACAGGTGTTCCCAGTGAAGATAAAGTAAGCGAAGCGGTCATTGCTGAACAAGGGACCACAGGTGGGGTCATTGAGGGTGAGCTGACTGGTATTGAGACTGGGAACTGACTCCAGTTTCACTGCCCAAGCAGCCATGGTTCCATTAGGAAAACACTCTGAAAGAGAAACCTCACTACATCATCACTTTGATGTGCTGAGCACTGTGTAAAGTGAGCAACCACAACAAAAATGGTAAGCTAAACAAACCAGTCAGCGTTGAGAAGACATTGCAAGCCACAGAGAACCTTTTGATTTCAGTGTTGGTTTCGGGATTCCTCAGAGTCACATCAAGTCTACTTCTGATGGATGATTGTTCAAAAGCCTGATGATATATCATGAGCAAAAGTACAGGAATTAAAAAAACCATTACAAAACATACTTTTAAATGCAGCCAAAGAAACCGACTCTTATTGTACCTCAAACACAACATCAGGGGCTGAAAAGGGAACCATCAAACGGAAGTGCGTGCCATTATCCATCAAACGGTACTCCTGAGCCAAGACTGAGGTCAACGTTTGTTTTCCTACCGTGGTCTCAAAGCTTTGAGTCCCATATTGGACAAAGACATAGAAGTTATGATAATCACAGCCACCAGAGACAGAGGGAGAAACTGCAGGAAGATAACAGAGTGGACTTAAGTTGCAGTGCAATAATAAATTTAAGACAGTTCCCTTTACTGAATAAGGTGACCAATAGTACAGACCAATGTCAGCCAATTTAGATTCTAGATAAGCAGTGTGGGAAAATGGAGCGAGATCTGGGAGGACCAGCAAGCCAAAGGTCAGTTGGACACTAAAGACTACGAATCCATTTTCCCTCTGTTGGGAAAATACAGATGAATATTAGCAAGCAGAATTTTTAAAAATGCATTATTTTTCCAAGCTCAAGTTGAAGCTTACAGTTTGCAGTACAACAGGATCCAGGAAGGGCACTTCAAGTGTGAAGACCTTGAAGCTGCTGTTGGGAGACATGTGCTCCATGACATTAAAACCTCTGACATTGCATTCTGCCGCGGACAAAACCTCAGATGAGGAGGTGATGTTGACTAGTACCACGTCGGTGCCAAAAGGCCCGAGTATCACCTTAAATATCTGCTCCTCCGGAACGGTTTCTGTGGGGCAATAATAATGTGAATAGAGGCAACTTGCGAATCTGTTTAAAAATCTCAGAGTGCGAGATGAGGCTTACGGTCAATAACTTGAAGAGGCTGAGACATTAACGGTGTTGTGATAGGAAAGAGGACTTTGTATCTGGTGTCCTCCTCAGTGGCATCTTCAATCCAGAGCAACTCCACCATCGGCTCGATCGTGTACGAGGTGAGGTACTGATCATCCTGCACATGACTCTGCAAAATTAAAGATTAGCAGTTTGACGTGTTTGCATCAATTAATGTTGCTGAATAGACTTCAGGTTCATCTTGGCAACAGGTTTCAAAAAAATGCAATTATGTCTATTGAACATATACTATAAGAAAATATATTTATTGTCAAAATACATACAACAGAGATAAAACACAAAACAAATGTGTTTCTTTCAGTGTTCTGCACGTGTCTTTATAACATCTTGTGAACTCCATTTAATATAAAAAAAAATCATTATTTGTGCCACTGACCTTGTAGTATCCACCAACAGCCCCAACAGGAATCTCGATGATGACGTACGCGTCTTTCACCGACACAGAGTACCGCCTGGCAGCCATCTCAGCTGGGCTCATCCTCTGACCGTTGATGCCCATGTGCACTTCCAGCACCTTAAACCGGACAGATGAAACCAGTGGGTCGATGTGCCAGGGCAGGTACCAGGCGATTGTGTTTGGAGTGAAGGAAACACTTCCTGTACACAAAACCATATAATCAGGCAGACACTTTAAGACACTTGGGGACAGTGTTTTAGACAAACTGAGGTAATGTTTCAGTCGTGCTACAGATGTCATGTCTGTATGTACAGTCCAGTAATTGATTAGTGTGTCTAAAGTTGACCAAATCTCAACAATTTCCAATGTTTGTTTAAGATACACAAAAACCAAAGGATCATAGAAGATTATTTTCTGCATTATTTCTTGGTCAAGCTCTCTAAATATTTCCGTTACCTTTCATTAGCGGACAAGCGGCCGCTGCATCAATTTGAGTTGCCAGCCACTTCTGTTCAAAGATCGTAGAGGTTTTGAGTACAGTCATGGGCAGCCCTGCTACCTGCGAGGGTGACAGCTTTATTTCTAACTGACTTCACAGTCCGTAAATTGTTTATTGCCATATTGTGATGTAAATAAAATTAGCTTACGAGTGCATTTTACAAGAGCCAAAATCTATTTTAAGCCAGTTTGATTAAATTACGTAATCGGATTGGGATTGGTTACAGGCTAGAGGTATTTAGTCAGCTGCAGTTGACTCACATTCTGGATATACGTTTCAGGTGTGATCACTGGACTTCGTAGGACCAGCCTTGAAACAGTTTTGGCAATCCCATAACCACTTCTCAGGGCCTCCTTCAACTTCATGACTTTCTCTTCAGGAGTGAAGAACACGAGTGTTGTGATCCTGAATCCTGGTTTTACACGTTTCTGGACCAAATTTTAAGAGCGTTAATTACAGAAACAGGAAAAAAAAGAAAAAAAAGAAACAGAATGAGCTCATCTAACCTCTGCGGCTCGTCGAAGATCAGCTAACTTTGAATTAACCTTCGGGAGATTGTTAGGCAGGACATAATCATCTGGAGTTGCCCTTTGAACAGACACCTAGAAAGGAGGCCACCTTTTAAAGTGATGATCCATCTCTACGACTCATCTCTGCAGTGACATCACATGCACTGGCCTTCATGCTAATACAGGACGTAAAGCCATTTGTCACATGGACTGGAACATGACCTCTGCCTGCTGCATTCACTTGCCTCCATATAATTGTGGTCACAGACAATTTCCCTTGAGGCCCAGGCTGCATATTGGCAGGTTTCAGCCACCTGGTACAGCTCCTCTTCATCCATCTGGTTTCCATGCAGTCGAAGGTTCAGTGTTGTTGTAAATACTTTATCTTCCTACAAGCGCACAGAAGTGAAACGTGAACCGATAACCACATTAAGACATACAAGTAGTACTGCTCAACGAAATGACATCTTTAGTCCAGTTACCACATTTTGAGCAAAGCAGTTTTGAAGGGAGGCATAAATCCTGGTTTCCCCCAGTGGATCGGTCTTCACGCTGAAGCCACACTGAGATGCTAAACTTGGTGTTAATAGGGTGACAGAATTATCTGAGGGAAAATAAAAAAAAAGGAAAAGTTAAGAAGAGTAAGACGGCTTCAAAATGGAAAAGTTAGAAAGGTCAATATACTTGTAACGACAGCCAATTCCAGACGTCTCCCTCCAAGAGGACCAACATCTACGCGCATAATGTTCCCCAGGCATTTTGAGCTGATCTCTAGAGTTCAGGATTTATATTAAAAAGTTAAAGAGTTAAAAATTGTTGTTGCTTAAAATGAAAAGGTTGGTGAAAAACTCACTTATAGAGGGTTTGGTTTGAGCTTCTACGCTTACAACTGCCACCAGGAGAATCAACAACCTGAAAGAGACTTAGTTATTTTCAAGGAAATCAACAGTGAAACTGTGACATAGGAGGAATTGATCACAACAAAACTACAAACCCCAATCCAACTAAACGACTCATGGCCCAAGAGCAGGAAAAACAGGTAACCTTACTGTCCCTGTTTCTGCAGTTTTTAATCAAGTCCGTGGTGGAGAACAAAGTCTCGCGGGCCTTCAGCCAGCTCCTTCTCTACAAATCCAGCCACACACAGGTGGATCCCATTACAGCCCAACAGAGATAATTATAAGGACAAGTGTCGCACTGTAAAGAAATTATTTACACTTGTTTTACTGGACTTAAATTTCTAAGCACATTTTATAAACGTCGTTAGTATTTTAAAATCAGGATCCAGCTTCCAGCTTCTCGACATGTAGATGAGCAGAAATAAACCATCCTGGTCCTCGACAGCCATGCACCGCTCAACGCCTTTGTCCTTACAGCTTTCAATTGGCTGAACACACCTGATCCATGTAATCAGCAAGGAGGACAGCTGGAGAACAGGCAGGACAGGGGCCCTCAAGGACCAGGATTGGCCAACCCTGTTCTAAACTATCAATATGAGAAATAACGGTAAATCTGTATCTCCTAATTTTCTTTTAATGATTAAATTTTATTAATAGAGATGACTGGAAGAGAGACACGTTTTATGGCCTACTCTTTATTTTTTAACTTACAAGAAATATTACTGAAATGTATATAAAATGGTTTGTTTTGTTGGATTCAGTTAACTGAAGCAAAGTCATCCACTGTCTAGACCTTTTTATATATCTTTCTCTGATAAAGACTAAGGGGTTTTGTCAGTCTATTAATCTGCTGGTACTAGAATGAGCTCAGCTTTGAAACAGACCGTTAGTAAAGAATATGTAATCACATTTTGGCACACGTGGCCCGTCCACAGAACAGCACAACAATATCAGAACCTGCTGCACACTTAAGAATTTGGCAAGTTTACAATCGCAGGAATTGCCAATGACGTGCAGAGCTTTTTTTGTACCAGGGATCTTGTAGGCTTCGGGTCAAACCTAGGACAGTTGTTTGGGCGACTGTGATTCGCACAGATGTTTGACATTTTAAAATCATAACTGTAAGAGTAATACAGTGATAGGTGCCTATGCTTTTGCTACTTTTGCATATGATGGACTGCTTCTTTCAGCCTTTAGTAGCAGCAGTTCCACTCAAATATGAGCTAAATACATTTTCAGACATTAAACATGCAGTTGAAGTGATCACAACCTTTGGAGTTCTGTGATCCTAAAGACTAAACATCGCACAGTTTGAACATTTTCGTTTAGAATTGAATACCCATGCTAAACGTCATTTTTTTACAGCAGTGTGTTCCAACATCTGTGCAGTCTCTCTCCCTCCCTTCCCTCTCCTCTCCTCCTCTCTCGCCCCTCCCTGTTCCCTGTATAAGGGAACAAACTGCTGCATGTGCCGCTGTCCCGCCTCCAGCGCTTCTTGTCCCGTGCGTGAAGCCGCAGCACCGCACTCCGTTCACCGACCTGCTGTTTGCGGCATTTCAGGAGAACTCAACTATCAACAAACTAAAACACTGGAATTAATTTTTTTTGTTTTCATGGAAAGAAAGGCTCCAGTTGCAGGTATGTCGCAGCCTAATGTGTTATAATGTGTTTTAGTGAAATTAAAAGTAATATACTCTTAGTATATTTGAGTTTGGTAAAGAATCCACCAGAGCTCATCCATCTTAATGTAGAAGTCAGCGTACAAAGTGCAGCGGGTGGATGTGCATGCTTAGAGCAGTGGTTATGACAGAATATGCACAGAGCAACATGCTGGGGGAAAAAGTGTGATGCGTGAGTTCGGCTTCAACTTGTTGCCTCTCATTTCCTCTGAAAGTTGGGGTAGTCCGCTCCGTAATTTGATTGTTCCGGCGATATTCCGCATTTGCGTCGTCCAAGAAGTGAAGTACCTCAACGCCTCCTCACTTACCCCAGCACAAGCCATTTCCTGTGTGTACTGTATTGATTTATTCCCCTTTAGAGGACTAATGTGTGTGTGTGTGTGTGTGTGTGTGTGTGTGTGTGTACAAACAGTGTGCAATCAAACATAATAAATGCATCAATGCAACACTCATAATTCTGACTCCTGGAGCATTTCTTCCCATGAAACATCTGCATAATCTGCAAAAAATGTATTTCTAATTCAATGACCCTGTGTCTCATCAGCACCATGGGGTATGGGCAAATCCTCCAACAGCATAGGAATGAGGAGGACCAGGTCCACCTCAACGTGGGAGGGGTGCGGCACCAAGTCGATCCGGGCACTTTGCTCCGCTTCCCTCACACGCGCCTGGCACGTCTGCTGCGCTGCCAAAGTGAGGCAGCGATCCTGGAGCTGTGTGATGACTACAGTCCAGTGGAGAAGGAGTACTACTTTGACAGGAATCCCAGAGTTTTCCTTTGTGTACTCAACTTCTACTACACAGGACGCATCCACATGATGGAGGAGCTTTGTGTCTTCTCCTTCAGTCAGGAGATTGAGTACTGGGGCATCCAGGAGATCCACCTGAGCCCCTGCTGCGGCAATTGGTATCACGAGAGGAAAGAGTACATAGAGGACAGAGACTGGGACATCAGGAGTGATGATCAGCAGCAACCAAGCTTTGACTCTTCCTTCGAGGAGCTCTCTGCTCTTGATAAAGACCTAGCCAAGTTCAAAGGTGCCTGGTGTGCAGAGGTTAGAAGCTACGTTTGGCTCAGGTTGGAGGATCCAGGTCACTCCAGAGCTTCGAAGGTCATCGCCGTGGCCTCCCTCAGCATGGTGTTGGCCTCTATTGTTGCCATGTGTGTCCACAGCATGCCCGAATTTCAGCAAGTGGATGACAATGAAAGACCCATTGAGAACCCAGTCCTTGCCATCTTGGAAGAAATCTGCATTGCATGCTTTTCTGCAGAGTTCATCATCAGGTTAATTGTTGCTCCGTCCTGCATGAAGTTTCTCGGAAATCCTTTGAACATCATTGATGTTGCCTCCGTTCTGCCATATTATGCCACTTTAGCTCTGGAGAAAACTGATGAGGACGGCGCTGAGGAGAACCAGGACATAGAGAACGTAGGGAAGGTGGTGCAGGTTCTGCGCCTCATGAGGGTTCTCAGAATCCTCAAACTGGCTCGTCACTCCATCGGGCTGCGAGCACTGGGAGCCACCGTGCGCCACAGCTACCATGAAGTTGGTCTGCTTCTTCTGTTCCTATCAGTAGGGATTTCCATCTTCTCTGCCCTCATCTACTTTGCAGAAAAAGAGGAGGAGCAAACAGATTTATCAACTATTCCCATTGGCTGGTGGTGGGCCACAATCACCATGACCACGGTCGGCTACGGAGACACCTGTCCAGTGACACTAGCAGGGAAATTAGTGGCCACCTTGTGTATAGTCTGTGGACTCTTAGTGGTGGCTCTACCCATCACCATTATCTTCAATAAGTTTTCAAAGTACTATCAAAGAAACAAAGCCATGGAGGGGCAATGTACCAAGCCTGAAAGACAAGACCCAGAACTCCCTTATTATAACATCAGAGACTTGTTCATAGAGACTGCATATCCCTTTATGGGAGGTCTTGCCTTCAGGAATAGTGTGAGCAGTGCAGGGGACGATACAGATGCCTCCAGTTTCCGGGACATAGAGATGTATGATAACAACACCTGTGGAGATGGTGCAGCAAAATGACATTCCTGCCATTTCACTGAGGGTTGCTCCCTTCAAATAGCAAGTCACTCCTTACCTCTAAGGGCAAAAAGGCTTCATAACTGACCTTGCCTTCCCATTTTGTCTTCTTCCTACTTTTTGACAGTGAAAGGCCATGAATGTGTTTTTTTCTACTACAAGGAAATAGCTTGTGAAATATACAGCATCACTAAAACCACCAAATCTAACGGGCACTACCTGAACCTTGCTTAGAGGTTTAAAAGCCCATTTTCTGCTTGAGAAAACTGCAATGATGCATGTAGGAGGCCGTAATGTTAATCCTTTTCAAAGTAATGTAGTGTATTGATTTGTCTGCTCCCTGAAAGTTGAGACAGAGAGTTTGGCAGATGAAGTCTAGAATGACAACAACAGCACAGTTTGATGCTTAAAAGGGCCTTAAACATCTCTGACTGTTGGCGGATATTACACAGTCTGAATGAATAAAAATACATTGTGAAAGACAGTAAGACAAGTAGCTGTAAAGGATTATGCAGTATTATTGTTGCTGAAGAAAAGAGGCAACACATCTCTCTCGGAGCACGGTGGAAAGCACTGCTATGCCTGTTTACTGTTATTGATATGCCAGGTACACTGATCTTATGTGTTTGGGCGGTTGTGTGAGCTCGTTGGTTGACTCCCTGAGCGCAGGGCGACTCGCGTGCACATGAAATGTATCATGAATGTAATATGCCTCTCGCTTGTGACAGGACATACATTAAATTACTAACTCATTCAGTCATTGTGCCACATTTATAACCACATGTATGCGATTGATGACTCCATATTGTAACATTCCCCAACTAAACTACTTACTCCTAAAATCTAAACGGAAATCACTGACAATGTCTTCAGTTGTGCAATGCGCTGAGATGCACTGAAATTGTAGTGGCAACTTTCTTTACCTATTCAGTATTTTCCTGCCCTGAAAGCATTGATTTCCTGTCCTGTGATATTGTCTCCGGTTGGATGAGCTGCTGTCTTACCCGAGGCAGAGATGTAAAAAATCTTTTCTCTGCAGGAGGTCTCAAATGTGCTTATGCAGTTGGTTAAAAAAACACTTTCTCTGAAAGCTAAACAATAAAAAGGCTGTTGCTTGAATTTATTTTGCTATTTGTTTTTAAGTTCAGTTGTTTTCTTATCTACTGGATAAAATGTGTGGCAGTTAGGTGAAGGGAACCTGTTTACATGATATAAGTGAGCCTGGTTTCTGTGCAGATGCATATATCTTACTTTACAGCAGGTGTTAAGACTAACCTGAACAAATTAGCACATTACCCTCCAATTATTTGTTAATAGTAATACATGAGTTTCGATCACTGGGTTTACAGTTTCAGGGATGCAGCACAAAAGAGATTAGCATACTGCTTTACTTTCACTTTTGTCAGCTGCCATTTATTATAATGGCAAACGCAGAGACTTGACAGTAATTCATTTTCAAGGCAGCACACTTTATAAAATGTACAGATGCAAAGCTCAGCTGATACCATACACTATATGGCAGCATGGACTGAAACTGGAAGAAATGATGTGCTGTTATTAAAGTTTCTCTTATGTTAATATTCAAACAGACACTACATATCCCTCAAATGAAGCATATCAGCACAGCCAGAGCCATTCTTTTGTGAAACTGTGCACACTTCATGTCCACACTGATCTGTTATCAAGCGAACCTTATATTTCCTCAGGGACTCACAAGTCAATAGTTAGAAACAAGGACAACAGCAAAACAAATGGACATAATGATTAAGTACATTTGACGTGCAACGTGCAAACAAAAGTGCCATGAAGTGATGCATAGGAGTGTATTATTTCTGCTACACCAAAACAGTCTTACAATAAATATCTGTAAAACCATGATGAGAAATAATTGGCTAAAGTAACCATGTGAAACCCTGTAAAGGTATAACACTTATTATGGTATGTGCGGTAAATCTGTGAAAAACACCTGACTGATCGATTTAAATGAGTTTAAAGTCAGTCCAGTTTAATTCTGTAATCTTTGTTGGTGTGAACAGAAAGGACAGTCTTCATGTGGAGGAAGCCACTGCAGCAGTCACAGCAACAGATAACTAATGTTCTGCATTCCTCACCATTACTCTCAGCCTCGTGGCTTCGTGATGGGTTCAGCTGATGGAAGTTCCAATGCTTTGTCACTTTGCCACCAGCAGAAGTGCATCTGCTTTTAGAATTCCATTCGTGTATCTTGTATTTCGTGGATCATCAAATGTTTTGCAATTATGACTTTTAAGATATTTGGTATTTTATATTGATTCTTTTAATTGTTAAAGTTCAGTTTGCACAGCGGAACAACTTCAACAACAAAGCCAAATTGACAGATTGTTTTTTACTTTATTTCACCTGGCTGCAGATGTAGACTTCTGACTGCTGAAAACACTAAATTAATTTTTTGGATGTTGTCATATCACCCTGGCTGGTGCCCCTAACTACTTGATACTGCTGCGTATCCCTAACCATTCTTGTCTTAAGGCCCATCTTCTGCCAAGTTTAAAAACTTCCATCTGTTTTTCCCTGCTCCCGAGGTCAGTAGTTTGCCCTGGTGTTAGCATTGCTGTGGGTCTTAAGTCTGTGGACACTAGCACCATTTGTCCAGCTCACCTTTAAAGGTCAGCTTTGTACAACTGACTGCCTGTTGTTCAGCAGGTTTATTAAACAAAATCAATTTAAGTCACTCACGTGAGCAAATCCAGTGAACAAGGCAGTTTTTTAATGTTCTGCAGAATTGCATTGCTATGGGCAACATATGTTTATAGGCATGTTCTGCAGTATGACAGTTGCTTAAAGCTTTGTATTCGATTTGACTGGATGTGGTGGAGCATTAAACTACTTGGATAACAGGTGCCACTGAATAATTGGATTACTGTCAGAGACACTGTGTTCAGTACCAGTAAAATGGAAGTAAGTAAAACCTAATCAATAAAATAAATGTAATCCTTTTTTCTTTGGGGTTTTTGTTTGTGAACTCCAGCCAGTTGAATCACTTTGATGCCAATTTGAAGTGAGTAGACAGTGATGTTCCTCAACTGGCAGTTGTCAGAAGGAGATAGACGTAATAATGCCGAGTGTGCAGGACCTTCACAATGATCTGTTTGTGCACTGTGTACTGCAGGTCTTTGCTTTGAAATTTGACATTTGTTTGCAGGTGAGAGTTTGAACTTATACATAGATTACATAAAGCCTCAGGGTGTGCAAAGGCATCAGTTCTTTACCTTCATACAAACGGAGAAGGGGATTGCATGCAGTGATGAATGTGTGGACGGCAGCGGAGAATTTCACAGGGTTATCATTAAATACTCACGCTAACAAAATGCAAGGTGGAACTGTTTTGCTAACAGTTGGTTTGCATAATTATTGTACGACTTGTTTTATGACACGGGGTTAAACAGTCCCTACATTAGAGCGTGTGAATGAAATTTTATCATTATAAGCACATTTTAGATGACATAAACGAAATAACAGGTCAAATGACAAAACAGTAAAGCAAATGTGATTACAATTACAAAACATAATACATACTAAACTTAATCTATATGCACAAATTTGATCATGTGCTGCTCAAATTTTCAAATATTTATCGGACTAAAACAATTTTTTACAAATGCTGTGACCCCTTGTAAAAATGTTTACTATTTTTACCCAATTATAGTAAATTACTAAAACTTAGGCTACTTACTGACTTTGCCCTCAAACCATCCATCCCCGCTTTTCCTTGTAAGGGTCATGAGAGTGCCGTAGCTTATCCCCGCTGTCGTCGGGTGAGAGAGAGGCAGGGTTCACCCCGGACAGGTTGCTAGTGTATCGCAGCAACAACAAGATTCAAGATTCAAGATTCAAAACACTTTATTAATCCCAGAGCGAAATTGTTTTGCCATGAATACAGCCGTTCTCATTACAGAAAGATAAAAAAAACCACCACCATAAATGGCACCAACGAAATATAAATATAAAAACAACAACCATATAGGCACAATAAACAAGAACAACAAGATACATCCATCTATTAACACGAGGCAGGGGAGGAGTTAAAGAGTTTGATGGCCACAGGAAGAAACGATTTCCTGTGGCGTTCAGTGGAGCACTTGATACTGATGAGTCTCTGGCTGAACGTGCTCCTCTGTCCAGCCAGGAC
>JAUMTR010000016.1:11126204-11188187 GCA_032270685.1 Microctenopoma stevenorrisi
TTTGTATACAGCAGTTGTGTGTTTAGACCAGTCCAGTTTATTGTCCAAGTACACTCCCAGGTACTTATACTCCGACAAAACAACAAATAAACCTCGTATAGGACAAGATTTAGCAAGATTATGACCCAACTTTAAGAAGAAAATACTTTGAGGAAGATTTTGTCCTGTCTGACTAAAAAATAAATGGATATTTTTAATGATTCCTGGTGCGAATTAAAGATCATACAGAGCTCATACAGTAACAGTTTTAATATCCCCATTACCTTCTGCCCATTTGTCATGTTTTGATCAGAGTCATTACATGCTCACCGCTAAGTACATCACTTTCACCCGGCCATTACCTGCAGCTGTGGTTTCAGCTCAAGTTCAGCTATAACAAAGAAGCCACTTTGTTTATATTTGGATCCTGCTTTTTTCTCTCATGCAGGTTATTTACACTGACGTTTGATGGGCACTGTTATTGTGCATGTCCATAATCATTCATAAAACTGAGCGAGGCTGAGTTGTCGGCTGAGAAACACACACAATCTCCTGTAACTGAGTCAGACACAAGCCGTTCACATTGATTCACATTTGTATGCTACATCGGTAGCCTGCCCACTCCTCTACTGCACATTTCTGATTCAGACTTTTTTATCACAAACTAACAGAAAGATATTTGACAAGGCATATTTTAGCAGATAGCAACCGAAACAACCAGTAAGGAAAAGCATACTGTACAGAAAATAGCTGGGCATGACAAAAATATGAATTCCCATTTGGATTATCCCAGCCTGACAAAAAATGACTAGCTATGGCCAAACTAACCCTCACCTCACCTTGAGCACTGCGGTGTGACAGATCCCGTTATTAAGGGGATACTGAATCATTTTCATTAGCCTCTCTCTGGCCATGCATTTGGTCTGCCATTACCCTCATGACCAGGAAACCCTAAGCACTTATGAACACAGGGACAAGCAGATAATCCCGTGTCCCACGTGTCACTTGGCATCTATCTCACAGGGAGGTGGCATCAGGCCTTTACGCAGCCCGACCTTAGTCATCTGCTCCTGCAGTTCAGCACTCACAGCAGCATCAGCTCCACCGGGACTTACGGTATTTGCCTTTGCAGAGCGATTGGACGGGTTACGTGAGGTTACGGCATAAACGCTGCAAGGTTGCAGCGGATCTTAAAACATCAAAGTATACGAGCAGTGAGCAGTCACTGTGTCGCTAACTGTTTCCTTTAAAGGTTGTAATCACATGATCTGACAGCATCATATATATTTTATTAGCTCGTCCTAACTTTTCATTGGCAACTGTGGAAATAATATCATTTTAAACCCATTTAGTATCTTTCACTGTGGGATCAGGTGTAGAATGATGTGTACCCGCACAGCACCAGGCCACTGCTTAATCTTTCAGTATCTAATGTGTGCTTAAGCCAAAAAAGCAAGATCAACAAATGTGTTCTCCTCTAACCTGACATATTTTCCTGTAAACAGTTGTTTGGGGTAATAAAATGTCAGTATTTCTGCAATAGATGCAGTTATTAGTTCAGCATTTTAGACTTTAATTCATCTCTGTGCAGGGAACTTTATGACCTGTGGTTTTCCCTGTGAGTAGAAATGAACTGGGTAATAATGGACATTCCCTATATCAAATTTATAAACGCATTTTATTCAGTTTTTGTCAGTTCTGTTTTTCTCCACATCAGGTAAACTGTACAATATACTTGTTGAAAGACTCTCATACATATTGTATCTCTGCTACTGTTAATCACAGACATTATATGAAGTGAATTTACATTTCGTTAATGTATTTTAGAGTGACAGAGCGCTGACAGAGAGTGCTGGGCCGGGCCTGAGTAAAGACAAATGGTAGGATGAAAAGTGTTGTGTACATTCCTGTGTCTCTTAGCTCAGATGATGAACTGATGCACTGTGGATCTGCGGGGAGCTGCAAGGATTTAATGGTGGCAGTAAAAGAGGGCAGAAGGGCTAGAAGTCCGGCTAATGAATCAGAGGAAGAGAGGAGGAGGAGGAGTAGAGAGAGGGGCTGAGTAGAAGAAGAGGAAAACATACAGTGCATGAATACTCAAAGTCTTCTGCCTCTGAAATATATTAATGTTGCTCTGCTGGGAGGTCATGTCAGTGTCCGTACGGTTTGCTGAACTGCCTACGTAGCCAAAAATATCAATGCACGTTTAAAGTTTCCTAAAAATCTTTAACTTGCACATGACGGAAAGCTCATCCCACCAAATCAAAATTCCAACTGAAAGGTGATGCCGAAATGTCAGGTAATCTTATAGTGTTTTTTTTAAACAAACATCACACAGTTCAAACTGAAACCTCTCTTCCGTCACAGTCCTGATTCAGGGAGTAAAACAGCAAATTCAAAGTGCAGTGCTCTGATTGCATGCAGTTCACACACAGATGTAGGTTTTATCCCTGCATGACTACATGCATCCATGCATTCACGAAACCCATCAGTGCTGAGCCTGAACGTTACTGCAGCAGGATTCATTTTTTCACCACGAAGCATCAAATATTCAAATGATGTTAAGCGTCTAAAATCAGTTGCATGTGCTGTAAAAATGTGTCCGCTCAGCCCTTCAGAGCATCAATAAATGTGTGAAATTAGAAATCAATGAGAATCTATGGCTTTATTGAATTCAGTTTTAGCTGCAGCGGAATAGCAATTAGCTGTTTGATTTACTGACCCTTAGCAGCAGGCTGTACAGCGAACGACTACAGAGAGCTGCTATAGCAGTTATAACAATGATAAACAAAGTAGTTGTCGTCTGATAAATTTAATAGTAGATAGTTAGGATATTATGGCCCTTGCAGAAATGCCCTGAAATGAAAAATCAGAATCAGGGCTGCCTCAATATATTAAAAGTGTGTTACAAATGGAAAAATATGTCACTGAGTGATAAAATGCAACAATCTATAAACTGACTGATCCATAAGTTCACAATATCAGTGTCAAAGTGAAGGAACCTGACAACCCTAACGTTATTATGAAGGTTGGGTCCGGTTTCACGGCACCAGCTCTCCCTCAGACTGATTTGCTGTCGCTGTCTTGTCTTTAGACTGGCTGTTGTTGCACAGCCAGCTCTCGTGGTTGTTTTGCAATATCAGGTTTCAGTGTGTCCGTGTCAGCTACAAGCAGCATTGCTTGGTGCTGTCGATCTGACATTAAAATGAAAATCGACTTTGGTGCGTCGTGAGACCAGAAGCACTTAAGAAAGCTCTGAAGACATTATTCAGTGAGTAATTGGCTGCTACATTTCTACGTATTATTGCGCACAGCGATTGCTTTGATTAACCTGAGATGACCTTGTAGATAATTGATGTGTGAATTTGATTTCTTGCAGGAAGAAAAACGCAGGTGAATGTACTCCTACAGCGATGCTTTATAATTTATAACCCATTTTTCTGTTTCCGCATGAATATGAATGTGTATAGGAATTTCTTTCTTACTTTTTGACCTCATAATTTATATCTCAGTACTGGTTCTGATGCTGTGATGCAGTGTTTAGTCATAATCAAACATAACACTTCTCGCTCAAGACAAAGAATTTCAGGATTTTTGTGAAAATCTGATCATGTTTTAAGTCCAATGCTTAGAGTTAGGCACCATCCCTCCGCTCGCTCTCTGTCTCCCCCACAAAACTCAGCCACCACCAATGCGAAGACCATCTCAGCAGATCAGATGAGGAGAAAAAGCTGCAGGTCCTGATGGAGTGAACCCAGGGTGCTGAAAGACTGTGTTGTGTGTGTACAATAAACGTAACTGGTCAACTCACCTAACCGCTCTGTGGGAACTACATGATCATATTTATAAGCAGACAACCACACTAATACACTAGGATTACCTAGTTTTTATTACCTATTCTATTCTATTCTATTCTGTTCTATTCTATTCTATTCTATTACCTCGTTCTGCAAATTGAGGATTAGGTATTTGTGTTGGTATTAATATTTTCTGGTTATGGTTCAGTTTGAACAGAGAGCTACTGTAACAGGCCAAAACAATGTCTCTCTGGAATTAATAAGTTTTTTAAAATCTTCGAATCTTGAAATCACATTCATGCAGAAACAGAGACCGTTTCAAAGTGTTCCATTTTCAGCCACCACCGTAGCTACTGTGTGGATGTTTGCTTTGTTCCTTTCTTTTTAATAACTGAAAAAACAGTGATCTTATTTGAAGTAAAGCAATAATCACTCGTCATTGTTGTTCTGGTCTGATGATCCATAAAATTATTTTTGCGGCTCTTATCAGAGTGATTAATAAACAAATGTACAGGATTCATAATGTTTAAGAAAAGGCACAGCAGAGATGTGATCTTGAACCAGGCTACTGATTTACATTCTCTTGATTAATTTCAGACTTCAAGTTCAAGTCAGTTTTATTTGCAAAGCAGTTTTCATTCTCCAAGAGATTCGTCTTCATACAGTATATAAGCAAATTCTCCATGATTTAATATTCTTTAAGAAGTAAAAAGCTGTTTCTCAAACCTGAGATCAGTCTCGACAACGACTCCAGAGTCCGTGACTCACTGCTCCCTGTACTCTAGAGACAGTAAATTTTAAAACATGATTAGCAAAGCAAAACTGAAATGCACGTGTCTTGTTGTGGAGTAAAGCTCACGCCTGCACGGCAGAAAAGTATATCAGCATCCGTCGCTTGCTCTGCTCGTATCGAGCAACCTGCTTATTATTCATTTCTGCAGGAGAACAGAGGTGAAGATGGGGTTAGGGACGCGCAGAAGAGTTGCCACTTCATCCTCATGACGTTAACAGCGTATTACATAACTTGTTTTCAAGGTCAATATACTATTATAAACATAAACTATTATAAACATCCATAGCTGCAGAGAATGAGCATGATTATTTATGTTATGTTGAGTCTAGATGTGGAGAACATTGGAGTTGTCCGTTCCGTTCAAATGAAAAGCCCAAAGGAGACACTTTGTATTGGACAGTGACAGTGTATTTACCTTAATATGTAAACAGAGAAGCACTCTAGGACGGAGAAATTGTCTCGGTTAATAACACACTAGGTGTGCAATGTAGCCACCAAGTGAAATAAAATAACAGCTTTGTGTGCAGTCATTAGGAGACAATACGTCTGATTTAGATCTCTCCCAGACACCGGTAAAATTCTTTATATTGCTCTAATACACAGTAAAGTAGAACCAAAAAATATATGAGGCGTTGTCTACATTTCTGCAAGTAGGAGGTGTCACAGTCTTCTTCAGTCACATGCACAGGAAATAATGTAAAGGTAGAATAAAGGCTATATTAATCATTGTACAGTATCAATGAGCTAATTCACAAGAGTCAGTGAAAACATTCAAGATAAAAACAGACATTCAAGACTTAGTGTAAACCTATGTGAGGTGCTGGCATTAAAGATGCCATGCATCACTACAATTCTTTACTTTCACTATCCTACATTTATCTCACTCCTTTAGCTACTTTGATGAAGACTCTTACAGTTATAGAATATAAATGACATGCTGGTGTCAATGTTAATGTATAAAGTGGGCACTTCAGCTCCCAGTTTTAGCAGCTATGCTCTTTTTTGTTCCACACCAAGTCACTTTATTAGACGAGAGCAGTGTCCTCAGTTTTTACTCATTAGTAAAAGTGTTGAGTATTTATTTGGGGAGGGCTGGCACCTACTCATGTACCTCTCCTTCCTCCTCTGCAAAGAGCACAGTGTGCTATTTGTTTCACCTGTGTCACCTGTGTGTGAGACAGGTTCAAGTTGAGCTTGTTTGTCTAGATCTCTATCGTTACGAATTTTTCCATAATAAAACAAAATCAAATTTTATTCAAAATTGGCAACAATGAGGCCAAATATTCAGTTAAAAACACTGCTGATAATTTTGTATATTAAAGCATTTCAGCCCATTGAATCTCATTATTGCATGACCTAATGTTAAAGGTAGTGCTTATGTTATATACAGCACATATATACTGAATAATAGTAAAGATGTCAGATGCAAATTTAGTAAAAAGCAGTGAGACTGAGAAAAAGCAGTGGTTCCCCGTTGCAACTGTCAGTTCAGCTTGTTCTCTAATGGAGCCCTGGCTGTGTGCCCGAATCGATCGCAGCGCAGAAGAATTCCGGATTTCAACATACCAGGATCCGTCCTCCAGTTTACATTCCTGCTGACGCAGGCTGGCGTGCCATCACATCTGGATGCGCAAGTGCCGCTTTGTCACGGTAGTGGTGTGGGGGAGGGTGGGTGCAGGAGAAACAGACGGGGCATAGTGCACATAGTGACTCATGGAGATAAATAAGAGCATCCTGTCCACTACATCACCTCCTGTCCAACAGGAGAGGGCTGCACGTTGATGACTCTCTGATGGATGACTGATTCAGTATCCATCAGATCTGGTGATGAATCACAGCCAGATTGAACAGGACAGTGACCAAGTTGAAAACTGTCAGCTCAGGGGTTTAAAGAACACATCCTCATGCAGAATCAAAACATGCTGATGTGCTTTATGTCTCAGAAAGGTTTGTTTTGTATCCTTTATCATACTTCAGCTAAACAAATGACAAATATACTAATGTAAAAAACAAATGTTTTATTCAGCACTTGCATTTATCATAATAAACTATAATTTAAGTCCAAATAAAGTAATAGGGGTGAAAGGAGGTTGGGGTCAATGACATTAAGTGTAAACAAGACAACTTACTGCTTTACCAGCAGACTGATGGTTGATCAATCTATAATAATAAGCACTTAGAAATCACTATATGGCACGTGTTTATGAGACACACACTGCAAGTGCTTTTCATAATGCATTACTGATATTAAATAGGACGACTAAAGCTACCAGATCAGCACTGTTTGCTCATTTGTTTAATAGCGTTGGAAACCCCTTCTCCACCCACACCTTTCTGATGTTGGATTTAAAGAGACTGTCTGTCAATTTCTCCAATTCTCCCAGACTGGCAGTCCCCCATTCTTGCCCACTTCATATCAGATTTACCAGTGATGTGGATGTAAGAAAAGAGCCAAGTCCTTTTCATCACGTTCAACCATAGAGATCAATCCACTCTGCAGGTCCTACCTCTGCATGCTCTGCTACACTCTGCTGCACTCAGCCCAGCCCGTCGGGTGGTAGTCTATATGTAATTACAACAAAAGGCAATTCTCCAAAGCATACTGATGAAGCAGAGGTAATTAAAATTCTCTACTTTGTTAGAACAGCACGTCTCGCTCAAACAAATTGATTTTTAAAAAAGGTTACACGCTGTACCTTCAGGTCTGGACTGTGACAAGTGTGCAGCATAAAATGTATCACAGCGCAAACACACACATGTATCTGCAGAGTTGAGCAGGCTTGTTTTATTGCAAGCAATAAGTGATGCCCTCACATAAAGAATGTCTTGTTAAATCTGCGACTTGGTGAGGACGGGTCAAAAGCTCTGCTTTTTTCACGGGAAGTTGGCAGGAATCAGGAAACGAGGACGGAATCAAGAGCACTTACTGTTAGTGAGTGCATTTGGCAGGCCAACACCCACCAGCTCTTTCACTCACATTTTCAAATTTCAGCAAACGTGGCCTTTCAAGCTGCTTATTTTGCTGAGTCATAACAAAGGAAGGGCTCCTGCAATAACTTTATTGGAGAGGAGACGGGCAGATGGGCACGACGTCCCTGACACAGTAGAGGCATCAGTTTAAATCCATCTCTTTCACTGTTCACTATTCGAGCTGGATTAAATGCTCATTCCCTTGTCATCTACACCTTGTGACTACATTATTTGATTTGAATGTCACGCTGCCCTCTCTTCACATCGCAGCACATCACCTCTGCAGTGTCACATTTAAAGGGTCCGTTTGATTTAAAGGGTCAGTTTGACATTTTAGGAAATACGATTACGTTTATTGCGGAGAATTAGATAGACAACGCTGTTATGTTGATGCATTAAACATGAGGCCACAGTAAGGGGGTTGTAGCTTAGCATAAAGACGGGAGGAAACAGCTAGCCCATAAACCTGCATCATCCCTCTAAGCCTATAAAAACACTTCATCAGCTCTGATTGATTTTCAGTCCTTACACTAATTACAGCTACTGGTGTTACTTCATATATTCCGTACAAATGATATCAAATGACTGATATCAAATAGTCTTGGCAGTATTTATCCTAAAATATTGATCTACCAATAGAAGAGAGCTGAACCAGATGGGAGGGAGGACTTTACGAAGCAGCTCAGGGACAAGAGCTACTGTACATGTCAAGTTAAAATGAGAAACAGAAGCAAAGCACAGCAGACCCACTCTATCGGTAATGAACGTAGTGGAGGGCCATTTGCATAACCATAAAAAAGTAACAGTGCTGACTCGAGCTAAAATACTGACAAATGGGTTTAATTTGATGAAGTGAGCTACCGAGCGAGGACGGACCAGCAGCTGATCTGCTGAATAGCTGTGCACAAGGATGACGGACAGATAACCAATCGAAGGGAGAGGCGTCACAGGCCAAGAGGTCATCCTCGCAGCTGACACCCCTCAATGTCACCGGCCACACACTGAAATTGAGCTGAGTGGTTCGTCCGTTATTGGCCGCTGTAGTCATTACATGGAGTGATCTCGGCGGTGAACACTGGACGTGAGCGACGCTGGAGACGCCGCGAGCAGTGTTACAGAGAATGATGAACATCCAGACTCATCCCGAGGAATTTGTGTTTGTCTCATATTGTGACTCATTGAGGATTTTTCCAGTTCAAATGTTGTAAATGTGCCTGATTCATAGAGGTTTAGTAGGATGCTGAGTTCTCCATCAGTGTACAGGAAATCAATGCACTGTGTCACAGTGAGAGAAGAAAAACTTAAGTCAAGTCAATTCAACCAGAGTAGAAAACCTTTAGCACAAAGACAAATGGCTATGATTAAATACTCTCAGCACTATTTGATCATACTGGGAACTTGGTGTACCAGGGTGTGGAATTGTGACACAGCTTTGGTCTAGTTGTCTACTTTTTTCACTCGCTTTTTCCGCGAGCAGTGAGCTCCGGTGACGTCTCTGTCTCTGGCAGATCTGCGTCAGTCCTTGATGGACAGAACTGTTGAGACAGGCTGAATGTTTTGGGACTGACAGCTACGTATCGAAGTTGTAAGTCGGCAGCCTCCAGCAGACTTTTCTTGCATCTATGAAACTCAGACACAAGCTGTCAATTCAATATCTCTCCTTTCAGTGGAGGATGAGTGTCACGTTTTCTATCTTCTTATATTTACCCGTAATGAAATGTCAATTTCTTTCTGTGTACCTGCTGCACGACTGACATTGACCTGCGGCTTCAAAGGTCACAACCAGAAAATAATCAAAGCTTTATAGCAGAGTGGCCAAACATAAATAATCTTTATGTACATTTTTCATTTTCAGTTTGCGTCAGATTTGACCCCAGTCCAGGTGGAGAAGAATCATTGATCTTTTCATTTGTCTTCCAGACATTTAGTGACATTGATCCAGTGTTTTGTCCTTGTCTCTACTGCTCTTCACCAGTCTGCCTCCTAATGTCTTCATGTTCTCTTCTAACCTATTTCACTGGGTCCATGTAGCTGAGATCTCTAATGTGACTCAGGGAAGATATTTGACTCTCATTGTAAACCTCTAAAAACTGACAGACTCTCGGGGGACATTGAATACACTCTATTATCAGCTGCATTGAACTGCTAACACCAGATCCATAATACTGATGACATGTGAACAAGCAGCCGCTGTACTTTGAACTGACTGACCGACTTTTAACAACTAATATAAACTCTCCCTTATTGCCTAGTGCTTGTTCAAGTGGCATTGATGGGTTTTCTTTGTAAATACAGTTGTTCTATAAGGTCTTAAACTTTACATTTCTTCCTGACGTATCTGACTTTTCCTCCGGTCCTACAACATCAGCATTTTTGCTTTTGCTACCATCACGTGTCCAATAATTCGGTTAGGCGCTGATCTTTTTCTTTTCTTCTTGTCTAGACACTGGAAGCTGTTTCACACCCTTCCTGCAAATTTCTGCAGTTGCAGGAGAGTAAATGAGAGATGTCAGAGTCAAATTTGTCAGTGATGAGTGGGAGACAGGAGCAGGGCCACCTTGTCCTCTGTGATCTCAGTAGCAATGGGCCCAGCCTCTTATCTCCCGAGGCCAACAAGCTACACATCCTTTTACCGAGCATGTTTTCTAAATGGCTGAGTTATGTCAACCTTACTCAATGCCACATTTCACCACTTCCCTCTCTTGAGATGAGTGGCTTTCCAGGCCTTAATCTGTGAAAGATAGTCCTGTAAAACCTGTCTGGATCTCTGAATAAGAGCTGATTACTGTTTTAAATGTTTAGTGATAGTGTGCGGAAGGACAGCACTTTATTCAAGATTCAATAATCTATGTAATCAAATGACAAATAAAAGATGATATAGTCCACAAGGAGTTTTGTCCAAGATTATCTAAATCCATGCAGGGAACAACAGAATCCACTCATTTCCAACACCATATATCCAACTTCTACTTCCACCTGCTGGCTCAACAGTGCCTTGCAACTCTCCGTGTCACTGTGACACTTACTTTCTGAAACACTAACTCCGTTTCTCGCTCTCGATTTGTTGCAGCTTTGAGCCGGTCGTCACACTACAAAATAAAAACAAATTCACAACTGTAATAGAGATTTTAATAAACTTTTCAATGTACAAGTCTTATTGCAGCTGACATGATTGGTTTTCATATTACCAAATTATTGAAAAAATCTGTATCATAAATATATGAAAATCTCATTTATACTTTTTTTTTTTTTTTTTTTACACATATTCATTTCAAAAAGGTCCCTTAGTTGTAGAAGTGCACAACCAACCCAACACAATCCAATGCAAATAAGCTAAATTCAGCAAAGTATTTTCCCAAGAAAAAGCTCTTCACTGCTCTTACAATGTGAGATTTGTTTGATCTAAAGAGATGCTAGTTATCTTGAGAAGTATCATACGCATCCATCAAATTCCCTCAATGAAAACGGTTATATATTTTTGACATATTCAATTAAATAAAGGATATAAAAAGGCATTACTGGCAAAAAGCAGAAGCATACATTATAAGTGCATTTACAAAAAATAAACTTCCTCTGAATATTTAAAAGATACAAATGGGAAATGTGGAGTACAACTGCCTGGCTGAATGGCATAAAGCTAAAAACAGAGTCCCAGACACGAAAGGAGTGAACATTAACAGGAAGACTCGTAAAGCGTTTCTTTTGTGCTTATTCTGTTCTCTAGAGCGATTCATCTCTACCCTCTATTTACGGATTGATTCGTTTTTGTATCTCTCAGTGCCAGTCTTCATCGTCATCGTCCTCTTTTTCAGATGAGTCCTCCTGGCTGCTGACCTCCGCCTGCTCCATCAATCCATTCCCACTTCTTTCCTGATGAGCTGCTGTCGCCGCCGCGGCCGCCATCCTGGCTCGCGCTTCAGCTGCTGCCTGCTCCTCCCTCTGACGCAGCGCTGCGGCCTTCTTCTCCTGCTCAGCGTGGCTTTTCATGTGGGCACTTCGACTCTTCACTTTATAAAATACCCTTAGATATGGGAAGAAAGTGATCCAACATTAGACATAATAGTAGTAACCATTCAACAGAAAACATTCACTCACAGAAGACAGTTTAAGTCAAATAAACTCCATTGACAAGGAGTACTCTGTCTTTGAGACACGCTTGTCAAAAATAAACTGATCTATGTGCTAAATTTTTTATTTTTCTTTAAATGTCATTAAACATACATGTTTTTATCTATGCCTGCTTATCTGGACATTCATGTGAGTCATTATTTCGTAAGGCTTCACCTGCCACATTTTTTGCATGGGAATATCACATCGGGATCCTGGGGGGACTTCACCGGTGCTCGGCTCTTCTTCGCTGCAGGCTCGGCCCGAGGCCTGTGAGGACCCGTGAGGGGATTGGCCTCTTTTTTTACACCATCTGGCTCTTTAATCACCAACACTGTTCCAGCCTGCAGCATCCAGAAGTGAGTGAATGTTAGTTCGACATTCTTAATACATCCATGCACCTGCTCCTGGCAGTAAACTAAACATCTTTGTGGCCTGGAGTTTGTAGGGTTCACTGCCCTGACCAAACATCTAATTAATATCTCTAACATACTATCTAGTGAAAAACTCACGTAGTCATGAACCTTTAGTGACTGAGCGACTATGGCCTGATGCTCGCCGTCATGGTCATTAACGTCCCTCTTGTCATCCTCATTGGCCTCTGCCAGGGTCACTTTTGCCTGCTGAGAACTCTGTTTACGAATCACAAGTATTAATCATCACTTTCAGTTCTCTGGAATGCACGAAATGTCTTCTCGCGTCATCAGCTCGATGAAAAGATTTCTAGCATGAAATACTCAAAAGGATACGGACTTTCTTGTAACCGAGCGCACTATACAACATTAACTAAATCACAGAACAGAAGCTATCGGTGCTAACTTAGCTCCACTGTACCTTAACGTCCACCACAGTATCCGTGTGCTTTTCCACTGGTGAATCTGGGGGGCCGAAGGTTAAATTCCCACTGCGACCAACCTTCATCTGCTTCTTGAATGTGTAGTAGAACTCCACACACTGAGCAACTGTCTTGGTCCGCACCTTTTAAATGTCACATGCACATCATTGGTAGGTAATACAGGCTCAAAATCACATGAAGCGTATCTCTACCTGGAGAAACCTTTTACACTATTGAAGCAGCTCTCTTTTAGGTACTTGGAGGCTCACGTGCTATACAAACATCATGTGTCATTGAGTACTATATCACTGCATTCACACGCACTTAAGTAATTTGGTTACTTAGGGAAACCAGGTTTCCTGGGTAATCGGGAAACAAGTTTTTACATGCACTTCAAAAACCAGGTTAAAATCTGCATATATATGCAGCAGACGAGTAATCGGATTTCTCCTGATTTTGGAAACCTGCTTCACTTTAACTTTAGAGGCAGACAATACCACTGTGAGGGAGACACACACACACACACAAGACAGTCACAGCGTTCAGTTTCACACTACAATCTGTCTGATCAGAAGTGACTTAGTTAGACGGTTAGTCATATGTACATGACAGTAATCACAGCTCTCTGGGTGAGATCTTTTTCTGTTTCCGTGGACATGTTGTTTTATGATATGGTACACCCTTAATGCACATGTATAAATAGTGTATATAGTGTAATGTGCACATCTGACAGTTCACACCACACCATCACCGATCATTGCCGTTAATGTTTCTCTAAAACGAAGACTGTATTCCTATAGATCCAGTTACTTCCCGTGACAAAGAGGATGTGGCCTGTTTTGCCTAATTATCTTCTCTTTTGCACATTTTAGAGTTTTAGCTGTTTAAAGAACGGTGGCCTCTTCATGTTTATAATCAGCATTTCCCATTTCGTATGAATTGTTAAAATAGAAATCCTGACTGAATATGGTCAATGTGATCATTTGTGTCTATTTATAGTTGCAGGAAATAAGGGTACAACGTAGGGATAGTACACAGAGCGCATTTTAGATTCTTCTTCACATCCACGTTTCACATACTAGTTGTATATGTTGCAAGAATAAACCAACAAGCATACCAGTTTCTGCACCAGAAAGAAGTCCTTCCTATAGGCAGAAATCCCCTTATTAAAGTAGCGCTTCTCCTCTGCAGTCCAACTGTCTGAGCCTGTGAAAACCAAACACTTTAAAATTGAATGTGTTCTTACAAGTATTGTTAAGTCTGCAGGAGTTGATAGAAATTATTTCCTACTCACCTGAGTAGTGATAACCTGTGAGGTGATGGCCTTTGAGGAAAACTTGGTCCTGAAGCATCAAATGTCCCAGTGTTTCCTTAAAATGAATATCACATGCATGAGTGCGAGTCATTCTTTGCACAGCGTATGGTGCAAAAGTCTTAGGCCATTATTGGATTAGTTTTTCAGCTATGATGTCCTTATATATTTATTACTCAGTTAGAACAGACAGAAACACAGCTGTCCTAATTTGCGGCTCGACAGAGATCACACTCAATATTTGGCAATTTAGCCTAAATAAACTAAAGCTTTTTTAGCTGCATGTTAATATTAGCATCCCTGAAACAACAATTCTAATGGCGGCCTAAGACATTTGCACGGTACTGCATATCAAATTCTGCTGCTATGACAAAAGCTACAAACCACTGTACTTACAAGGAAATCACCTCCACATTCATGTAAACAGTGTAAAACCAGTTCCTGGTTGGTTCCACCACCTCGGAGCACACTGGAACAAGCCATCTTCATCAGAGGCTCCACTGGAAACCAGAAGGTAAATGTGCTGTTAACAGGAGTAAGTGGGAAAAACAAAGATGGCAACAGGCAGAATGGCTGTAACGTAAGATACTCACTACTTTCATTGCTGCCATGTTTAAGGTGGGAGTTATCCACAGGGAGCCAAACCAAGTCAGCCTTGTGCTGGTCAATCTGGGAAGAAGGTTGATCCTGCAATTGGGGAATTTCTGCCTGGTACTGGGGCCCAATGTTGATACGCCTGAGAAAGAAAGCAGATACAACATGTTAAGTTATGGAGATGTAAGGTATGATTTAATTTGTTTGTTTAGGTAAATACTAAAAATCTCAGAAGCCTTTTTAGATACTCGAGCAGTACTCACGGTTCAAGGCTAACAGGTGTAGCATCAGTGATCATGGGCAGAACAGGAGGTGTAACTTCTGAACTCGCTGAAATATACAAATCATACAGTTCTTATGATTTATCGGAGAGATTCTGGCTGGTAGAGTTACTTTCTGCACGCAACCAAAGAACAGCAACAAACCAGGACTCACTTGAGCGCAACAGGCTGCGCGTTGTAGACTTGGGCGTAGCTATGGGTGGCAGAATTTGGTTGCTCGCGGCTATGTTGGTTAGAAAGGTGGAGAAGTAGAGTCCTGAGCCCTCACGCACGGGAGACAGAATGGGTGGAGGAGTGTAGGGGGGCAGAGTGAGGGGATTGTCTGGCAGGCGGACTGGGGAGCGCAGGTTACTCTGGTAGGACGTGATGCTGGAGTAAAGCGATGAAGGGATAAAAGTGGAAGGTTTGGGAGGAGGGATGAACAGAGGCTCCGGGCGAGGTCTGCGCTTTAGTTTGGATTTTCCATCCTCATCCAGTCCTGGATCATTTTCTCCATCCTGAATATAAGAACAAAAAGAAAGCATATTCTAAAGTTCGGATTTGTAACTTGAATGATTCAGATCAATAACCTGAATAAATACAAAATGCTGTTTCTATTTATTAAGATGAAAGTCGTCCGTGAGTGAACGAAAACCCTTCTTATTGTAGAACCATGAACACTGCCCATAACTGAGGAAAGTGAGGCCTGCAGTTCCTTAGATTAGGTTCTGGATTCTTTTATGACCTCCTGGATGAGTCACTGTTGTGCTATTGGAGCAATGTTTGTTCCAAGTTTTTTTTTTTTCCCCCTCCATTTTGGAGATAATGGCTCTCTGCGTGTTCACCGGAGCCCCAAAGCCTTAGAAAGGGTTTTGTAACCCTTTCCAGACGGATTCTCGTGTTCTTTGTTGAGTTTTTGGGACCGTTGCATGATGTGTTGCTTTGTGAAAACTTGTATTGGGCATCTTTTTGCAGCTTTTATTGGACTCATTTTATATAAACTGGTTTCCTCCCTATGTTATATGTGTTTGCCAAAGCGGTTGTTCACATCTAATTGACACCCTATGAGTGCTGGTCCATGTTTCAGGAGCAGAGCGCCTCACTGGTTGTTTCCTTGGATAAAACCTCTGACTTTACTTTGGCCAGACCAGCCTGCACTCATGAGAACTTCTACTTTGAGGTTGCTTGTAGAGCTAGATACGATTACATTTTCATCTCTTACAATTCACCACATGTAAGAGGTCTTGAAATAGTTACAGAATGCAGTTCAAGTCTGAGTACACGTCTGCAAACCTAATTTGTTTGTAAATACTGCGCCGTGCCAGGAGAAATTCGGAAACCTTGAAATTCCTCAGGTGCTTTGAGTAAATGATAATCACTGATTTAACACTCACTGAGGACAACAATCACAGCAACAACCAATGATAATCCCAACAATGCAAACGTAATTTATTTACAGAACTAACCTGACCAAAACTCTCCGTCATGGAGTTTCTGATTGATCGCCGACGAGCCACAATCACAGAAGGTTTGCGGTCAGACTGTCCTGTAGGCCGCTCGCCCAGGCCAAGTCGCCCCTGAGCCCAGCCACTCTGACCATCTGTCTGATTCCTGTGTACTGGTACAGACACGGGGATAATCAGGGGTGTCATAGTTGCTTGTCTGCCTGAAGAGCCTTCTTCCTGTTGAGCCACAGAAGGAAGCGGGAAGATGAGAGGAGAGAGAAAAGTAACAGGGAAATAGGGGAAGTAGAAGGGAAAATGGAAAAGGCGCCGAGATTTAAAAAGAGGAAGATGGGGTGAGTGCACATGTTCACCCACATTTTAAGTTTCTTTCCAAGAAGCCAACATTTATTTTCTATATGCTGTGTGTGATAATAATGACATCGGGGCTGGATTCATCCATTTTCTCTCCATTACTCTCTTTTAAATTCCTTTAAAATACAGAACAGATTTCTATTTACATATACACAAACAGAAAAGAGGAATTTGCCAGTTTAAGATATGATATTTTAAATAAATGACTGAATGAAAACATTAACGCCACATTATTTCTGTACTATGACATAAATGAGAACCAATTACTGGATACTTTAGTTTAAATGCTGGGTCTCAAAGAGCAAATGTGAACAATCATAATTTCTGCTGGCAGTAAAACTAAACTAATAAGATTCACGATTTACATTTCAGAATCAGAATTAACACACGTGAATCTCCTAAACCAGAAAACTGCTTCTTGTTGACCACAATACAACCGCTCTGGGTTGCGGAGAGCAGTATTAAACCTGTTTGGTGTGTGTTGGGGAGTACAGGAGTGTAGCTGTGCAGGTTGACAGCGCAGCCCCTCCCTAGCTTTGCTGAATGACTGAGAGGGAGTCTGAGGAATGTGGAGGTGTGCAGACATGCATTTGCTCCAAATGTACATCCAGCGTGTGGCAATGCTGTGAACAGAGCGCTAAGACGGTACCTGTGCAGAGCATTGAAACTGATAAAACGTCAATAGAACGATTTTTGCGTTCACCGTCTGCTTAACACAACTGCTAAAGAGTGAAAAGAGAAGCTGATTTTAGTGGGTGTGCCATTCAGAATGTAAACAGTATCAATCCTGAATAACAAGGTTAAGAGTATCGGCTTTCCAGCACTGATAAAGTGAGCGCAATCCTTCAAATACAAAAGTAGCAATCTTCAGTAATAGCTGTTTTTCAGGTTGCACCAGTAGCTGGCGCGAAATACTGTGCAGTACGCCTGCACACGCATGAAGGTTGCTGACTATAGCTGAGACTCAACAGCTGTAGAAGTCGAGTAAACAGACCCAAGAAAAGGGTTTTGTAAACAATAGTGAAGTTCTACACTGAAACAGGGTTCTTCCTCTTTGCACAGCTGCTTGCCCACTTTGCCAGAGGAAATCTTTTGCTCTTACCTGCACTGATTTGAAATCAAACTTAAAGCAAGCATTTCAACTGCTGAACATTTGACTTAAATAAAATGCAAATAACTACAACACCATATAATGAGTGAATAGTTTCAACCTTGGCACTTTTTGCAGGCAGAGACTCCATCTCCGATGCCTTCTGAGCCAAAGTCTCCAAGTTGATCTCCTTAGAGGCCCTCCTTCTCCTACGGGTGAGCTGGATGACCCCTCCTGCCGTCACTTGGCTTTCCACTCCCCTCTGTATGCCCGTTACTCCATTCTGTGATGGTGGAGGCTCTTTTGAGGCTTGAGACCAGATATTAGTCGAAGGAGGGCCCAGTGGGGACTGTCCTTCCTTGGACAGGCGGCGAGAGCGCCGAGGGGCCGCCTGCTGTGCATCGGGGGTCTCTGCAGGATTGGCGGGCACCTTTTCGGGTGATGCATCGGGTACAGATGACACACTGCATGTTGGAGCCTCTGGCTCCTGCTGTGCCTCCACTGACTGGACATCATCTTTTTTAGATGCAGCATCGGGAGGACATGATTCGGCAGATGGATAAGATGCAAAGCTTTGGGTCTGTTGCTGTTTTGCTGGCATCTGTAGTTGTGTTGTTTTTTGTTGTGATACATTTTGTTGCTGCAATTGCTGCTGCTGTTGCATTTGCTGGATGTGTTGCTGTCGCTCCTGGATCTGTTGTTGGTGATACTGTTGCTGCATTTGCTGCAGTTGCTGTTGCTGCATTTGATGCTGCTGGATTTGGTGTTGTTGCTGCTGCAAATGTTGTTGTTGATGCATTTGAAGTTGGTGCTGTTGATGCAACTGTTGTTGTTGCTGCTGCTGCTGTTGTTGCCGATGCATCTGCTGCTGCTGTATCTGGTGCTGCTGCTGCTGCTGCTGCTGCATCTGGTGTATCAACTGTTGATTTTTAGGCTGCTCGGCATACGGCAGGTTTGGCAGTGACTTGTTTCCAGGAAAAACTGAGTAAAAACCAGGTTGGAACTGTTGCTTGTTGGGTCCAAATGTTGTTCGAAAGGGCTGCAGCATGGATCCCTGCAAAGTGTGAGATGGCACATGGGCCTGACCCTGGAGCTCTCCACCTTTGTGGCCTAGCGGATAGGCTTGCAGCTGAGCCTGGTGCATCGCAGCTGTAGCATGCTGATCCCACTCAAGCCCTCTACCCTGTGCTTGGGCCTGGGAGGCATCTCTGTAAACTTCAGGTCCTGGCAGTTGATTTTCTCCTCCCATCGGCAGAGCATTACCTTCATGGACTACTTTATGGAACGCCATCTGACCCCTGACATTCACTCCTCCCATGTAAGGTGTAGTGAAGGTCAGGTTTTGTCCCCAGGCTGACACGGGAGCTTCCTGAGACCAGCCTGGAGCCTGTAAGGTGTCCTGCTGCATCCACTTTACTGGAGCAGCCTGTTGATAGTGCGGTAGGCTTTGGGGCCCTTTTTCAGGGTTATAAACAGCAGAGCTGCTAACAGAGTCACTGTGGCTCGACTCTAAAGGTCCCATGCCATAATAAACCTCTCCTGAATGCTGCACGGGCTCTTTCATGGCTGCAGCCCGATGCTTGCCACTCTTGTCAGTATTAACTTGGGGAGGAAGACTCATATTAATATTATTATGAATGTATGAGTTTAATGTTGACCTCCAAGTGTGCAAAAAATGTGTTTTTGCCTCTGTAGTGTTTTCACTCCCTGTGGTTGAGGAATCCTTTACTTAATTGTGTGTACAGAAGTATTTGCCAGGAAATATAAATCCCAAAGGAAAGTGCTAGGTGGGGAGCATGTAACTCTCCTTCCAGACTTAAATCTGAAATGTGCTGTCCATTCTTCTCATCCTCTTTCGGGCCCAGGACCTTGTGAGAGAAACGAGGAGTTAGACATTTTCTCCTTTTCATGAAAACAAGCGCATGAAGTTTGTACTCGTCTGTAGCAAAGAGGAAACTGAGGCCTACGGCAGCAGATAGCCCAGTCACTACAGGGAAACTTAATGAGAGCATGCCCGTAGGAGTAACCAGCGCCAGAGAGTGACTATTAAAGAGAGATGTTTCGTTATTTGCGTCCAGGTGCGTGCAGAAAAGAAGTCGCAAGCGGCAGCCAACCTCAACAAGGAGGCGCTCGCAGTGTAGCTGCCATTTGGCATAACGAGAAATACAGGAAACGAAGGGGCTCGTGCAGTCAGCCGAGTGATAGCCAGTGATGTTATGTCAAAAAGCAGAAACGAGGAAGCGTCTCAAGAGCACGGCGGCAGTTAGGCGAGCCAGCAGGCTATACACACGGTATTTACCTCGTCAGTGGTGCAGAAAGCTCCCCATGGTCGGCTCCATGAAGTCACTTTGGCTGCGATCAAAGTCGACTGCATGCAGCTCCATAAAGGGATTGTGCGCAGCAAATGTCATAACTCTTGTCAACTTTCCCTTCGAGTTTCACGGCGCACAATATGGCGAACGGGCGACTTGACTGTCCCACGAAGAAATACTCCAACGTCCCGACGCGCTGGGAAGGCTCATTAACGCCGTGGTTACGCCGCTGCACACTGAATCCTCAGAACCGTGCACTTCCAGTAAAACATGTCCACAACTTTGTCCACGCAACGACGGCTAAAACACACCGAGCGGCGAAGGCGTGAAAACGCTGCCGTGCAGCGGGCTCTCCTGGTATTTCCGCTGATTTCAATATACAGCAGTCGAGCCCGCGGGTCTGAACTCGCTGTTTCGGCCCGTCCAGAGCATGTGAAACGCAGCGCAACTGCGCAAACACTCAGAAAGTTATGCGTCCCTAAACGCACCGCCTCACCCCAAAACAGCTCAACGGACATCCTGTTATCCAATCCGATGGCCTGGCCACGCCCATCGCGGCTCAGTGTGCGATTGTTTCGTTGTCATGGCTGCTCCGGAAAGCGGAGTCAAGCTCGTCGCTTGCTAAAACAAGACTGTTGCCAGGATTTTACAAGCACCACACACAAGTCGAATATTTAGATAAATTAACTACAGTTCTACCCGTTTAATTTGTTCATTTTTCCAATTTTTCACTTTGCTAGGAACTCATTCTGAAGGGAAATAATAATAACAATAATAATAATATGTATTTTTACATTTTCTTGACAAAATAAAGTCCTCTCCCACTCTACATTAAGTATAATCTGCACACACTCTAAAACAACTAAGCTGGTTACCACGGGTCTGCACTCACATGCATTTGTTTAGGTTAGAAATTATGTTTAAACACGAGAAAGATCTTTTCAAAAATAACGAAAGATGACATTCATAGACTCTGTGATGTGATGTGTGGAGAGTTTGAGGTTTACCCATTCATCAACTGCTTTTATTGTTATGGGCTGCAGGGAAGGCGGAGCCAATCTCAGCTGTCACTGGGGCAGAGAAAGGGTAGGCTCTGGACAGGTTATCAATTTCAAACCCAGGTTCCTCTAGCTGTGAAGCTATGGTGCTAAACACTACACCACTTTGTGGAAAGAATGCCTTATGAATTGTCCACAAGATGGAGTAGACACACATTAGTTAAATGGATGGATAGGAATAATATCAACATTTATCATAGTATAGTCAAAACAACTAATTTGATTTCTAAACAAAAAATATTTCTAAACTAAAACAACAAATGTACACAAAGTGCTGTACAACATTAAAATCAATCAGAGAAAAACAGATGACAAAACAGTAAGGGAACCGTTTACACCTTCTACTTCGCAGCACTGTGTTTCAACAACTACTACTCTGTTGTAATAACCTAAAACAAGAGTGCACTCTGAAATCAATTTGGCCTCTCCATTCATTGTTTACTGTTATTTTTTACTATTTTATTCTTTATTTTGTTACTGGAGTGATGGGAGCAATATAGCAATAGGAATTTCATGACATAGTGTAATAGCTGTTTCTACTATGTCTATAACAATATAGCTTCTGATTCTGAACGTCCAATTTGTCAGTCTATGGTGTTATGAAGCTTTTTATGATTAAGTTAGGCACTCTAAATACTGGTTAGAAAAACAATATGGTCTGGCCTAACCACCCACCAGTTTGGAGTTGAACTCAGTGTACCAGTCATGTGGTTTATATGCTCATCATCCCACCCAGCCTTGTTTCCAAGTTGCCTTACACTAAATAGCCTTTAAATTGTTTAAAAAGTGCATCACTGCACAAAGCTACAAACACGTAGCTGTAATATGTTGATACAAACAGGAGACAGGGAGACAATATGAGTAGGTGTAAATAACATCTGGGACTGGGTTGATATTAGGGGCACCGTAAATCCCCGTTACGCCCCTGCTGCCCTGATGTTTCTGCCTGCCTGAAAATTATGATTTGCGGTGTTAATGACACTGTGGTCCACCGCGCCGTCGAGGCCGCATTAGAGACCACCGCTAGCCGTGCACGCCGCTGTGCGTCGTGTTTTGCGTGCAGAGGTGCCGCTTCGCCACCGGGGATGCGGGAGTTTGCTGCTCTGCTCTGACGTCACCGCCGCCCGCGAGCCACAGCTCGAGCTTGGGGGCATCGCTCCCCATCCGTTAGCTAGCGCGCTCATTGTAGCTAACGTCAGCTATGCTCCATCGCTGTTGTCCCGTTTCTAAAATAAACAACCTCTCGGGATGACCGGGCTAGTTAAGAACAGAGTGTGAGCATGGGGGATGTTTGGATTTTACACACTAACTGGGATCGCAATGGTGCAACGAGGCGAGGTAAGAGGTCAGGGCGGTTTGCTCCCCACCACTCGCCGTCAGCGAGCATGCTAGTTAGCTTGTTTACCGGACCACCGGAGCTGCCGCATTGAACAGTGTCAGCCAGAAATGTGAGCCTCCTAACGGATAATATTTCAGGACGGCCGGGCGACCTAAGTTATGACCAGCGGTCGCAGCTGCGCTAGTCAGAGTAGTGTTTTGGCAGCATTGTGTGCTAGCCGCTATTCTTCTGGACAGCTAGCATTGTTAAAGACCCGATCTGGAAGTTAGTCGTCTAAATGGCATTCCCCAAATGTTTCTGCAGGATGCAGTCACTAAGAGACACTGGTTTCTTTTCCCTCCACTGCTGACTCAGTAGCATATGGTTGCAGTATACAAACAAATGGAACTGAATTTATGAAATCGGTTCTCTGTTTTCAGTGAGGAACTTGCGTCAGTGGTGCCAGGTGCATGCTGTTGCTGAAAGCACAGGATGAGTGCGGCTGGAGAGCACACAGACATCCTGTCGGTGGCAGACGTGGTCAGAGACAGATGGAAAGTGGTAAGTGTCACTGTAGAAAATCACGTCGTTTCACTAAAACACCGGGTCAACTCAAGAGTCTGCATCTCTACACACGTGCTTTGGCTTAACAATAAACGAACCCTTATTTTCAGGCGAGGAAGATTGGTGGAGGTGGGTTTGGGGAGATCTATGAGGTTTTGGATCAGGTGAGCCAGGCCACTGTCGCCTTAAAAGTGGAGTCGGCACAACAACCCAAACAGGTGCTGAAGATGGAGGTGGCTGTGTTGAAGAAGCTTCAGGGTAAGTTTCCAGTCCCGATTCACAGAAAATAAGTATAGCTGGATTTCCTTCAAGAATTTGTATGGCTGAGACAGAAACGAAGATCATTGTGAATTTAGTCTGTTTTATTATGATGGTCATGCTATTAAGCATCCTAAAATTTAAAAATGTGTTTTTGCAGGTGATAAGGGACTGCTGAAGTCTCTTTCAGGAGACGGTGCAATCTCATTGCTACAATAATCTTAGGCTGTATTTTCTGTACCAGTGCTGCATCATACTTAGTGCCAAGAAAAGGGTATTCAATTACATTACATGTGCCATTGAATGAGTCTTTCAAAATGTAATATGGTGAATAAAGTCTGAGTTAAACATTAAAACTTCAGTGTATGAAGCAGCTTTTCTTTTCTTTTTCCATGATGGTTAGCTTTTATTTTTATAAAACAAATGTTCTTCATGATTAAAATAAAAGTGATGCTGAATTACGTTTCTGTTTTTTGACAGGCAAAGACCACGTGTGTCGCTTTGTTGGCTGTGGCCGAAATGACCGCTTCAATTATGTTGTGATGGAACTCCAGGTAAGACCTTTACCTGACAGAACTAGTCGAGTATTGAATTAGCTTTTGATAGCATATGACAGTCATGAATGTGACAATCATCAATGGTTTTGTCTAAAGGGGAGGAATCTGGCTGATTTGCGCAGAACTATGAGCCGCGGCACCTTTTCTGTTTCCACCACTTTGAGACTCGGCAAGCAGATTTTAGAGGCAATTGAAAGCATCCACTCTGTCGGCTTCCTGCACCGTGACATTAAACCCGTAAGTTGACCTGTAGACTAGATGATTTATGGATCTCATGTCTATGTACTCTCTGTTTCAACCACTCACCACAAATGCATTTATGAAGTACTTTTTACGACAGTTACACTTGAATGTGTTTATGTTTATCTCTGGTAATATTGCAGTCTAACTTTGCCATGGGAAGACTAGCCAGTACCTGCAGGTGCTGCTACATGCTTGATTTTGGTTTGGCACGTCAGTTCACCAACTCCAGCCAGGAAGTCCGTCCAGTAAGTATTTCTTACTAACTTCTTTTAAGCATTGCTTTAGCTTCTTTTATCAAAGTTTGAACTTGTCAAAACAGGATGAACGCTGGGAGGTCTTTCACTCGTTCTTTCTAATTTTGCTGTATCTTTCAGCCTCGTCCTGTGGCAGGCTTTAGAGGAACGGTGCGATATGCTTCAATCAATGCTCATAAGAATAGGGTTAGTATAAACCGTATTCTGACTGGTCTGATATTAACTATTAGTACACTTGCTTGCTAACCTTGACGTATCTTACTCTGTAGGAAATGGGTCGTCATGACGACCTGTGGTCCCTCTTTTACATGCTGGTTGAGTTCATGGTTGGCCAGCTACCGTGGAGGAAAATTAAAGACAAAGTGTGTGTCTCTATGACTTTGTTTGTGTACAGCAGATTTATTTTTTATAGTGTTATGTATTTTTGTACAAGTGCATTCAAACTCTTGTTTGTTCCTCATTGCTCCCAGGAACAAGTAGGAAATCTAAAAGAGACATATGACCACAGACTCATGCTGAAGCACCTTCCATCAGAGTTTAGCACTTTCTTGGATCATATCCTGACCTTGGACTACTTCACTAAGCCTGACTATCAGGTTGGCCATCTTATGCTTGTCATATTGAATGTACTGCGTATTCTTCTCTAGCTGTCAAATACTGATGCCCATGATTTTCCTGTCACAGCTCCTGACATCGGTGTTTGAGAATGCTATGAAGAGCCACAATATGCTGGAGAATGATCCTTACGACTGGGAGAAATGTGATTCAGAGGATATGCTGACCCTCACTGCCGCAGCGACCACTGCTCAGCAGCTAACTCGCCTCACACCTGCGTACTTAGGGTATTTAAATGCAAAAATATAACTGGCCACTGGATTTATGAATTGCTTTAGCCTTACAGTGACATTTCACTCACCTTATGCTTAGTTGAGCATGTGTTCAGACATATACGCACCTTTTTAAGAGTAGAAAATCTGCATAGTCAGAGATCCCTCAGAAGTCACTGCTGTAAATTGTGCTGATGACAGAGCTATAGGGTGACCTTCCCTCTCCTCCACAGCATGGCCAATGCTTCAGTGCTGCCAGGCGAGCTGCAGCGAGAAAACACCGAGGATGTCCTGCAAGGGGAGCGCCTCAGTGATGCTGACAACTGCCCCCCGATCCCAACACCAACCACCCTTGGTGGAGATGTATGGGAAGAGATGGACCGCAATCGAAACCATAAACATCCCCAGCCAATGATCAGGAAGGTCAGGGCAGTGTAATCCACTGTAATCCTTTAACTACTGCTGCTGTGTTCCTGTGCAGTGTGATAATAGACTCACCTGCAGTGCAGTGCTGTGCGTGTAATGTGTAGATATCCATGCACAAAACTGGATATCATCATGGAGTTTTAACTTGCATCTAAATACAAAACTGTGTTCCAGATCTTCATGAAAAATACATCCTGCTATTTGCTCCCTACAATCCTGTTTGGAGCTCACCTGTGGTCACCCTGATGCTTTACAAAATAAAATGACGGACTTCCTAACTTCATATTATTTCTCCTCAGGTGGTGAGTGAAGATGAACACAGTCAGAACCAGGGGAACCAGAGTCCCAACACCGGATCTGTGCAGAGTTCTCCTAGGCGAGTGCGATCGGAAACCATGTTCTTGGATCGAGCTGCACCACTGCTTAGGAGGATGAGACACAGTCAGAGCTTGGCATTTGAAAAGAGACTCGCACCCGAACCCAAGCCCACCATCGAACGCTTTCTGGAGGCCTAGTTAGTACTCATCAAATTACTAAAAAGCAAAAATAATTTTATTTAAACAAAACAGATTGAAGCTTAATGCTTAAAATGTCTTGTTTCAGCCTGAGCAAGCAGCATCCTATCCTTTCTCAAGTTGGAGAGGCATCCATTCCTGAGAGGGGTCAACAGACACCTCCTTTCAATGAGGAGCACTCTGGAACAGCAACTCCTGATCCAGAGGAGGGCGCAGCGAGCAGTGGCTTTGTGGCTGTAAATCTCAGCCATTTGCCCCAGGAGGGTGACTCTCAGGAGTGGGAGATGCTGGAGCTGGAGCAAGGCAGTGGTTCTGGAGGAAGCAAGCTTGCAGGGGAAGCCCTGCATGAGAAGAAAGTGGGTTCTCGCATACCTCTTGAAACTAAAACCCCCTCCTTTGAGCAGCAGAATGGCCAGTCCACTGCAGTGCCGAGCAGTCCTGTCCTGTCACAGATGGCCATGCCTGGAACGTGGTTGCTGGGCCACAGGAGGTTGCCAGGAATGCTGGTACAAATGCCGTCTGTCATTATGGGAAGACCCCAGATGGAGCAGGTAGGGGGTAACCTAACATGTTGGTAACTAAAAGCAGCTGTGATGAAGTAGTATTTGATGAAAAGCTCCACTAATTAGATTGTTCTGTTGTTTAGAACATTTTGTAGTTCACTGTACAGGCAAAACCTACGGCTAGTTCCTGGTACCTTTTTGGTACGTGCTGTTTGGTCAGAGAGAGGTGGTACTAGTGCAGCTGTAGTTATTTTGTCATCTGAACTCAATCTCAAAAGCTTTTGAGCCATAATTCAATCTTCAATATTGAAATTCCTTCCTAATACTGATCAGACGGACAAAAATCTAATGTAAAAGGTTTATTGTCACAAGAAATATTAGAGTCTGTCTTTATGTTGAACATAACTTTAATACAGTTTGATAGCCCCTCCCTTCTAGGTCAGCACTCCAGGTATTTCCTTGGTCAGCATTTTATTAACTATCTTGGGGGAATCCCCTTACTTCCCCTGTCCTCTGCATGGTCTCTGTTTGTTACGGTCAAGGTCAGATCAGCCCACTTTTCTCCTGACACACCCATTTTCATATGATTTCTTTTGCCCCCAGCAGGACACACTTGTTATTCCTTTTAAATCTTATTTGAGTGTTTGCTTATAAGTTATGTAGTAATTTATCATTCTAATTTGTGGACGTTTTACACCTATATATTAAATGTTACCGTTTGTAGGACTACATAGGGTATTGCAGCATAGCATTTGATCAAAGAATACACATCACTCTTAAAGTCAAATGAATATAATCAAGAAATGTTTGCAAAAATCAGTTAATTTGAAAGACATTGAACAATTTTTGTATATATTTATAATAACCAGAATACTAATAATAAGCTAATAATTGTGTATGTATTGACTGTATGTATGTTCTGGTCAACTGATTTTTAAGTAAAATGGAATGTCATTTGATTTTCATGTTTCACAGATATGACTGAACCAAATTTGCAAGCTATAGACACTATTAACTTTGAATCACTTTCTAGCCTTCTAGCGCTGCGCCACAATCCCCTGCACAGGAGAAGAGTGACGCTATACCACTAGAGGCCCCATCTGGTAAATCTGATAAACTCATAGAGGAAGTTTTAAAGGATCGACTGAGACTGGAGTTAGCTCCAGTGCCGAGCTCAGTTAAAGGCCCTACAGCTCATCTAATGAATGAACGAGACCCAGAGAGTGATTCTGGTCTACCTGATCGCTCCTCGGAGCCAAATCAGCAGCCCCAAGCCGACGTGGCAGGGGGCGCTGTGGAGAGCACTGTGTCCTCCTCTCCACCTCCAGCTGTACTCAGGCCAAGAGACTCTCCCTTGTCCCCAAGATTTAGCCGAATTCCGATACGAGACCCCATTTCCCCCCGGGACTCTCCGAGTAGAGACCTCAACATGGAGAGGCGCCATCGCTGGAGCAGTCCAGTCCCCGGCTCACCCACCCACTCACCTTCCCCATCTCTGTCCTGTGATAACTTGCCCTGCGCTCTACTGAGAGACAGGCTCTTCTCAGAACGAGGCTCCAGATCTGATTGTGTGGGAGAAGACCCTCTCTCCTTGTCCTCCTCATCTGGCAGCAAAAGTAAGATCCCGCGACCTGTTAGCGCCACCTTTGCCCTACCTGAGCAACTCACAAGCAGGTTTCTACCTCGACCACCTCCTGGG
This sequence comes from Microctenopoma stevenorrisi, assembly GCA_032270685.1. NCBI lineage: Eukaryota > Metazoa > Chordata > Actinopteri > Anabantiformes > Anabantidae > Microctenopoma > Microctenopoma stevenorrisi. The sequence goes on from JAUMTR010000016.1 coordinate 11,154,293, forward strand.
AAGCCACCCATCCGCCCATGTGTGGACAACAGGTATGAGCCAGGCCTAGTAAAGGTGCAATGAAATTGTTTTTAATAATAATTAATAATGTTATAAACTAGATTATATATACATTATTTTTTAGACGTTTTACCATTTCTGAGAACATAATCAAATGCATTTCAGTTATTTAATAAACTAGACTTTCAATATGAAGAAGCAGCAGGAGAAAAGGAACCATAAACAGTGAAAGTTTCAAGCAGTAACAAAGCATGTTTTGTTCTTCTTTCCAGGCGACGGCGGTTGCGAGTGCGTGCCAGCAGCACTAGTGATACCGACTTCTTGGCTAGTTTGACCCAGCTGATGCAAGACCGCAGTGGGATACTCTTCAGCCCTCCTCCTCGCCAGCGCAGCTCCTCTTCCTCCCTGCAGCGCTCTCTAAGCTCCTCCCCCTCTCGCCAGGAACTCCGTGATGGCGGGGCACTGCATGGACGCAGCTGCTCGCCATCTAGCTTCTCCGGCTCCCCTCCTCCTCGGCACGCTCACACGCAAGACAGATCGAGTGGGCAGGGTCAGTGGGGTCACACCTCCAGGGGAAGAGGCCTGATCCATGAGGGTAAAGGATCTGGGAAAGTCACTCGATGACTGTACTCGACTCAAGTGACTGATCCGGATGGTACAAGTGTAGCGAGACGCTGCTTCGCATCCAGTCCATGTTCATATTTGTAAATATGGCATTTGCTCAAGGGAATGTACTGTATGTAATGTAAAATGTATGATAAATTGTATTTATTTATTTATTCCTTTGCTGGATGTGTCGCCCAAAGTACTTGACAATGTGGCGTGATACCTGCAGTTGAAACAAAGAGGTTGCGGAAACCTTTATATTGCCAACTCTTACCTCTCATTTGAAACACACCTCACTGAACACTTCACGTAGGCCTAATATGAGACCAAAAAGATATCACTAGAGCGACTTAAAATTGATTCTAACTGTATATATGTAGCATTAAGGAAACGGTACACACATACACTAATAGAAACCATGTAGTTACATAATAACACTATTAATCAATCACACTGTAAGCACTATACCAACGTTCATGTACTGAACCAGGGCATGCGGTCCCATATTGTCCTCACCCCTGTAAAGATGCTAGATTAATAATAGTATGAAACAATGAATTGCTTATTTTGACGCATCACAGTGTAGTACTGCGCTTTTACTTTGCTAGAAATTATGTGTCATGCAAAAGGCATCAGCATATTAGAATGTACATCTAAGTGCACTCTTATGTAAGGATTTGAAAAGGGCATGAGCATTATTGCAAATATTTTTTTTATTCATTTGTACAGTCATTTAAGACCTCTGTGTTTTTATTGCTTATGATCAAAATATGCCATAACAGAACAATGACCATGTGCATTTTTATTTGTCGTGTCAAAGGCAATGGGACAAAAACTGATAAAAACCTTTTCTTCATGTCTGATTGTTGCATTTAATTTTTTTAGCAAATCCAAAAACCACATGTGAATAAGAGTTTTGAATAAAAGCCAGGTTTCAAAAATTCATTTTCCTGGCTGCCTAAATAGTTATTATGAATAAAGGTCAGTTCACTCATATCTCCTAAACATTTCTTTATGCACCCATAGCAGTATCTACATTCCAATTGTGATGCTACATTAAAGTCTCAGCTTTAATTTCAGCAGGTTATAATAATTTAGAAAGAACTGTTGACAGTCAATGGACTTCAGATCAACTGAAGCGGCTGCACGTCCTTAGAAAACAATCACTTGTCAAATTCTGTTGAAGCAGCAGCTCTGAACAGACGTCCCTGTACACATAGACCGCTGATGAGCTGGTGTCCACAACGAAGTGTGGGCGATGACAATGAGCAGCAACACTATACAGGACGTTAGACGTTTTCTATATTAAGTAGTCTAATCACTCTTTATAACTGTATAGAGAATAATGTGCTCATGTTTTAGGACGCCATTAGATTTGTTGTTTTGTCAATGGTGTTATATAATCTTATGTATATTTATTTAATAGTCTTTTAATTAGAATTCAACTAGAAAATATAAGAGATATGAACACAGTATTAAAATACATAACAATTTGGAAAAAAGAGTTAGGTAGAAGTCAGGTCTAATGTAAATGAGACACTAAACTAAGACATTAAATGTTCATAATACAATAGAACAAAATTTATGGGTTTTTATATAAGTTTATTTAGTGAATGACTTTCTTACAAGGTAAGGAATAAACTTTTTATTCCCAAGCAACATCAAATGTACTAAATACAGTATATTCTTAACAGAAAACTGTGGATTGTTTTCTCCAAATTTAGAATGCAAAACAGAACTTCTGAAGCCACAGAACTACACAAAATCCTGCAGAGTTTGGCAGCTTTGAAGGAAGCCAACGGGGATAATGACCTTCAACCTTTAAATAGAAGACTGTATGTTTCTATGTAATTTTTTTGTCTTGATGACAAATGATAAAATGAAAATGTTAGATTTTTTGAAAAATTTATTAAGAGTTAATGTTTAAAATTTCCAATTACAAAAGGTGAAGGCATATTGAAATTACCACTTTAGTACTTTCTAAAAGAAATTTACCAACAAAAAATGACCAGCAAATACAATTTTATAAATTCAAATCAGCAACAAATTAAGTAAAAGACAAACACAGTGGTGTACTTTCTTTTTTGACTTAAAAATCAGATTAAATGTATGAAACTGTAAAAATGCAAGGTGTGATAAAACTCTTAATAGTAGATACTATTTATTTACAAGACAGGACAGACTGCAGACTCTATATAAACTTGGTAATGAAGGGTAATAAAAATACATTTCCTGCTCAACTGCTATTACCATACAGTAGTTCATAATCAACCAACCAAATGCATAAAACTTTGAATCAATGAAAGCTGGAAGTCTGACGTCAGCAGCAGGCAACAGGACCATGGTGGTGATGTGTGCTGTGCCGTGACCTTTGACATGTTCTGAAGCTAGAAGAGAGGCGCAAACTGTCTGGGGTCGTCTGGTAAAACACTGATGGAGTCCTCCGCCTTTCCACAAAGCATACAGAGCATAGTGTACTCCTGGACAATAAAAAAAACCATAAACACAACATGAACAACTATAGCAACACCTAGCAGTCTGTGTAGAACTAAAAAAACATCTTAGACCAATACAATGTGAATTGTTCACATATGTGAATCTACTTATTTATGGTAAACAAACCAGACACCACTTACCTGATATTCATCAACAACGGAGAAAGTATATTCATGCCCTGCGATTACATGGTCACAATTTTTACAAACATCTACAGTGCAAAGACAAATTGAAATTAGTGATTTTTGTCTTGTTGAGTGTGTCAGACATTTGGGGAATCACAGTGTTACTGCTAGATACTGTGGCAGGAAAACTCCATGGTAGCATTTAACGATGTCTTGTTTATAACAGCAGGAATGATGATTTACCTGAAATACAACTAATTAGAGGCCTGGCCAAAACCTTACCTAAAAAATGCCTCCTAAAATATTATTGTACGCATATTATCTGGTGTTTTTCTGTAGTAGAACGAATGGTGGGCAAATGCAACATTACTTATGGGCATTGCAACCTTCAAAAAACGACCAATATGTCATAAATAATTATATTTAATAATAGTTTCTGCACTATGGTTTTAATTGGAGCACGAGAATAGTGACTAACGATCATATGTGACAATTTCCTCTCCATCATCATCTTGTGTGGATTTATTGCTGATCAGCACGAAGTCCCTCTGGTGACAGTTGGCACAGCCCAGGTAGTTCATCAGGAAAGAGCCGTCCTCTAGACAAGTGCTCCCCTGGGCAGGAAATCAAAGAACAAGTATTTTGACAGCATTGCGTTTAACATTTTGATTTCTCAAATGCACGCTGAATTTTAAACTTTTTTTAAAACTATACACCAGCGCACGGTTTGAAGTGTCTGATTATAAACTGTAGCCAATACGTTAGCGTTTGTGCGTAATAACAATTCTCAACTTACTCGGTCCGGGTATTGTTTTTGCACACAGCCGTTGCACATTTTTCAGTTGGCGTTAGTGACACTCTAGAAAAAGCTAACAGCTAAGCTAACAAACCTGGGCTTCCGCACGGAACGATGGTCCCTGCAACATATATTGGAGCTGTAGAACATCCGGATAAATGACCGTCGTTGCGAAATCCGTCTAACGAGCCCTCCCCATGTTTTGAAGATCCACGTAAACTCTCCACCGACTAACGATTGGGCGACGTAAATGTAACGTGGTTTACGTAGGAAACATGGCGGCTTAACAGCAGTGGAGTGTTGTTGCTATGTGAAATTTGTCTGGTAATTATGATTTTGTTGTAATATATATTGTTAACCCAACACTTAGTTTATTATGGTCTTTTAGGAATGACCCTAAATGTTGTTAACTTTGCCCAACAGCGTGTGTAAATTATGAGCAGGCAGCCTGAAACTCGTAAGTCCAACCAAAACGTGTTAACCTTTTTGTGAGCGGAGGCTAGTTCTGATTTAACGACCACGTAGAAGTCTAATAGCTATTGTGGTCATTTTGTGATACTATGATGCTAATGATACACTTGACTAGATTTATATATGCCACAATTCATGCTAATGTACAGGATCCTTTCAGATTTATAATTTTATGTCCTTGTGTTCAGAAATGGCCAACGGTAAAACCTCACAGGGTAAGGTGGACGAAAAACCCGTAAAGCAGAGGAGCAAACGCAGCAATCACTCAACTAGGAAAGCTAAACAGATCTACTGCATCTTATGTCGCAAGTACTATATGAACTATGTAAGTGGCTCGAATAGCAGTGCTGAGTAATGTAAGATACCTCAACTTGTACATGTTACAGGAGATGTGTAATGTTGACAGTATCTTCCGTAACTGCAGGAAGCTCAAGAACATCTGCATAGTATGTTACATCACAGAGAGCTGGAGACCGTGCTTGGCAGGTGAGTAGCAATGGGATAGATCTTTAGATGATTGCCCGTCGTGCGAAGTTTGGGCAACCTTGTTAATGTTCATGATTTTCCTGTTTAAAGCGTTGGTTGTTACGGTAAATAGTGTGATATTTGAGAGGTAAAATGAAGTTTATAGGATTTACAGAAAGAGTGCAATAATTGTTAAAACAATTTTAGGCAGGTGCATAACTTTGTAAGTTGTTTAATAGTAAACAACATACTAATATGTACATAAACATTTTGTTTTTGAAGTGAATCCCAGTGATGATTTGGCACTAATAGCAAATACTTTTAATGATACACATCTTAGTATGTCCAACACTACTATAACACAGCGATAAGATGTTTTTATTTTTCTCGAATTAGTTTAAAGCAGAGATTTTGTGGTTTTCCTGCTTGTCTGACGAAAAAATTTTTCATCTTCTTCCACGAACAGAGATTCGTTTCATGAATGCCAGGCATGTAAGGCGCCCTCCATGGGTTTGAATGAGTATGCCGAGCACATCTCCGATGCTCAACACAAAGTCAAGCTGAAGAGCCTAATGTCTAAAAATGTTAAGCCCATCTCGCTGTATAAGACTCTCAGCACAGAGACCATCAGTAAAATCATGGAGAGAAACAAGACACTAAAGAAAGAGCAGTAAGTTATTTTGCTTGTTTTTCTATTACTGTATTAGATCTTCAATTTTATATGTGATTTTATTGTGTTGAACAACTATAACTCTATTTCCATCACAGGAAGAAAGCAATGAAAAAGGGCAAAAAGAAACTAAAGCAGATAGCTGGTCAGAAGCGTGCAGAAATGCTGCAGGGGACCACTAGAAAAGACAAAGTGACATCCAGACGGGTGAACGCGAGTGGACCAGTACAGATGCAGGATACGTATCCAAGAGGAAGCAACAGTGCTGTCGTTCAAAACAAAGAGAACAAAGCTTTCAGTCTGCAAAGAAAAGTTAATCAAAGAGGAGCACGCTTTCAGCATCAACGTGGAGATGTCCACTATTTGTCAGGCGCACCCGCAGGTAGAACCTGGCATCGGCCTTATGTTCAGGACCAGTTCACCCAACACACTCACATTCAACATGGCAACTTTCAGTCCATCAATATGAAAGTGGATAACTCCAAAACAGGCATGCACATTGAAAGACCTCACAAAACCCAACAAGATCATACTTATGCACCACAACAAGTAACATGGCCTGCGAACGGCCAGTATGATTATTACAACACACAGTACAACAGCGCATCAGATAAAGACTTCACCAGTGATCACCTCCCTCAAAATGGAGCTATAATCTTTAATTATGACGAGAATGAGAGTACGGGATCTTCTCATGCAGGACAAGATGTTTCACATTGTTCTGCTAATCCTACTGCAGCAAACAAGTCCGCCGGCACTGCTCCTATACGGGATGTCGATGTCAGTGCTATGCTGAGGCAAATCAGAAGGGCGCTGGGTGTGAGGGAGCCTTGCAGAGCAGACCGTGAAGCTAAGAAGCAGAACAGCATGGCAGGTGTCCAGGTGGTTGGAACTGTGAAAAAGCCACCCACAGATGCTTCGCCTGCGTATTCGCCTGCTCCAGCAGCCCAACCAACTTTTTCTGCTTCAGACATTGCTCCTGCTAAACCAAAGCAGACTTCCAGAATTGCAGAAGAAGCAACTCGGCATTGCCCGGACAGCTCAGTAGTTGCGGATGGAGTCGTCAACACAGCAGTTTCCTTCAGTCAGAGTATGGGCAAGACGACGTCCTCGGAGCCCAGTCTGAACACTAACCCCAGGGTTCGAATTGCCCACAAACCAGGCAGATCTCAAGGTGGTAAGGAGGCCAGACTTGAACCAACCCTTAATAAGTTGATCAGTGTACCAGGAGCCAAGAGTAGGTTAAGCTGGAACCAGTTGTATGAGGGGAGGTTGAGGAAAAAGCCGGACACTGTGAAAGGCATGCCCAGGTAACGACATCATCTTCACCGTTGGAGCTGTTTTTTTTTGACGTCCTTTAACTTTATCTGCTTCTTGTCACTTTGTACGTTTACAGGTTTGGAATCAAATTGCCAAACCCTCCAACCACCCAAGAAAGCTCAACACGACCACAGGACAATGACACGTCTCTCTCTGAAGGCTTTCACTGGGAATCGTTTTCAGATAGTCCTTTAAATCCGCGCCCGACTTTACCTCCTCCACCCCAGGACCTGGCAAATTTTCAGTCTCCCGCAGAGACACGTTCAGAATCTCAGCTGCAGGAACCTTTGAGGCAACCAGACACAGCACAGCAGGACAGGAACAGACACAAAGTAACAGCGGCTACTGTGAAAGTGGAACCAAACTTAGAGTTTGAGAATGGCGACTCGAGAGATAACAGCAGTGCCAGCAAAAGGAAACACAACATAGTAACAGTGAGTCGTTTGGCTGAAGCATCCAGTTTTCTCATAAAACTCAATTTGCTGAAATGTATTAATTATGTTATCTTGTAGGATGATAATATTTCTGACAAGGAGCCAATTGGGAAAAAGAAGAAAGCAAAGTCAACCAAGGGTAATTATAAATTGTATATGTTATATGACAATTCTCATTGTGTGAGGCTTTACGTTTAGCAGCTGGTGGCTGAGTTGCATTGTGGGTTATGTAGGATTCACGGTTTGACCAGGAAGATGTCTTGCCTGAACAGCGTGTTGCAGTAATTTGTGCCATACTTTGAACTTGTGTTCACTTGCAGACCAGGATCAAATGGATCAGCTCTTAGCAGTGTCCCTGAGGGAAGATGAGCTGAGCCACTCTCTGCAGGATTTAGATAAATCCCTGGTGCAGGCTCGCAACGCCCTGCAAGCAGCCTATGCAGAAGTGCAAAGACTCCTTCTGTTGAGACATAAGGTATTAGCACTATTATAATATAAAATATCCAAGTATCGTTGTTTTCTTTTTACCGTTTCCACATGTTTTACAACAAAGTGTTCTCCCTGTTGTCTCAGTTCGTTGTGGAAGTCAACAGCCTGAGAGCCAATCGCATTGAAATCTTACAGGGGATGAAGGGTACACAAGACTTTGGCTTTTTAAACATTAATATTCTTATAAGCAAAGAAGAGTTTTAAGCGTTTTTTTAACATATATTTCAGAGGGATACTGTGGAACAGCTAATGCAGCAGAGAAAGCCACCACCTCATCAGCAGGGTCTTCTTTACACCCAAGACTTTCTCCTCTTCCTTCTTCCATTGCCAGCCAGCAACCGCCTGCCTCAGCACGAGCATCAGCATCACCATCATCTGTCCCCCAACCTCATCCGACTTCCACTGCTGTGTCAGTAAAGCAAGAAGTCTGCCATCTACCCACACCTGGACAGAACACCCAGTGTGCCAAAGCCGTCTCATCCAGCACTGAAGCGCCTCAAGTTCATTCGAACCAGCCTGTGTCCTTCTTTCCTTCCAGTCTGCTCCCTCCGCTGCTGCTCAACCCGCTGCATTTAGCTGCTCCTACAACTTCTGCTGCGTCAACATCAGTGAATTCACTCCCGACTGCTGAGTCATCTGCTAGACAGCAAGAGGGCGAGGGTTTGAAGGACTGTGTAAAAGTGAGGTCAACAAAGGAACAAGCTAAACCTGCTAAACGTGAATCCGGGGATGAAACGTTAGGAAATCCTGGCAAAGAAGAAGTTAAAGGAAAAGCAGCTGCTGGAAATTCTTTCCCTGAAAGAGAGAAAAAAGCTTCAGCTGTGTCTCTGGACAGTGATGATGGAAACGAAAGTGACGATTCTGTCGAAATGATGGAGCCATCCAACCCGGTGGTCATTGATATAGAAGAGTCGGACAACGAGGAGGCGCATGAAACAGTCCCAGATGGTCCAGTCCCCTCGGAGTCTCCTCAGGTGTCTGTCCGTGTGGAGTTCACTTCTGCAAGCTCACAGACGTCTCAGCAAGTTGAAGATGACAAGTAAGATCCAAATTTTCTCTATTTGCACATTGTTAGCAAAGAAATGAGAAATGTCAGCTTCCTTTTTTTCATGCCCTCTCAGAAAAATTCAGCTGTCAGCCACATCCCTGAAAGGCACCAGTATCCCTGCAGGTGAGTTGGGCTTCTTTTTATTTATTTATTTATTCAATCACAAGACTGTGATAGAAAAATGTAAAACATTAAGTCATCTCTATTTTTTTCAGAGTCTGTTGACGATGAAGAGCCATCCTTAGGAGCATTCACGAATCACACCGGCCCCGTCCACGGCCTGCAAATACACGATGGCCTGTTGTACACTTGTTCAGGGGACAACACTGCACGAGCCTACAGTCTTGTTGTAAGTCGGTTACGGTCCAAAATGAACACCAGCTTTTGTGAAACACTTTATCACAGCTGCATTTTAAGACAATTAAAAATTCCTATTTAAATTGTAAAGCACATTTAAATGTTTCATGCCTTGAGATGATTTTGTGATGTGACTGAGTTGAGTCAGTGGATGAAGAGAGATAAACCAAAAATCATAAAAGCAGAAACACTGTTTAACCATGATATAGGTCGAATATGTCCATTTTATTCTGGATTAAATACATGACCACTTAAAACACTAAATGCTGAACCATATATTTTGTCTGTACGTATCCAGAACAGAGACTGCCGAGCTGTGTTTGAAGGTCACACAAACAAAGTCAACTGTCTGCTGGTGTCGTCCCTCCCGAACATGCCCGCACGCCTTTACACAGGATCCAGTGACCAGACCATCCGCAGTTACAATATAAAGGTGGGAAACGTGTTTACTTGCATCCTGTTCATCTGAGAATGAGTTCTCAAGTATTCTTGTGATTTGGATGTTACATTTCCTTCCTGCTTAGACTGTGAAACATACTCTTTAGTTAAATCATTTTAGGCTAAAAAGACTTTTGTACATGGTGCCGTCACACCTTTGTCTTATGAGCTAGTTTTGAGGACTACACACCCAGCTTTATGAGCTTAGCCCGCCCTCCTTCGTATTGGTACTTTCATTTCTTTTTATTTCTCCTCTCTAGTCGAGGAAATGTTTGGTGCAGCTCTCTCTACCGGACAGAGTGCTGTGTTTACACATAGCCTGGAACGTTTTGTACGCTGGACTCGCCAATGGATCAGTCGCTAGTTACGATTTAAAGGTGGGTTAAACTTGGTTATTTGTGTCTGCGTTAGATTATATTGGTATTTTACACTCAACTTCTATTATTTACCCCCCACCCCCCTGCCTTGCCAGACTGTGAAGCAGTTGGATGTGTTTGAGTGCCACGGCCCTCGGGGGGTGAGCTGTCTGGCTACGGCACAGGAGGGCGCCCGTCGGGTGCTGCTGGTCGGCTCCTATGACAGCACCATCAGCGTACGAGACGCCAAGAGTGGCCTTCTGCTGCGCTCGCTGGACGGTCACACCAAAACTGTGCTGTGTATGAAGGTGACGGTCGGAAGCCAGTTCTTCACGTCTGAACAATATGAGACCAGATGACTAAAAATCAGATGTGCTGTTTATTCTAAAAAGAAACAATGACCTGTTTGTTTAAGCTAATGAGTAAATATGTTTCGTTTTGTTTCCCATACTAACTGAATAACTCCATTTGTTGTCTTCAGGTGGTGAATGACCTGGTCTTCAGCGGCTCCAGTGACACATCAGTTCATGCTTACAACATCCATGTGAGCAGTATAGGCATTTTTTTCTAAATGACAGCAACTATATTTTATTCATACAGGTCTCCTAATCTGAACATTTCCTGTTTTAAGTTTTATTATTTTACTTTGTGTATTGTTTCTGCTATTATGTGCCATGCATTTGTAGACGGGTGAGTTGGTGCGTATCTACAAAGGTCACGGTCATGCTGTCACGTCAATTGTCATCTTGGGGAAAGTGATGGTGACAGCCAGTCTCGATAAACTGGTCCGAGTTTATGAGCTACAGGTATTTATGATTTGATCAAGTACTTGACTTACTGATTTCTGAAGAAATGATTTGTTAATATTTTTAGATAAACTTTAAAGATTAGATTTCCACCTTTTCATAACCATTTGACCACTTAGTGAAACTTGCAGATGGTTTTGAATTAGCATCAGTTTTTAAATATAGACTAGAATATAAATCTTTTGTGTGTGTTTTGTTTTTGCAGTCGCACGACCGCCTGCAGGTGTATGGGGGTCACAGTGACATGGTGATGTGCATGGCTGTTCATAAGAGCGTGGTAAGTGGACTGAAAATGACACGCACTGAATTTTTATTCTCACTCTTAAGTGTGGCTCCATTTTGATGTTGTATTTACTTGTATTGTCCCACACAGATCTACACAGGCTGTTACGATGGCAGCGTTCAAGCAGTAAAGCTCAACCTAATGAAAAACCACCGCTGCTGGGTAAGGACACAGTCTCCCTCTAACTCACCTCCTGTAATCCTCTGATCTAATACAGAAGAAAACTTTAATGATTATATGTGTCCTAACATCTGTCCAATGTTCAGTGGCAGAGTTGCTCGCTGATTTTTGGCATAGCCAAGCATCTTGTGCAGCACCTTGTGGGTGATCACACCAACCTGAACCTGCAGACAGCCAGATGTCGCTGGAGAGGCTGCAACAGTTTCTTCCCCACACAGCAGTCAGTTCGACAGGTAATTAACAGGCAACACACAGCATATAACTTTCTATAAGAACACTTTTCACTTTTATTTCTCATGTGTTCTGCAGGAGCTGCCTGAACACATGCAGGGCCACGTAGAGACTGACAGTAAGGTGCAGCCTTGACTGTAGTGAAGGTAAGGTGATGCGGGACAGCCAGCTGGAGTTTCATCCATTACAACACGTCTACGCGTTCTTTCTTTCAGGTTCAGTGCTCTCAAACGTGGGGCTGACAACTGAACCCGCAGCGTGACTCCCTGAGACTGTGACTAAATCTGACAACACAGTTCACTATACACTGTTTATTTCTAAGCAAATATTTTATTCTTTACGATTTTCCACATTTAGGCTCTTGTTCAAATTTGTTCAGCTTGACCTCCGTTTTCTCTGAACTACGGCAATAAAACAAGAAAAGTCTACTTGTCGTTGAGCCAGGACTGATCCTGTTTTATGAACAAACTGCAAACTTGTTGATGACTGTACTGTATCTAATGAAATAATGGGATGCTAAGCTGGTCAGTCCCACAGTTTTGAGGACTGTTTTCATTGATGGTTTAAGGTTTGAATAGTAACGAATGTTACTTTTATATAAGTTGGCATGTTTTAATTACAGCATTGCACAGTAAGCCTCTTTGGAAAAGCTAATTATTCAAATATCTCTATGCAACATCAGCATAAAGACCTCAAGTGGCTTTTGTGAAACAGCTTGAAGGGGAAATAAAAATTCATCTTGTCCTTCAGATTTGTGTTGAACTCTCGGATGACATTTCAGTAGTGGTTAAATGAAAAGACACACAAGTTGTGCGTCTATCTGCCTGAATTTCTTTCTTGATTTTCATTATATATTGACATTGTGCGTTATTTTTCTTTACTGCACAGCTCAGACATGCTGTCGGCTTAATTTCTTTCTGACTCCAGCTATTGTCTCCCATCAAACTGTCATGTTTGCCATGTGCTGACTGAGAGGCATGTTAACACAAAATGACCAAAGTGTACAATGGTAACATGTATGATGTTCTAATAAAGTCATGCCTTAATTTTTGGAAATTTGAAATTAAAACCTACTGTATGTTTCCAGAAATAAAGAGAAATATATTTAAAGTTGTTCACTGTAAAAAATATTTTAACATCATAGAGCTCAGTTACTGAAAGCAATATCTTCACAGTAGATCTTTATAGTAGTATTACATCGTTAGGCAACCTCTTTGTAATGTCAACACATTATCAACAGGTTAATTTGACTTCCATATTCATCAAACTTTGTTACTCTTATTAACCGGTTTAAAAAACAATAATGGTAAAAGAGGTCAGTTACTTATGAAGTCAAACTTGTGAAAATCTAGATTATCATAACTCAATGTGGGTATTTCATAAAACCTGAATTAATAATAATAATATCATTATTTAGGTGTAGTAATCCCTCCTGCAAAAAGAAATTTTGTCCAAAGAAAAGAGAGAAAGGTGACTGTGCAGGAGAGTTAAGCCATGATGGAGTTGGCGTCACGAGTCTCAGGCTGTCCGCAGTGACTCGGAGATCAAACTGACTTTAGGAGTACATGGTCAGCTGAAGCCACTGGAGAGAGAAAAAAAAGTTGAGTAGAAAAGAGTTTCATTTTGAAACATTTGTGAAAGCGGTTTTACTTATATATAAGATAAACAAAAGATAAAAAGTGAACTTGCTGTTTATCACAAGCTTGTCCCCACATCAGTGTGTAAGTAGCACTATATATGATAAAATATAAACATGGATAGCATAGCATAGCATGTACCTCCAGGACATTGAGCTTGATTAGGCCATCTCCGTCTTTGTCAAAGGCGTTGAAAGCCCCTGCAGGTTACACAACAAATAGTCTTTATTAGACTTGTTTCGGTTAACCTTGAATATATGCTGTTAATGCCATCTGCACTAGGACATTGGTAAAATGCTCCATGTTATTTTCACACTGTAATGTAGTTCAGATGTTTTTGTTTTGACATTTCTGTGTTGCATCTGTGTAATTAATCAGCTGCTTAAAAAATTTTTTTATTACCCAGTGTCCTTGTAACGTGTGCCAGTGTTTGAGTATTTTTTGGTTAATGTCAAATGCACAATCTCAGGCATTACTTACTGAACATGCCCTCAAGCCTCACAAAACAGCAGATGTAGCTGTCAAAGTCGATGTTGAGGTGTTCGTCTGCATAGCGCATGGCTATGATGTCATACAGCTGTTTGTTGAGGTGAAACCCTTGGTGGGGAATGGATGACATTAGGTTCACGATTTTACTGATTATATTACATTTCACATTTCAAATATTAGCTTTGGAGAGAAACCAAAAGAAAGAAGGATAAAAAAAAGATTTTTCTGTCATGATCCTCACCTGCATCATTGACAGCATTCCTCATCTCAAAGCTACTAATGGAGAAGGATTTGTCTTTATCATAACGTTTGAAGATCAGCTGCAAACAACCGCGTACACAATCAGATAAAACATTTGTAGGTTACATAAATATAACAGAAATTAGGGTGAATATACTATTCAGTATAATTATTTTAACCTGCCACTCCTTGATCTTTTTCCACAAGTGTTTAAACTCCTGCAGGTTCAGCTTCCCGGTCCCATCCGTCTGGAAACAATTCATTTAGGGAGATAACACTGAAATTGCTTGCTTGTTTTTAGACATTTTTAAGGAGCAATGAAAAGAATTGTTTTATAATTTTGTTGTCTGTTCCAAAACAAAACCTTCTTTTTGTGTGTGTTTTCAAAAATGTTTTTATTTTTTAAAGTTTGTGTTTCATGCTGATGAACATTGACATGTTCTGCCGCTGGAAGAAAAACTAAATGGTGCACAGTGCATAGCGCCTGTAGATAAACCAGCTGAAAGGATACATCCATTAGAGCGATCATACTCCGACAGGTCTCAAGACTGAAAGCTTCTTTCGTCTTAATTTCACTGTCTGTTGAAACAAATAAAAACCAGTGATGAGCCCACGACACCGTCTGCTGATCAACCCGATCCATTCGTTCACTCACGTTTGGCGAGAACATTCTTCATGACTACCTTGAGTTCGTTGGCACAGATTTGCATGTCCTGAAGGGAGCAGAGGGAAGACGTGCTTCATATAGGGTCTAATAAAATGCACCATGTTTACTCTTTGTTGTACTCACCTCACTGGCAATTTTTTTGTAAATGGCTCTGAACTGTTTTTCCTCATCAGTCTCCACCTCAGCTTGTAACAGTTTGTGCTGAGGGACAGATATGAAGATGAGGCCTTTTTTTATTATTAGTCTAAATTGCACAATTAGTTTGAGGAGTTCATGAAATTTAGAAATAGTTTCTAAAGTAGAAAGAGAATGTCAATCAACCCTAAATGCAGAAACAGTTCAAGCAATAAAAACTTTATGATACGTTATGATTGTCAAGTCAAAGGAAAGGATTTTATTTTTTCCCTTCATATAATATAAATTGTTTCTGTTTTGTTTTATCACTACATGTTATGAGTCATGACTGGTACATTTGATTTTAGTACCAGACACCACATGGGGACCTGGTCATGTATATATTGAGACCATAAAGGAAAACAGGTGCAGCTGAGACCCTTGAGATCATTTGGCTTCAAACTCAATATTTTTATTCCCAGTGATGTTATATGACCTGGTCAGGATTATATTTCTGAGCTGCTGGTCTCCAGAAATCACAACATGTAAAAGGTCACAACGACTTAGTTGTTGCTCAATAATGACAGTTTTATACATTTTCTACACACTCTGCTGCAATGATATTACCTTTGGTTTCTTCCTCTTTTCACCCTGAATGCCGTCATGCTCGATTTCTTTGTTAGCATGCGCTCTGTCTGACACAAATAGAATAGGCTGGCATGTAAGTAAGGGTGGTGGTTGGTGAGAGGAGAGTGGGGACATGACAGACAAACAGAACAGATAAGAAAGAGAAAATGTATTATTACTATGTGCTCATACTGTACATACAATGAGAGTACAAACCATGATATAGCTGTCAATCCTCAGTTAGGCCCATAAGTATGTTTCATTCCTTATTTTTGGCAAACACTAAAGAGAAGCTGGCATTGTCTGAACTTTAAGCACATATTGATCTTTTCATTTCTAATTCACTTATGGACCAATCTGTATGACGCAAAGAAGCTGCAAGAGAAATAAAAGCAGAAGACGGAGGTACTCTACTAATGCTGGTGCTGCATGCTTGCTGTACGTTACCTTTTCTTTCTTTTTCTCGTCTTGCTGATGGTCAATAAGACAAGGAAGGACAGAAGAATGAAAGGAGATGAAACAGGAAAACACTTGGATGATGAAGTGTGTTAGTAAAAAAAAAAGGAGTGAACGTAGCGTACAGTACACAGTGGGACAAACAAGAGTTCTTAGGAACAAAATAGATGGTATATGTAGGATGCACAAATGGGATTTACAATATATAGGTTCAAACTGAAGCTCCAGCCCAGAAGCTGGGCTGGAACCGGAATGTATCACGTCTCTCCATCAATTTTATGAGATGTGCCTGAAGGTTTGATGAAGGTTTGAAGAATTCTTTCTCCTAAAAACTATGACCTTGTCCAGTGTTGTAGTAGTTCAAGCAGCTGTGCTTCCTGCATTTACACTTTTGTCTACAGAAACAAACCTAAACCTAACCCCAACCCTAACCCTAAACAATCAAAATGAGACATGTGGCAAACCTGCAATGGGGTAGATTCAATTGTGTTCTCTGCTTCCCTGTGTGGAAGAAATAAAAACATTAGGATTCCTTCCATGCTGTTACTGACCTAGCTATAGTTTGCAATTTTAGTGTCAACAATCCCCAAAATAACATCAGCAGCACCACTGTTTATAGTTAAGACTCCACCGTATGTGGTCCTTACTCAGATGTGCTCTGCTTCTCAGAGAAGACCCTGAGGATGAACTCTCCCTCTTGATGGGTTTCAAAGGTTGAGGGGATGACGACGTATTCTCCCGGAGGTAGGCGGAAACGCCCCGTTATCTCTCGCAGGTTCATGTAGGTCTTGCATTTTGCCTTCGAGGCTGTGTACAGGAAGAAGTCCTTCTGCAGATGTTGATTCTGCCCACACATCTACGAATGGCAAAAAGGCAGTTACTCTCTGGGGACATGGGTCAAAACAGGGAAGAGGGATTTCTGCGAGATGGGCATACCTCCTTTGGCACCTATAGAGACAATAAGTTAAAGAGAAAACGTTGGTGAATATTCATGAGCTTGTTGATGAAGGAAATCTGAGGTGCTGAGAGTGAGTTCTACCTCATAGATGGAAAATCCGATGGTGAGAAATTTAGCCCCTTTATGGCGTTGCATCCTTCGGCCTTTCTGCATGAGAGCCACGACAACGGTGCAGACCACCTCCCCGTCTTCTGGGTCATCATCTTCCTCATACAGCTGCAGCCGATACTGGGGGTTCGTCCAAAATGTGTCTGAAAGACACACAGACTACAGTAAATCTGTTATACGGTGGTAGCCTAAGTAAAGACACAAAAGCACTGAGAGGCAATAAGACGCTATAAATGGTAGCACGGATGAGCCTACCTGGAAAATTCCTGCAACCACCAGCGGAGCTGCCTCTCACCCAGCGACCCTCATTGACTGACACCGTCCAGTTGTGTCTTTCATCACCCTGCAGCGCATCAGGAGTGAGGTTACACATTTCCAGCTTAGAGAAGTTCCTCTTGAAATCATCAAAGGACATCCTGAACAGAAACATGGACTAGTAAATGTCTGGAAAAAAACGGGTGGAGAGCTCCTTCATTTTGCTCTTTCTGATGATTTTTGGGGAATTATTTTCCTGCATTATGATGGTGTGTTGACAGAAACAGTTCACTCAACCAAGTGCCAGGAGATGAAATAAAGTGGTTTCTCTCACCAGAACTCACTCGCCTCTACAGTCTGTTTTTTAAGGTTCTCCCTGTCTGCAATGGAAATGGTCGACCACTCGTTTGATCTGAGAGAAGATAAAAGAAGTTCATATACAGCTGAGATACATCAGAATACAGTATACTGTTGTTACTTACCCTACACATGATTATGTAAAAAGTATATGGGTTTGTATGTTATCATGAAATGTAATCCTTACTTAGCACACCAGGGTCCCTTCCACAGCACCCGACCCCAGGGATTACGTAGTCGTATAAGGCGAATTCTGGTTTCCTTTGCAACCTCATCACACTAGAAACACCTCATTTGCATTAATGGAAAAATCAAAGAATGACACATCTGCACGCACTGTAAGTCGACAGAATTATACCTCCTCCAGGCCTATGATGGAGTAGGCATGACCTTTGATCAGCCCCTGGTCAGTTCGACTCTCCATGTCACTGTCCGAAGCAATCTGAAAGACACAAAGCGTCAAAGCAAAACACAGACTGAATCTTGAGGTTAACACCTTGTTAAATATTAACTGGATTCATGTACAAATGAGATCAAGATGTGACAGTATCACCCGTCACTTTTATCACAGTCTCTGCTGTTTCGACTAACGCTCACGTCAACAGAGCAGCCCATCAGTGAGCCTCGTTCCAGCGCCTTCCTCATGATGGTGAAGAGGTCTTTCGGCGCATCGGACAACTCAAAGAACTCGGTCACTCCACCTGTGAAATCCTCCATGGCCTCCAAAGTGTTGCCCCCTTTCAGTGCCTCATAAGACCCATGCAACCTGAGAAGCATGTCAATCATTCCGGTCAAACTGCTGACATGTCAGTTTTCCAAAGCTTGGAATTGTCATAGTGTCTTCAGCCAGTTTGGGAAACATGAGATTGGTCCCCAGTCACACTGCGAAAAATATGCACCTACTGGTCTTAATATGTGTTTAAATAAAAGGTCACTGGCTTTACACCTTGTTAAACAGATTCTTAAACCAAGTGGAATTAATGCGTTGACAGTAGAGTTAATTTTCCTAATTTCCTTAAACAAGAGAGAGAAGATAAGAGCAGACAAGACAGACTTTTTGCAGTGGACGGGGGAGAAATTTAAACCAGATCAGATAACAGCAACACATAGACCACTTACTTTGCATAAGCTTTTTCCAAAAGCGCGCTCCAGTACTCGTTCTTTCTGAAAGATTTGGTGAATACCAGCTGGTTGTTGCAGGTGGGGATGCGGTCATCCACAACCACATCGACCCATTCACCATAACGCCAGAACTGAAAACAAGAAACCGAATAGAGTGAAAAAAGAATAGGTATCAGTGATGAAACAAGGAGAAGGTCTTTGCTTTTTTCCTTTCCCAACCTCGAAAGAGGGCCGAACTCTTTCATGGCATGCATTTTTTATTTCTCTTTGCTATTTGGCCTAATTGTGACCTGATAAATGTGATGAATGAAAAAACAAAGAATGATGTAGTTTCTGAGAAAAATTATGTTCACATATTTACATAACATTTGTTTTAAATTTCAATAAAAAACTACAACGTTGCAATTGAGTAATGCTGTGCAAAACTCAACATTTGGGTGTTAAGAGGTCAAATGTATCCTGAATAATCATGCAAAGACATTTCTTTTAGATTTTGATTAGGTTTGGATTTCAGCAACAACACCTGTGACCAAGATATCTTCTAAAATTACCTTTTACAATTAAAAATTGTCATGGACAAACTGTGCAGCAGACACTGACTTCTTTTCTTACAATTATATAAACATTAAAAAGTAATGGTGTATAGTTTCATGTTACTTATCAGTCAACACATACTCCAAAATAAATAAATTCTAAAAATAAACCAATAAATACCTTCTAAACAAATCCTCTCTCACACATCAGTCAAATGACACTTCGGGAATATCACAATCAAACTCGACATTATCTTTAATCACCAGTTCCCTAATGTGAGTTTAAAGAGTCTGATGTTGTTTATTGCTCAGTTTCTCAGTTTGCAGTTTATAACCTGGAAATGGAAGATGCCAGCATAGTTCTCAGTGAAGCTCTGATCCTGGGGAATTACTCTGTACAGCAGCTTCTCATTCAGTGTCAGACAGGCGATGGCAGCCAGCAGCCAGCAATCACCTGTCATGGGCAGATTCATGAGCTGTGACAACATTTGATCCAAACATACTGCTGCATAGAGTAACACAGTTGTCTCAGATTAAAATCACATTACTGCAGGTGTCAGTAAGCTAAGACTATAGTGCTTTGTACTGAAAAGTTTTGTGTGCACCGTGGAAAACACGCTACACGTTTTACTGAAAATGCATCAAATGCAAAAATACAAAACATGCATCTATGTATTCAGTCACTGTCAGTGGGCTACGTCTTGCCAGACAGTGTGTTTGTAGACAGAAAACATTGAAATAGTACCAAGCTCTCCTTGACAGATGTCTGTCCTGTTGGCTCCATCTATAATGAACTGAGGGTTTTCAGAGATTTCCTGTGACAGATGAATAACAGTGTTAGAACATTTTTAGCAAAATACGAGAAAATACAAATCCAACCTTTCCTGGTTGGAAGACCAAGCCAAATTAAATGCACTTCTCATAGGTAAAAAAACAGACTTATGAATGTCTTATAAATCACAAAATGCTTAATTTGGAGGTATCGGTTGACATTTGAAACAATCTACACTATGACCCTGTAACCAAAAGCCACTTGGATAAGTATTTTAGGATGAGGTGGACTGGGGGATCAAGAATCGCCCTCTGCACTGCATTCACTGGATATTTCTGAGGAAACACCAGTTCTCGTGGTCATGACCTCCTCTGAACAAGTGATAATGCTTCGCGGAGTGTGAAGAAGTCCTCACATCATCACCACAATCAAGGCCACATCATGTGAAGAGTCTCAAGCCAACTATTTTAACTGTCCAAAAGAAATCTACACAACATTTTAAAACTCCTAAAATAGCTGAAATATAGTTTCAGAAAAGAGGTTTATGGTAAGAGAATACTTCATCAATAAGCTGTGATTAAGATGTTATTTTTGAGAACAGCAATGACTCCACCTCGTGTGACCATAACTACAGCTGTAAAAGAGCAGCCTCATGCTGTAAATTTATAGCACGCTCAGCTGCTGACCCTCGGACGGGACTCCTGTGTCACCAGTGTATCGTTAAGTAACAACCATGCTTCAGTGTATTACGCTCAGTGTCTACAAAGTATTTTATTTTTATTTTATTAAATATATAACTTTGTACCACAACAGAAGCCTAAAACTGAGAAGGATTATCTGTCATATGTGTGGGCAGTAGTTAAAGTTATTAGTTATTCTATTTCTATTGAATACTACAGTTTGGAAAATGTGTTTATTCACTTTACTGCTGAGAATTAAATATCTATATTCATTATATTTCTGTTGTAAACACAAGCTAAAGCTAATGGCCAGTTATCATGACTTAAGACTGGAAACAACATGTAGCCTGGATCTGTCCAGTGCAAAAGCCACCTTCCATCACCTCTAAAGCTCAATTATATACACACATTACTCCCTGTTGTCAGCCTTAGTGCCAACCAGCTGCTGGTTGTAGCAGCATATTTACCTTTAATTAATTATTTGTACTCACAAATAACATAATCAGTTTATAAAACAGTATACAACATTATATTGCTGCTTATTTGGTAGTGTATCAGTGCAATAATGAAAGAAATGGATTTTGCTGCAAGTCATTGCCTGTCAAAGGTAGAGTTTTGCACAAAACCCATTTACTGTTGCAAGTTAATATAGGAAAAAACAATCCCAAATCTAACACTGTGTTGTCACTGGCACTGGCAGAGAGTGTCATCCCGTGTGAGAGTCAGCTGTCTGTGATTGTAGAAAGTGATAACTCAGAGCTATGAACCCACAACCATGCAACCACATCAACTTGATACCCCACCCCGCCCGCGACTTGTGGAGGAAGTGATGAGACACATGGAGATTTTAGAGAAGAGCTTTCGTAAACATGTTAGCACCACTTTCCCATTAAGTGAAACTTCACCTAAGGACATGATGGCTGAAGACCAGCACTCACCGAGGGGCGTTTCCACTCAAACTTCATTGGAGGTGGCTGGCTGTAGAAGAGTGATGAGTCATTTGCAGGGAACAGAGGGTCTTCAAACACAACCTTCTTCTGCACGTATTTGTCTCGCAGTTCCAAAAAGGTCTTAAGGCGCTTGGCATCCTTGACAGCCTCATTTCTGCTCAGAATTGCAGAGTAGATCGAGTTCCCTGCAGGTGGGTAATCAGCTTTGTCGTCGGGCTCAAATGATGCTTCAGTGTCATAAAGCACCTTTACTTGTGAGTCTTCCACGAGAGGAACTTTCCCTTTATGTTTCTTGTCCCCCATATTGCCAGTGTCTGTTACGCGGTTTCAGCTTTTTAAGTAGAAAAAAACCCTCTTTTTCTCTGAACTTCTTCCTTTTTAAAAAAATACAAGGCATGAACTTGCACAACAGATTAGAAACTTCCCGTGTCCTCCCTGACTCCGATGACACTAGTTCCTTTACTTGCTGGAAAATAAAGTCACTGCTTGTGGACAGTCACCAACCAAACTCAACCAGCAGTCAAGGCTGTGTGCCTGGAACGGACCGGACCTAAATATAGATCTCATTAAGGAGGGGCAGAAGCTTCTCAGAGACCCTGACCCTGCCCCAACATTCAGAACCTACAGAGTGAAATATGATGAAAGAATATTATTATGTAAGTGACCAGTCACATGTCTCATAATTATTTTGACCAAATATACAGTAGATCATGAGTGTCTGAGACTGAAGAATCCAGGAGTTTGTGGGAAACTGATAGCAAGATCGGTTCCTAGCTGTGGCACCCAGTCCAGCCCATCCCCTCCTCCATACCAGGTGCGTCCCTGCTCAAATGCAATTTCGTTGTAACATGTAACAATTTATTCAATGATATTAAAGCGGATTCTTCTTCTTCTTTGTAGTGGTTAAGTTTTTTATTTATTATTTTCATTTTTTTATTCATTCTACATCTGTAAAATCTAAAACATATAGATATATCGACATTTAGTTGTAACGCAAATGACATGACATCCAAATACTTTAAAATGCTTAAAAACTGAGAAAACTGACTTTACGTCACAATTCAGTGACCTCTTCAGTTGGCCTTATTCTCTGTCAGTCAATACCCATATCAAATGCGAAGAGAAGGCGGCACAGTACGTGGTTGCCAGGTTTGAAGGAAACCTGCATTTATATTTACATTTTGTATATACCCGCACATTTTACTTTACATTTTTCTCTTTGTGTTTCTATGTGTAGCTCCTTGCTGAGTTGCACTGAGAAATAGTAACAAACAACTCTTGTACAAAAAGCAGCGTTAACAAATAATCACTACATTATGTCATGTTTTTTAAAAGAAAATGGAAGTACATGGATTATAAGTACACTTATAATAACTAGTTATAATAAATTGGGCAGGAGAGGGTGGACTGATTTCCAGTGTCCACTTACTTAATGCCCAACAGTTGCATACAACTTCTCTGTGAGTTTTGTCTACAGAAGGCGGGATCGGACAAGCATTATCTGGCAACCTCAGTCGGCTGTGACGTGACGTGACGTGTAGCGCACTGTGCATCTGGCAGCTGTCGCCATCATAACAGGCTAAATGTTAACCTTAGCGAAAAGTCAGTCATCCGTTGTACTCGAGAATATAAAGTTACTCATATTAACCTGTCATTATTTCTCTTGTCGAGTTTCTGTGAACTTCTGTTATGTTATTAACCAGTAAACGCGTTTAGGACTGTTGTATTTTTGTGAATTGTACTCACATTAGCTGTGGCTAGTTTTCATAGCATACATTAGCAGAGCTGCAGTCTTGAGAAGCAGCGAGGGGCGGTGGGCTTCTAAAGCCATCGCTAGCTAGTTGGCAGCGAACCGACCCGCTAGTTAGCTGGCTAGTAAATATAAAAAAACTCCGAACGACATATAAAGTGAATAAAGTCACGTCTGTGAACGCTGTTAGCTAAATGGTCTCCGGCAGTCCCCACTGCTGTCGCCTGTTAAATCGCACCATAGCTAGCTGCTACTCCGCCGAGAGACCAAGAAGATTTCTAACAAACGGCTAAAAACAATCAGCTGGGATTCTTCCACTGCGGGATTCTGTTAAACTGGAGCTGGTATCGTCACATTTTCACCTTCAACATGTACGTCGAAGCTACATTCACTCATATTTCTGTATATGTTTGCTATGGCCTTTACTGTCGACTGCTAAATATGCTAACACTAACTTATTTAGCCGATCACTTCAGTAGCAGTGAATCAGCGCAGATATGCGTTGTCATGCTTTCATGGTCCTCGCTCTAAGTGCTAACAAAGAGTTAACCAGTCCGCGTTGGAGGCCAGCGATGCTGATATTGTGTTTGGGCATTTCTGTGTCATGTAGCAGGCTGTTGGGCCTGGCGACTGGAAGAATGTCTGAGGGAGAGAACAAACAGGGCCCGGACACTGTCCAGGAGGGGAGAGCGGAGGCGATGGCAGCTGCGCCCACAGGTCAAGGAGTGTCATCGGTGTCTCCCCCGGTGTCCGTGGTGGCACAGCCTCAGCCCACTACTGCCACAGAGGATGAGGAAGAGGAAAGCGAGGATGAGTCGGAGATTTTGGAAGAAAGCCCGTGCGGACGCTGGCAGAAACGCAGAGAAGAGGTAGCTTTCAGATTTTCTTGTGCCATTTGAGCCACACGCATGACTTAAGTTGGAAATCTGCGTGATCCAGTCCCAACAGAGCAGGCGTAGTAGAATGAAAAGCTGTGACAGTGGTAAGAAGAATCTAGCATGACATTAATGATCACATTTCTTAACGTCAAGTGAAGTTCAAGGCAAAATGTCAGGTTGAGAAGTGAGTTACACGCGGCTGTGTGCTGCATCCACAGCTTTTAAAAGGTTTTTCCAACCTGTATTTAGTTACTTCTTAGAGAAGAGTAGTGACCTGACCTGCCTCAAGGGGGAAGAATTTATTTCAAGTGTGATGTTGAGTTTGATTCTCTTATGTTGTCTCCAGAAACCTGTGGCTGACCGATACAATTCTTCCGCTTTTCCAGACACATCTCTATATAAATATTTTAAAAGTAGTGGAGAGAAGCTGATTATTGCTGCTGTGAACATTATCGTTTGCAGTTGGCTGCAGTCCCTTTCCTTTATTATATATATTTCAGTCAGTTCACCTTTATGTATAGATGACTGTGCATTATGTTGATTTTCTTTCTCTAGGTGAATCAGCGCAATGTCCCTGGAATTGATAATGCTTACTTGGCCATGGATACAGAGGAAGGAGTGGAGGTGGTGTGGAATGAGGTCATGTTCTCGGAAAGGAAAAATTTTAAA
This sequence comes from Microctenopoma stevenorrisi, assembly GCA_032270685.1. Classification (NCBI taxonomy): domain Eukaryota; kingdom Metazoa; phylum Chordata; class Actinopteri; order Anabantiformes; family Anabantidae; genus Microctenopoma; species Microctenopoma stevenorrisi. The sequence goes on from JAUMTR010000016.1 coordinate 11,179,126, forward strand.
CTGCAGGAGGTGGGTGCAGAGCTGCGGCAATGCAGGAAGACGTGTCTGAAACATTTTCACACGGCAGCATCTTAACGTTTGATGATGGCGTGATCATAATGAGCAAGTCCACAGCATTTATGTCTCGTCAAGGTGTTTAACATCACATTCCTGTGTGCTGTGATCTTGCTAACAATGTGGAAGCCTACTGGTTTTTCCGTTTGGCTTTAAGCTCCTTAGGAAGTGGCAGGGCTTGTTGCTGCCAGTAACAGCAAAGTACACATACTTGTGTATTTGCAGAAGTTTTTTTTTTTTCAGAAATATATAGGAGAAGACCCAAGAATATCGGTGTTATTTAAGGTTCTTACTTTGGCAGGCATGTTTGATATTTAACTTGTTAGTTTGCTTCACATTTTTGGACCCAGATTAGCTTTGCACGTATTTGTACTGCACTGCTCCTAAAAGACACTTGAACAATCAAGACAAGAATCAAACTAATGTGTTGTTAATGATGTTGCTTGTGCTTTTACTGGTTTATGATCATTTGTGACAAATTTGAGACATAAATAAGGATGTTAAGGACAGTAATGACACCACTTTTATTAATGATTATATGCTACACCTGTAAATATGTGATGAATTCATGATGTGACAGATTCATATTAACATGTGATAAATGCATATTTTTCTGCAGGAAAAAGTCAAGGCAGTGTTTGACAATTTGATCCAGCTTGAGCACTTGAATATTGTGAAGTTCCACAAGTATTGGGCAGATGTCAAAGAGAACAGAGCGCGGGTAGGTAATCAAATCAAAAATCTCCCGTTCATTCCATCACATCACAAGACAAAGTTACTTTAATGCTTTTCTGTTTCCGTCCTTTATTTTTGTCTGCAGGTCATTTTTATCACCGAATACATGTCCTCAGGAAGCCTCAAGCAGTTTTTGAAAAAGACTAAGAAAAACCACAAGACAATGAATGAAAAGGTTTGAAAAATGTGCTGTAACTAAAATGTAGCTGACGATGAAAATACGGCTGAGATATCAGAAATGTTCAATTAAACCTGTTTCTACCTTCTTTTTTTAACCAAGGCCTGGAAGCGCTGGTGCACACAGATATTGTCAGCTCTCAGGTTTGTTTAACTCCTAACTGCTTTGTTATTGGATGAATTAAATCATACATAATGTGGATGTGGCACATGTGTTGAGCTGTTGTAGTTACGTTCTGAAATAAGTCACATGTGCCTGGTTTGGAAGCATTCTTACGAGGTTAGACTTTCCTCCTTCTAACCCAAGCTACCTGCATTCCTGTGAACCTCCCATCATCCATGGCAACCTTACCTGTGACACAATCTTCATTCAGCATAACGGCCTCATCAAGATTGGTTCAGGTACACCTCCGACTGTTTTTTTTTTAAAGATAATCCAGATACAGCATTGTGAAACCAGTATGGTGTGTGTGTGAGAGCAACAAGCTTGTAGGAGCTTTTATTGGCACTCAGACGCCTGATCAATGTTTGTTTCTTCTTTTGTTTTTTTGTTTACTATTACAACTATTCCTATTATTTGTAGCGCTGAGGATGTCTTATTTCCCACTGTTTTAGTTGCTCCGGACACCATCAACAATCACGTGAAAACCTGTCGGGAGGAGCAGAAGAGCCTTCACTTTTTTGCTCCAGAATATGGAGGTAGGATTCTGCCAGTCTGTCCCTTTTCTCTGACGGTGTGCAGTGGTGTTTCTGTGTTACTGATCAGCGTTTGTCTGTTCAGCTGTTGCCAACGTCACCACAGCTGTGGATATCTATTCCTTTGGAATGTGCGCCTTAGAGGTGAGAGGAAACCTTGATCCTTCGTTTGTCTTGATTCATAAAAACAACAAGAGCCTTTAGTTTGAGTACAGGTGAAATCACAATGTCACGTATCACTGTCTTTAGAAAAAGATATGTGGAAATCATTGTATGTGCGGTGATTATTAATGCAGTAATGACCATGTTGTCTTAAAATGTTATGTAATATGGGAGTGGCTGTTTCACTTCTAATCGACGCCCATCAATGTCCACTAACTCCCTCAGATGGCTGTGTTGGAAATCCAGAGTAATGGTGATTCGTCCTATGTGTCCCAAGAAGCCATAAACAGTGCCATTCAGTCCTTAGAAGACCCTTTGCAACGGGTGAGCTAATTAAGCAACACGTGTCAAGGCTTTGTTGTTTTTTTTTTACCATTAATACAAAATATAAAAAATAATGTTATTGCATTTTCAGGAATTTATCCAGAAGTGTCTTGAAGTAGATCCTAGTAAGCGACCCACAGCCAAGGAGCTCTTGTTTCACCAGGCCTTGTTTGAGGTGCCCTTACTCAAGCTGCTGGCTGCACACTGCATCGTCAGCCACCAGCGTGAGTGAAAACACACACACACACACACACACACACACACCTATTAACCGCGTATTTGTGCGTTACTGTTGGAACTCTTTAATTAAAGTCAGAAAAAAAAAAGTCAGAAAAGCCGATAGGACATTCATGCAGATCCTCCTCATTTTATGCCATTATGCAATAGACTCACCGAGACACAAGTTACTTTGTTGTTGTCAAAAATATCACAACATCCTGGACTATCCGCTATGTAATTGAACGAAAATGTTCCAGTTTTTACTGTGTGCTCCTCTTTGATTGCACTGATTTCATTTTACCTGTAGATATGATTCCAGAAAATGCTTTAGAGGAGATGACAAAAAACATGGACCCCAATTTGGTGATCGTTGAAGGCAAAGAGGGAGTTCAGATGAAGTAAGTATCATTTCAAACACAACACAGGACAGTTGGTAGACAGAAAAAATTCTAATGTGAAAGACGGGAAATATTTGTTTTGTTTTTTGGGTGATTTTATAGTTCAGAAGTTTGTATCGCTGTGAGTACACGGTTTAATTCCTGGACTCATATAAAACTTTGCACAAGCTCTGTAATTGTTTTCCCCACTGAGCTCACAAATAACTAAATATTTATAACAAGTAACAGTGTTTTTTTTCTTGTGCTTCAGGCTTTCTCAGTTTCCTGCTCTTGAGCTGGACAAGTTCCTGGAAGATGTGAGGTAAGAAAAAAAAAATGATGCCGCCATACTTGAAAACAAAACTGTTCTTGATTTATAATAATAATAATGAATTCTTTGATTTGAAGATTCTGGTGTAAGTGCTGGGGACACAGTTTGTATCAGGTCATTTCTGTACCGTGGAGTTGCGTAACATGAAAACCTTTTTTATAGCCGTTTCTCTCTGGTTTACAAGGAATGGGATTTATCCTCTGACAGCGTTTGGGATACCCTGTCCACAACAACCTCAGCAGGAGGCAGTGAAGTCGCCCATAGTGCCCCCCTCAATCAAAACCCCGACACCTGAACCCGCAGAGCTTGAGACCAGGAAGGTAAGAACTGAAAGCAGACCTCAGTTAGACGGTGTTAATAAGTTCTGTAGTTTTTAAAATAGAATATAAAGGCACATAAAGATCTATATCCACTCTGCAGGCTTGTCAGTGATATTAATTTTAGTCATAACTGCATTAAAGTTCTGATCTATAAGATTTATAAGAAAAATATTGAATGGTTTTCCGCAGGTCCTTCAGATGCAGTGTAACATCGAGCCTGTGGATGAAGGCTCCAAGCATCATGTAAGTCTCACGAGTAATGACCTACTTGCACTCTTTGCATTGTACCATCTGTGGACGTGTTGTTTTAAAAGATTCTTTTCGTGCTTCTCTTTTTAGTTGACTCTGCTGCTGAAACTCGAGGACAAATTAAACAGACACTTGAGCTGTGATTTGTTACCAAGTGAGTATCTGCGATGTATGCATGTCCATGTGTTTTGTTTACATTTAGTTATTCTCATTGAAGCCCTGTGTCTACATGTATCTGCACATTTCTTTCTTTCTTATTGAAGTTCATTTTGCAGTCTCACTTGCCACTATTTAGGGTGGATTGTTACTTTCATGGGGCATTAGCATCAGCAATCGTGTATAACTGTCTATCACGTGCGTGCTGGCGTGTTCTGTGTGGAATAAGCTTGTCAAAACTTTGAAAAGCCCACTAATGGTTGTTTTGGTGACAAACTCGATTACCTTAATACACATTATTATATTGTACTACAGAAAAAATGACTGACAGAATGAGTATTCTTCCTGCCTTGTATTTTGGTCCAGATGAGAACGTGCAGGAGCTGGCTGTTGAACTTGTTCAGCTTGGATTTATCAGCGAGGTAAATACTTAGATCCTAATAACTCCAGCATCATAACCTCATGGTTGAGCAGCTGACCTCACTGCTTCTCCTTTTCAGGGTGATCAGCCACGGCTTGCATCTGTTCTTGAAGAGGCCTTCTCAAAGTTCTATAGCCGGAATGGTTCCCTCAATCCGGTGACGGTTTCCTCATAGCAGAGGACTCGCCGGGCCTTGTTACCTCCTTCCTCGCCCTCTACGACAGGACTAGCTTTTTGCTCCATCTCCGAGTTGCAGGGAAGCTTTGCAAGGACAAAGGAGGAAAGCTTAGTCTGATTGAAGATCCTGCAACCTGTCCTCGTTACTTCTGGTGGGAAAAGCTGCCACTAAGTGGTTGTTGCTTTCTTTTACTTTTCCATCCCACCGAATACAGCCATCTGCTTCTCTTTTAAAAGAGGAAATCCTAGTCGCAACTTAAAGGAAAATGCAAATGTTGTCATTTTTGGCTTATCTGTTTCAGTTTATTGTGTACAAAAGGAAGAGGTAAGCAAAATAAAACTGGATAACACAAGTATTTTCTTTAAGTCAGTATTAAAATAGTATTTTAAACATTTTTACTTAAAACTTATAATAGTATAGTAATAATAGTTGTCTGTATAAGAAAAAAATCTTTGTCCCAGCATACTGAAGTATGTGTTATGGTGTTGTAAGGTTAAGTCTGGTTGTCTGGTTCTTTAAACGTTCTCTGGAGCAGTGGTTGAGGAACCTTCCCGCCTCATGTTGGGTTTCGGAGACTGTGTCGAGCTTCTAATGCAACAGATTTGTCACTTTTACGTCAAAATCTTTTGTTTTCAGTGTGGTCTTGAAAAGCAGTTGCAACGCAATGTGGAGAGCTACCGATAAAATATGAAAAGTCAAGCTATTTATTTGTGGATTTTTTTTCCTGAGTGTGCACTGTACTTCACCTGCAGCACTAAGGCCGGTGGTTGTTTGAATGTATGCTTTTACTTGCTCTCTTTAAATCATTGTATTCTCTGTGACAAGGGGTGTCATTTGAGGTCCAACCACTACTAGCTAAGTAACCCGTTGCAGCGCTTATCGATTAGGTCTAGGTCAATGAGTTGTCTTTGGAAGGAATTTTACACCGATGTTCGTTTGAATGCCTCGGTGTTGGAGCACATGATCGGGTGGATGTTTGTCAACAGCTTTGGTTAAAACGTGTGCTTTTAAGCGTCTGTGCGGAAACAAATGCACACGACAATCTCAGAAATGGAGTTGGTTCAGTTCTTCTTTTTTTTATGTTGGTGATGAATTCAAGTAATTTGCAATGCAGAACCAATAAGGCCGTGTCAGTGTATGGATTATGTGGCTCTTTATGGCTTGACCACCACTAAAGTGCTCTCTTTCTCCACTGAGGAATTCCGTTGCGGCTCATACCTCTATCTGTTAACTTGTGATTTTTCTGCTAGTTTGCACTACCGTATGCTTTTATGTCCTGTAGCCTCCAGCTTCTTCACACCAACAGGAGGAACTTGGGAAATCAGCGATACAGTTTTGTCTGCTCTATGCTGTGACTACCCGTTGTTAGCATCTGTAGATACTGCAGGAGACAAGTGTGGACCGCCTGGCATGCTTGTAACCATCGTGTACACTCTATGCTGGACACTGTGCTCTGTTTCTGCTACACATTTAACCCTTTTTTTCACTTCCTGAAATAAAAAAAAAAAGACACGATCAGCACTTCAAAGCTTGTTGGGTGTCATCTTTTGTTCTCGCGTTTAAACCTGCTGATCAAGAAGAATTCCACCCAACACATTAGGTTTATACTGAATAGCCTCTAAATACACAGACTTTACGTGGGCTCCCTTAGATTTGCTTGTAGTCTGTCTTTAGTGATTAAAAAATGAATGATTATCATTTATGGAGTAATAAAAAAAAAACTCCTTGCTCCTTTCTTTCTTATGGATTAATATAGTTTTTTACTAAACTATAATGAAATTAAAGACTGAGAAAGAAACATCACAAATAAAAGTTTTACAATTAGATAATAAATATAATAAAACTGAAATGTTTGGAAAGTTTTGTCTTTAGTAAAAGCTGTAACTGAATATTACATTTTCAGTGAAATAATGTACACAGACGCCCAAATGAGACAAAATTCAACTTTTTATATTGTTTATACAAAAATGCCATCCTGGTACATCAGAAGTGTGATCTCTACCCACAGATCATCACTTTTTAAATGAACAAGTATTTGTTTAAAATGTTAAGAAACTGTAGCCCTTGTACATAGTATATTCATGTACATACTTAAAGTCACAATGTGTGCTCATATAACAGCTGAATAAAACACATTTCATGCTGACAAAACACCTTGCCGTACAAAATTACAGCAGAATAATAAAAGTACAGCAAGACTAAAAAAAGTTTCGTTTTTTTTATATAAAACACCCTAGAAACACACTCTAAATAAAAGCTACCAAAGTGGTGACATCCAGTTCATGAGTGTTCCTCATTTGTGTGGGTATTTTCAATTCTGTACATAGTGAGTAAAAAACGAACCCAAAAAAACCAGTACATAGCACTTCAATTCAAACACGTTACTCTTTCACATTAAATTAGTGTTTTACTTCCCAGTTTGAAAGTATTGTATATAGGCACGGTAATAATTCATGAACCTTGTTCAGTCATCTCACTATTCTCTCACCAACCATTCGCCTTTCTCCTCCCCACACATCTGCTGTGGTGGAGCTTCAGAAGATGATCATGGCTCACTGTGATCTGCTTTCACTGTTCCTCAACCTGACTGGGTCACCCTGACGACAAAACATCAATGAACTGTTCTCAAGAAACTCCCAGATTGCAGCCTTGAAGCTTCACACAAAGACGACACCTGTTAAGCAGAAATAGTCCAAGTTCTAAGGGTCTCATTCCAAAGCTCTATCATTTATTCTTCGTAGTGTTAATATGAGGATGAATGCTGGAGTGTCGTCGTGTGGCACAATTCAAATAATCTTCATCCGATATTTACGGACAAGGGCATCTTGTTGCATATATGCTTTAAAAGTTTGGATTATGTTAATGTCAGTAAAAAAAAAAAGCACAATTATTTAAGGACAATTGTGCCTTCAGAGATAGAATATTGTTTGGAGATTCTAATTATTTATATTTTTTTAAATAAAGTCGATTGGATTTCTTTTTTTATGAAATGACAGTCCATGAACACTACTAACAAGAGCTAAAGGATATTTCCATATTATTTATGAAGTCAAAATCAGTTCCCACAGTACTCTCAATACTTGTGAACATATATATATTTTTTTAACAATAACATTTTTCAAACAGGAGATTTGGACTTTTCAGGAGTTAATATATAAATAATAAAATGGATGATGGCTTAATTTGTCCTGTTTGTGTTTATGCTGGATCAGAGGGCCTGCAAGCGCCATTGGTAATATTATTAGTAACACTTGTGCTGCTCCTGTTATTATATCACCGTGTTCTGATCAACTTTAAAAATAGTCTGAATCCAAAAAGTTGTTCTGAATGATTATGTTAACATAACTGAGAATCAAGGTAATTCCATAACAATAATAATTTAAAGAAAGACAACTGTATCCGTCATCATCAATCTAACTTTTTAGGTGTAACCTGTTTAAAAGACGAAATAATATTAAATGGCTAGTTTTGCTTTTATGTCAGAAAACAACATTGTGCAGAGTCCCTGTGTATGTTAGATAGCACAACTTGTCTTCTCGTGGAATTTAAGCTTAGATAACCAGAAATCATATGTGAACAACTTGTTTGTGGTCACTGATTAGAGATCATCACCAATGACAAAGGGAGATCAGCTGGCTCCAGCTATGTTTGGGAATTTCCTCTGCCGGTTTGACTTGTGTAGTAATGTCCAAATCCAGCACATATTCTCCTTTAGATAAATGTGCCTGTGTCTGAACGACCAGAGAATCTGCATTTTTCTCTCTTGCAGTATCTTCATATAAATCATACCTACAGCAGCTCAGCATATCACGTAACGTTGGAGTGAAACTCTTCGACCCTTGTTGTGGAAGGTCAAGTTAGCACCATCAGTGCAGCTAGAAGCATTTGACTTTTAGAGGCTTATTCTGGTTCCAACTGGGGTTGGAAACAGGTGACTTCATAGCATTATTTTGCTGTAATAAAATCCATTAAACCCTGCCATGCGGAGGTCTGAGGACTTCCAAAACGTGAGGACATTCCTTATTTCTTCAGACACTGGTACATCAGTGGCCGTGGATTCAGCATGTAGCGCTCAGAGTTGAGGAGCTTGGTGAGATACTGCGGCATCGGGGGTCGAGGAGCCATGTAGGACACGCCGGGGCTGACGGCCATGACCTCAGCGATCTTCTGCTTCATTTCCCTTATCTCCCGGTCCTGCTTCTTCACTTTGTCTGTGCAATGGAGAAACAAATTTCATTTACTGTACATGTGAATAAAAGGATCATTTTCAACTGCAGCTTTCCCCTGATTTCCCCATGATAGGTCAATGGCGGCCTGGTAGCAGAGTGGTTAAGGCAGAGGGCTGGGAAGCAGGAGCCCCGGGTTCGATTCCCAGCCCCCATACCAGGTGTGTCCCTGAGCGAGACACCAAGCGCTAGCTCCCCGAGCCCTGTCTGTGGCTGCTCACTGCTGCGCAGCCACACAGAAGAACACATTTCACTGCATTTGTACGATTGTATGTGACAAATAAAATTTGTATTTGTATGATCGTTCAGCTGGGGAGCCTAACTTTAACATGCTACGTCCACTGGGTGGTGCCACTGGGCTCAGATTTCCATCCTGCACTTTACACTTATTCACAGGCCCAAATGACCTTTCTGTTAACAGATGTGAGCAAACATTA
>JAUMTR010000016.1:11188287-11218063 GCA_032270685.1 Microctenopoma stevenorrisi
GGAGCCCCGGGTTCGATTCCCAGCCCCCATACCAGGTGTGTCCCTGAGCGAGACACCAAGCGCTAGCTCCCCGAGCCTGCAATCACACAAACTGCATTTGTGTGATTGTATGTGACAAATAAAATTTGTATGATCGTTCAGCTGGGGAGCCTAACTGTAACATTCTACGTCCACTGGGTGGTGCCACTGGGATCAGATTTCCATCCTGCACTTTACACTTATTCACAGGCCCAAATGACCTTTCTGTTAACAGATGTGAGCAAACATTAACAGAAGACAAATATATTATTATATATATATTAAATATATAAAATATGATAAATGAAAGTATTAACACTGAGACACCAAACAAAGAGTGAGTGAGTGTGAACCTTGAGCGATTTCCAGCTGTCTGCGGGCGTCTCCCAGAGCTGAGAACAGGTCCAACTTGATGCGAGTCTCAGCACTCAGGTTGTACTCCAGATGTTGGGCTTTCTCCTGCATGGCTGACAGAGTGGACAGTAGCATGTCCGTCTCTTTTTCCACACAGCGGTACTTTCCCAAAGCCTGGATCCAAAAACACAACACGAGTCACGAATTCGGTTTTCACCTCCTGCGGCGCCCACCGCATCGGTATCTTAAGATTTTTGATTCTTCTTTAGTTTTTTAGCTATTATGCAAATGAGGTTTATTCACTTTGGGGCCCAATGCACGACAAATAAAACAGATTTCACACACGAATGATGAACTGGCCAGCCATTTAAAAAAATGTGAAAACTACACATTATTACAGAAATATTTGTCACATCTGAAGGAGGCAACCTGCATTCAGAAAAAAAAAATATTAAAGCAGTGCAATGTTTTTATGAAAGACCCGACTTCTGTTGCAGCATGCTTCATGGAGAAAACACCACTGAAATCCCACACAGTACAACAATGTGCACAACTGATGTCAGACAAAACAATCAAACGATCATACTGCAAAACTGGTGTGATGGCAAAGTGCAATATTCACGCCAAAAGAAATGTTTAAATGCCCAATATCCCCATTAAGACCATTAATGAGGGATTTTACAAACACAAATAATTGCAGCCACAACAGACCCCAAAACAACAATCAAGTACTGGACCAGTTGAGACTGAAGGACAAAACGCACAAGTTCATTCCCAAATAGAGGAAAAGATACCTCAACATCTCTCTCTAGGTCTACCACACGACTCTCTTTCACTTGATACTCCAGCTGTAGTTGTTTGTACTCTGTCTCTAGATCTTTAACTCTTTTCCTTAACATTTGGGTTTCAGAGTGTTCCTGCCTGGTGTAGGAGATGGAAGAAAATAACAGTTTGGAACAGTGAGGAAGGAAGACCAGCTCACACAGAAAGATACATTTTACTTTGAGTTAACAAAAAATGGACATAAAGGTGCGATTACCTTTTGCTTAGATTCCGCGCAGCACTCGCAGCCTCCTCCAGTTTCTGAGCATGAAGTTCAGCCAACTGTTTCTCAGCAGCGAGTCTGGCGTCCGTCTCGGCTCTGGTCCTTTTCTCCAGCATTAAGCTTGTTTGTTTGTCCCGCTGCTTGGTTTTATTCAGGCACAGAATCCTGACGGAAAAACACGTTGAACCTGCTTTAAATCACTGTGAATAAACATGTCTGACACCAAAACATCATGAAACAAAAATGTGCCCCTCATCAGTTTTCCATGACCTGCTCCTTTTTTTTGGTTTTTAATGTGTTCATCTAATGTGCGATAGACTTAGATAGATAGATAATAATAGATAACTAGTTCTAATTTATTCATGAAGGAAAATTGGGAGCGTGTTATAGCATCTTTTTGTCACTTGCTTAATCAAAATGCCATCAGTGTCAGTTCTTTCACAGATTATTATTCTAGCACCATTTGTGTTTTGCATTTTATTAGACTGCTGTAATTTGTAGACCAGCCCACAGGAGGAACCAGAGTGTGTGTGTGTGTGTGTGTGTGGTGGACCACTCGCTTGCTCTGAAGCAGCATGTTGGACTGTCTGAGCAGGGACACTTCTGGCCTCAGGCTCCTCTCGCTGTTAGTCAGGTTGCAGATGTGACTTCGCAGCTCCTGCTCGCTCTGCCTGCTCGTCTGCAGCTCAGCCTTCAGCCTCCTCAGCTCCTGCTCCAACCTGAAAGTAAGAAAAGAGAGGTGAGTTTTGGGGGTTTTTTTGCACTGATTTCACCGTGAAAATCCTGATTTCAAACTGGATTACTCGTGACTTACTTGCTCATCTGTTCAGTGTGATAACTTTGAGGTGCTGTGGCACTTTTGTCGCTCGCATCCCGGTTGGGGCTGACTGTTTTTGAGCTGGATCTCTGTTTTTTCTCAGTCCAGCCTGCAGGTGGTGAAGAAGTGTTTGTGCTGCCTCTGCGAGCTTTCGGTGAGGAACTTTTAGTCATTCGCGTGGCTTTGCTTCCGTGCTCCTGCTGAGGTAGATTATCTGGGGCTGCAGAGGATTCTGGTGCTCCCGCTCCACTGTGGAGAGACTCTCTGGGCTCACTGACAGCATGTTTGGATGAAGCCAGTCGACGACTTGATTCAGCAGACCTCACCTCCTGGGTTCCCTTCTCTGTTCCTCTCTCCTCACTGCGTATTTGGAGGCAGTCCACTGTGTGTACTTCGTCATGGGAAACCACGGCACTGCTCTGACACTGATACTGACTTGAATCGGGTTTTATCTTCCATTTTGAGGCTGCAGGTGTAGTTTAAAAACAAAAAAGTTGTCAGGACAAACTCTGTATTATCTGCCAATATATTTTCTTCAGTAGCCTTATTTGTTTTTATGTTGCCTATCTTGTTGTGTGTTGCAGTGTTTCACTACTGAGCTCGATTCTGTGCCTGGGATAGGAAAACATCTGGAAACTAAAACATGAGGATGGATAAAATATTTAAAGTCTGCTGTCTGCTTGGTGCACTTAGGTGTTACAGAGCTTTTACAGTAATTACTCTCTAACTCTACTGTACCCTGTGGCTTCTGTACCAAAGAAAATTAAACTGACAGCTGCGTAATATTTGGTGCCACAGCTTTGTTGTCATCATTTTTGACCTACTTACACCCCAACAAAGCAGTTTCTGCACTGTGTAGGGATCATCAGATTCAGTAAACCAGATCTGTCTCTTTAAATGTGAGAGAATATGTATGTTAAAAGCTGTTAATGATCGTCTTTGTTTGAATAAACACAGTACATAGAGGTAAGTATTTGTGATGATCACAACCTACAGGGAGTATCACACTACTTGTGTGACAAATAATCTCAGGAACTCAGCACGTAGCAATAAAGCTGAGGACGAAATCGACTGAAACATCTTGCAGATTGTGTGAATGGTAGTTTGAAGTGTAAATGAATGAACGGGGCAGGTGCACAGACTCACTGCTGCTGCCATCTGTGCTAGTCTTGGGATAAACCTGCAGGCCTGGAGGGAGAGAGTGCTGCAGAAGGTGCATGTGGAAATCGTTCTCACTCTGCACGGCTTTCTGTATGCGCAGCTTAAAAATGTTGGTGAAGTAGCAGGTGGCATCAAACCCCAGATACACAACAGGATACCCAATACTGAAAGGGAATAAAGAGAGAATGAGAAACAGTTGAGTATGTGTGCCACACTATAAATATATAAACACATCCTGGCTAACTGATTTCTATTATTAATAGTTATTCTGCATATTTTAATAATAATATGTTTAATTAATGGGTCTTTAACTAATATGATAAAAGTGAATTTACTGAATATCTGTGTTGCACAAACATTTAGGAATAAAACATAGGGGATTAATGCATGTTTAATACTAATGATTTATTAATTAAAGCTCCATTTGTTTTGTGCATGGTGTCTTTTAGTAAACCCACTCACCAGTGTGCAGCAAAAAGATGGGAAAGGTTGGCATGAGAGGTTTTGAGGTCTTTGAGTCGAAGGGAAGCCTCTGTGTACACTAGAAGAATCCACAGGAACAACGTTGATATACAGACGCCTTTTTCTGAAATGATGGTATGAAATAATCAGAGGAGAAGAGGTGAAATAAAAGACGTCAGCAGCATCTAATGCAATCAATATTTGGCATATTTTAATAAACAATAAACAATAAACAATCCACATACTCACCTGTGTGCCATATGTAATTGAATAAAACATAGGTGCTCGCCACAAAGAACAGCCAGTGCAAAGGGACAAATATTAAACAAAAGATGTCCAGAGTGAAGGCAGCGCAGACGAAAACAACACAAATCACCTGTAAACAAAGAAAAACCTTCGCTTCAGCAAAATCACCGCATTGATTCATTCTGTGTAACTGTCATTATCTGGGCCATTACACACAATTGCAAATCATACGGTGAGGTGGGGGGGTCTCACCAGCCCGTGGCAGTGAAAAGTGGTATATACACTTCCAAAGAAGAGCCAGCACGGCCACAGGTACTCCAGTCTGAATTCAAGGATGAAATCTGCCAGCAGCACTAGTGCCCACATGGTAATAAACTTCAGGAAGGTGCACGCACTGCAAGCAGATGGAGAAATGAGAATGGCTCTATCATTATGGATTTCAAATGTCCCACATCAGCAGTAGCACGTATTCCGTCTACAGAAGTGTGAAAGAAATGTGCTTTCTGACTTCTGCTCTAGTAAATAAAGCTGTTACAAATACAATAAGTCTCCGAAGGTACAGCATTAAAACACACACGCGATCCTACACAACACAGGCGATACAGTGGAGATCGGCCATGCGGCGCTAAACCTATAATTGAGTAATTGCATCTTAAAAATTGCGCCCCATGCTTTTCAGTAGAGGCACCACAGAACAATGACTGTTCCCTCAATCATTTTGTCGGGCAACCACAAGCCAAACGGGAGCTGTGGTTTCCTCCTTTGTTCTGCTCATCCATAGAATGCTATCACATCACCCCTTCTTTGTTTGGTAACCATGGCAATATTTCATCTGGAGGAGAGAGGGAGCACCGCAGCATCCTATTACACATCTGAGTTGAAATCTACCTATTGATGCTACTGCTTATAGTGTTTTTCGGTTTATATCATTGACATTTTTACAGTAGCAGCCAAATGTGCACGCTGTTATAATTCATTACTGTAAAAATATTTTAATCTTGAAGAATGAGGGGGCACAGAGAGGGAGTGCTACAGCATGTTAAAGTTCATGTTAGTCTTACTCTTATTGTTACTGAGACAGTGGATTTTAGTAACCATTAAGTGCTAAACGTGCAAATTATTCCTTTACCACACAATAAGAGCAATATTTAATGTTTAAGAGTGGGGAGAAACACAAAGATAACACAGCAGCATCTTACATTTTTCATTTAAGCTCAAATATGCATTACAATATTTTTTCAATTAAGTGCATTTTAATTGATCTCACCAGTAAATGAAGAGATGTGTAAGTTACAGCAACACATTTTATAGTGTGCTTTGCAAATTCTAGAAAAAACTAAACAAAACAATATCCTGTGGTATTTAATGTTTTCCTCTCTTTCTTGTCTGGACTCCGTCTAGACGCTTTCATATCACGCTCTCGTGATATTTCTTACGTGAAGTCAAAGGGGAAAATGCATTGATGGATATTTTCAGAGACAGGAACAATTAACTGTGCGCGTAATTCGCCTGGGACATAAAGCCTGAAGAAAAAAACAGGCCGACGTTAACTTGCACAGATGCTGATTTCTTTATGTAAACAATGAAGTCATTTCTTTCTTGAACCAGGAGAATCAAAGATGCGCAGAAAACGGGAGACAAGGGTGAAGTGATGGGACGTGAGGCGAGACAGGTGAGCGGGACGAAATGTACACAAAGACCAGCAACAAAAGCAGCCTCGCAGCGGTAGCTACCTCTCAGACAGCTTCTCGGTTATTTTTAGTTTCTTCATTTTCCGGAGCCTGGTCGCGTCCACGCATCGTTTCTTCATCTTATGGCTTCGCCTCCCTCCGCGATGTTCGTCCGACACCGCAGCGGCGGCAGCGAGCGAAACGAGAGCGCAGATAAAATTAAATAAAAAGACACACACAGCGAGAGAGAGGGAGAGAGAGAGAGAGAGATCCCTCTTTGTGGAGGAAGATGCTCAGATGAACCTGTTCTCCGTCTGGGAACAAATACATGCGACCGACGGCTCTGCGCATGCTCAGTTGAGCTTGTACCTACAAGTGTTCATCGCAGGAGGGGAGCAGCTCAACGCGCTGTGTGTCCCGTTCAATGATGATGTCAGCGACAGCTACACAAACACACAAACACACACATGTGCATAAAACAAAAGAAAGAAAGGGTGTGAACATTCAAGTGAATGAAAAGCAAAACGAATGTCATGAGCGCACATTTAGATTTGTTGGTTGTGTTTCCAAGCAGCCACTGTCCTCAGCAAATTGTCCTCAATTCAAATTGTCTCGCTATTGCTAACTCCTACAGAGTCTGCGAGGAAGATGAGAGGAGACAAGAGGAAATTCCCTCTTCCAGGGGTCTCCGATTCCAAGTCGATTTTCCTTTGTTATTCCTCGTCTCACACACATTCACAAAAAAATGTCAATAATTCCTAGCATGTTCTTCATCTTGTCAGGGCTTTTAGTTTGTAGTATCTCATAATTGACAGAACTGCCTTCCTCATGGAAACCGCCTGCTCCTCTGTGGTCCATGAGGAAGGTCTCACTAACTTTTTACTTTACATCTTTAACCTCTTCAACCCCAAAGCCCCCTGTCCCTGTACACCCCCTGTGGCTTTGGGGTTGAAGAGGTTAAGACACAAAACACATAACGTTTTAAATTATGATATTATAAACTTTGTACTGCATATTTATGATATTATACAACCAATTATAAATCAATTATCTGCATCATGAACATTCAGCTCAACAGCCGTTACACAAACTGTGCTTCACTAGACACCGGTGAAAGCATTAGATAAAGAGCATGAGATGTTAATTTGCCTCACTTTGTTAGCGCTTGAGCATTTCACAAGCTCCTTCACGTAGCGTATCAATGGGAAATAAATTGTTTTTCAGACAGCACTTGCTGTGGGTTTTTACAGTGTAAACACTGTGTAGGTCTTTGTGCGTCGATGTAACTGCCGCCCTGTCCTCTACACCCCACAGAGATGCAACAGGGAGGCAGCCAACACTCAGAGATGGGCGAGCACCTGCTCCCTGAAGCACAGTCCTGCCAGCTCCAGGGAGATGAGCAGGAAGCTCATTAGAGCGCATTACACAACATGTGTTGACTGTATACCGTCGCCCACACTCACTTCATATGCACATTGACAAACAATATAATGTAATCAATTACAACAGCTCTGCCACATGAGGAATTTCACAGTGTCAAAGTGTTGAATGATGAAGTTGAAGTGAGTTGTGGTGTTGCTCTGGACAGTACCACACTGACAAGTTTAATATTCCAGACTAATTAGAAGAATTATGAAGCTCTTCTAAAAAATTAGAAGAGTTTCTATGTTTGGAGTGTGTGTGTGTGTGTGTGTGTGTTATCATGTTCATATGTTTATGTTCTATTATTTGATGCACTGACCTAAATAACAGTAGAAGCTACCAACACTCACTTCTACACGTGAGAACACCTGTGAAAACAAACCATATAGTAAATACTTAAGCAAATACAGCAACTGACATTTTGATATTTGTGAATAGCAGTAGGACGGAGCTGAAAAAACATTCAACATTTATGTACTGATGATTTTCACATATTTGTGCAACGCTAAAGGTGGAGGCCTGTGGACAGAGTGCTATCAAAGACGTTTAGACTGTCACTGTTTTACTGCTACTATATTATTTTTATTTTCCTTTATTTTACATTATATGGACCACATTAAATCATACAGGTCATTTGGCAGCGGGGTATAAACCTTTGCTGGAGGAGAAGCAGAGTCTTTTTGTGGGGGAGAGAGAAAAAGAGAGGAGTATCAAAAGGTCAAACATTTTCATCTTTCCAGATTTATATGTTTTTTCAGGCTTTACTAGTCAAACAATAAATAGTTCATTTGACAGGATTTTGGTGTGTGTGCCAGTAGTAATAAAGATGAAACAATCCTCCACCACCTCCAAGTAATACATTATAAAATAACTGAAATGGAAACCTTTCAAATAGGTATAACACAAACAAGTGTTTATATCTAAACCTAATATGTTAGTATTCTCAATATTAATAATATTCATATTTTTATAACATTCTCAGAGCTGCATTTTAACCCTTTAATGTTCTGTTCCACTGTCTGGTAGAGCACACAACTGTATCTTGTTGAAAAATGTGTTGAACTCAATCTGAAGTTACATGTATTTTATATATAGATATAAAAATATATAGTACATCATACGAAGAGTGATTGTGTTTGTGCAAAGAACAAAAATGTTGCTGTTATTAGCCACAGACAGCGAGTGTGTCTTCAAACTGTGCTTCTTGGCTCAAATATGGGAAACTTTTCATTACAGACTTCTGCCAAGTCCACCTCATCAAGTGTGTTCTCCTTCCTTTTTGTCAGAATACACCCCACACACAACAAAATTCCTGTTTAACCAGAGATGTACTGAGCCAAAGTAAACTCCCTTCTTACTATACTGATTGCGGAACAGGTCACAGTGTTAATACTACTGTAAATCAGAGGGAATTTACTCTGCAACAGTGTTTTTCATGGAGTAAGTAGAGGATACATAGTGCAAACACAAGCTTTAAAGATAAACATCTCTGCTAAACCTAACTGAACCAGAGCCCATTTGGACCGAGGCCTTTAAAAAAATCGTTGTGGTGCACTTGCAGGAGGCAGGATGCCAAGAACCTTCATCTTTGTTCCTGCAGAGCCACTGTTGTTTCAGCTCAACGACAGCTGCTTTTCTGATCAGATTAGTGAAGGAGAAAATGAATGAATGTATACAGGATGGGAAATTTACTTGGCGAGGGACCAGAGAGCATCTTTATAACCCTTAGCACACCCACAAACAGCTCTGAGATGTGACTCCTTGTTTTTAATGCAATAAATCTGACAAAGGAAAGTTGAGATAACATACAAATCTGAAATGAAACAATGTTAAAAGATCTTCATTCACTCCCCACTTCTGCCCCAGAATAAAAAACCTTGGACCACCCTCCTTTCAGTAAAACGATATCTGTATATGTATATGTCTAAAAACATTTGCAGTCACACACTCATGAATTGTCTTCAATGAACCGCGTCCTCCTGCCATTGGGCAAAAAGCAAGTACACCCTGAACACATTTCCAGCCCATGTGAGGCTGACAACCATTCACACGTAACTAGACTCACCAGGTAATCTAAAAGCATGTCTGTGTACTGTAGGATGAAATACTTTCACGTAGAAGGAGAACATGTCACACAGAAAAGCTAACCCCATTTACACCACGCTGCCCCCCTTGCTCTTTCTTGGCTTCCAGTATCCTGACTGCTTCTCCTATTAAGGGTTATAGAAGTTCTGGAGTCAATCCTTGCTGTCATTGGGCAGGAAGCAGGGTACACCCTGGACAGGTCGCCAATTTAGCAGGACCGGGGTTAACATTTAATTAATGATACGTGCAAGTTTGACTTCCTGTGAAAACATCCTTTGAAATGTGCAACTAGAGCACTAATATTAGTTTAAACATAACAACACTGACAACACTTTTACTGATTATCACACATAATAATAAAACTTTAACTTGCTTATTGGAGCAGCGGAGGATGCAGAATAAAGATCACATAGTCAGTTGTTTTCTTTTATTGAATGTAAAGTTAGGGTTAGGGTTACGGGTAGGGTTAGGGTTGGGGTTAGGGTCATTATTGGTAAGCAGGAGGACGTCTTTCATAACGTCACCCTGACACGTCTCTTTCAAACTGCATGTTTCTGCTTTTCTAATTCAAAAAAGCATATCTTTACCCCCCTCTGAGGCTGAGGGATGCCTCTCCTCAGGCATCAGCTACACATGTTGGTGGCACAGCAGACACCAGGTTCAAATAGAGCCATATTTATTTGATTTCGGCGCATGCAGTCTACTTTTGAGAAACACAGATGGACCTACAGACTCGAATGCTTTCATGCATTCATCCAGACTAGACCTTTTTTTTTTCTCTCTCTCTCTCTCTCTCTCTCTCTTGTAAGCGTGTCTTGAGCTTCCACTCTTAACTTAAAGAGATTTCCTATTGCTGTATTATCACATGCTTTGCCATTGTGTTGAAATTAACTCCCTTTCCATGGGATAACAAACGTGGCTCATTGAAAATAAACACTTGCACTTAATTTTTGTAATCTTGTCTGCATGCCAAAAGAAACTCGCTCTTTACACCACAACGAGCAGGAGTCATACGACTGTAAAATCCTCTTGTTTCTGCTCAGTCACTGTAATGCCCATGAGGTTAACTAAGGCCACACATGTGAACACCACCTGAAGTGACTGGACAGGGGACTCGAAAGGAGTGTTATTCCCCCAGCAGAGGGAAGATAAGGAGATGAGTTTTTCCTCTGCCAGTGGGTCCAGTGATAGCGGAGGTCCTCTGGCTTGGCCAAGCTCGATAAGCCTGGCCGTGCCATCCTGTGGGGCTTATCAACTCCAACAGCAAGCCTCAACAGTTAATCCCAGATCCAGAAAATGTTTATGTCTTTGGCGTCAGTTTGTCCTCCTAAATAACAAATTATGCAATATGAGAAATATTACAATGACGAACATGTTCTGCATTGGGAAAGCTGGGGTACATTTTTTGTAAAAATCAACAAGGTAGTGATGAGTAAGTTCTGCTGAACTTACTAACCTTCATCTAAGCTATAGCAGGCTGAGGTAAAATCCGATATGTTAACACGTTATTACAGCTCGGTCAGGGAGCTCCTTATGTGTAGTGACAGCAATCATATTTAATATCTTTGAAATTTGCCATTTCTTTTAATAAAGTAATGCTAAAAAGGATGGTGATAGACAAAGAGAGAAGGAGGGAGTACAATAAGCAGAAATACAAAGGCAGGAAGACACTGTTAGATCAGCTAAATCAGTCTGTCCAGACTCAGAACTGTTCATTTAGTCTGAGCTGTTATCTTGCAAGATCACAGTCCCTTTGGATTTAAACAGGAAGAAAAATAAAACTCACTCTATTTGAACCTATCCAAAGATACCAGGACTCAAGGCAGCAAACTGTATTTGATTTCTAAGGTTTGAGTGACTTTAGAGACCAGCTCAAACACAGGATGACAGTGAAGTGTTTGGATATCATGTGTGATTATCCAAAACACAGTGTTCATCAGTCATTCGTAGCTTGTGTAAAAATACGTGGTACAGAATGAAAAAAAAAAGAATATAATCTAACATTTTGGAAAACAGAAGTATTTATTTTTATTAAAATGCTTTGATTTAAAGTCTGTGGAAAGTACGTTTAATTAGATGTTTCCTGCTTACCAGTTTCGTTTTAATTTTCAGTATCAAGTTAAGTAGGACAAATGTGAGCGGTTCAGACTCACAGAAATAATTGTAGACGAAATTGCACCTTTATGCTTCACATAACCTCAGCACTGAGGTTATGAATGACTGAGAAGGACCTTGGCTCTTTGGCTACTACATTATGTATTGTGTGCTACGACACCTTTGTGACATGATCATATGGCGCGCTGTGGCATTAAGAGCAAGTTTCTTTTGGCATGCAGACAAGATCACAGAAATTCAGTGCAAGTGTTTATTATCAATGAGCCACTTTTGTTACCCCATGGAACGGGAGCTGATTTCAACACAATGGCAACAACACTTAAATTCTAATCTGTATGTGGTAGCTCGTTCTGTAGTAACCACACACTTCCCTATATTGTCCTGAGAGGCTAAGTAGTTTATGTAGGGGGTAAACAGTATGGTGCTGTTGCATACACTTCGCTTCCTAATAGGCCTGCTAAAGTGACACTGATTATTGTTCTATGGGCGAGCATGATTGCTACAGGTTCAACCTGGGGCAACAGAGCTCTCCCAACATCCTCAGTTAAATGAAGCAGGACCGACTCATGTCATGTCAACCATTAACAAATGAATCCTGCAGCGAACGTTAAAACTTTTGAGGAGGGGAAATGTGCAGCATCTGCATAGATTTAACCACAGTTTAAGGACAGTCAAGGTTTTAAATAAAGTTCAGTAAAACAGATTTAACTCTTTAGACAGTTAGTGAGTGGACAGATTACACTCTTACTTTTAATTAAATTATTTTTATATATAGTCAAACATGAAAACTATTTCGGGGGGGTTAGGTAGTGAAAGTTCTTACGGAAAGAAAACCTCGAACAATTCACTGTTAATTGATGTTGGTGTGCTGATTCAGTTAAAGGTTTCCGTGTGTTCCTCAGCTTCATGATGAAAAGGTTTGGCTTAACTTTCATATCTCCTGCATGAATTCTTGTCTGAGAAACGTTCATGAACCGTATATCATGGTGTATTACATAAGTGAGGCCTAACACCCTGACAAATATTGCATGAGAGCAGCAAATTATATTCTCCAGAGCACTTTTCTCTGGCATATTTCCCACTCTTGGCTTTAATAATAAATAAAGCCCAAAGGTCCTTACATCTGCTTATCTGTGCCGCTACAGTAATCTAACAGAGATGTTTGCCAGGCCTGACATTTGCACAGAAGTCAAGGAGAACATTCCTTTTTTGATCTGGTAAATCTGTTTGCTATTAGCCAGTGTCAAACAGATGTAGGGACCAGAACCATTAATTTTAGTCAGCAATGGCTTGTTCATGCAGGGGTCAGTAATGGTTCATTATTTCTGTGGCACCAGAAGCATTCCTTGTACTGCAGTGACAGTTTGTGAACAGGCCAAGTGATACAGTGCCCTGTATTTAACTGAAATCCTTTCTTAATGTGGACGGAACCTTTAGGCTTTAAACATTTGTTTAAGCTAATTTACAGATACAATCGTTGAGTGTGTGTGAAAGAGGGAGAAAGAGAGAGAGTGGGAAAAGGGAACACTATTATTTAAGGTTTACATTAGGATTTACCAGTATTCTGAGGTGCCAAATAAAAAAAAGTGTTAAAATAATAAATGATAAATTCTCTCCAGTCGTTCCTCAAAAAACACCAAAAATATATAAAGTCAGACCTTGACCTTTTATCACAAAAATCAAGAGTGAACAACTTTACATAGCTTCAGGCTTATCAGAACAATTATCATGACAAAACACAATCATATTAATCCATATATACTTTAGAAATGCAAAGCACATTTTTAATTGCAAATATTTTTACAAAATATATTTTATTTAGCAACTTTTTTTTAATTTATGTTTATTACATTGTTTCTTTCTATTTGTATGTTGTAGCTTCAGATGTAAATATTGTAACATGTGGGAACAGCTGTATGATAAAATACATTTGACAATATTCAATTCAAGACTCATTAATCATATCATACAAAGCTCCTCCCACGCGTTTGATCTCTGCCGTCATTTGCGTGAGAAGTTGTTTTTCCTCCCTTTTCTATTTCAGCAACACACTTCAATCCACCAATCTCGCTACATCCTGTTCATTACAAGCCCACTCCCCATCATTTAGCTCAGGATGTTTTTTTTTTTTTTCGGGTTGCTCTTCTTGCCTCCTCCTCTTTCGTTTTCCTATTTCTATGGGAACGTCTCGGTTGTTGCCCCCACTTTTTTCAGTTTTTACTAAGATGCGGCGATAACATGACAACTCATTTGGCACATGCAGCCACATGAGGAAAGGGTGCGGTGAAGCCTCTCAATTAGGCATCGTTGAATTAAGCCTGTGTGAGATAAAGACTTTGCAACATCACTGTGGAGAAACAGCATGGTATCAGGGTGTGCTACCGAGAAACAAAGGACGGTGTAATGACCGCGGTTCCCTTTAGGCCAAGGGGATTTAAACGTATAGTAAGAATAGGGACTGAGGGAAATTATAAGCTAAAACACAACATGGGATGTCCTTTAACGCGTCTCAACGCTAGCTGTAGGTTTATTATGCATACAATTAGCTTGACATTTAAAAGAACAGTTCATTTAGCAGTGACTTTAGCAGTCCAGCTCTTTACTTATCATAATTTCTTTGTATGTATCTCCTGTCATTTTCTCTATCAGATAGAAAAGATAAGAAATTTCAGACTTAATAATTTCACAGAGTTGCTTTATACAATTCATACTTGCAGTGTCTTGGGAATTTATGTTATCTTTGTAATTGAGGAAACTACAAAGCAAAGCAAAGCTTTATCTCTGAGTAAATATAAGAAATCCCATGACACCGAAAAGCTACCAAAGTACCCCAAACTTCCTCCACCACATCTCTACAGCTGCTGAGTTACACCTTCTTTCTCAAACAGCCAGTGAACAGTAGCTGTAAAAAATAAGCATGCGTTGAAACTTATTTGACTCCATTTACTTTTCGCTGAAATAAAAGACAATACAAATATTTTTCTTTTCAGGATCTAAGCTAGCAACGTCTCAGTAACACTCCACTCCAATCTACATCTTCCTGCTACCATGCAAAAACACATAACAGCAATGGTTCGGCATCGAGTTTTAATCATACTGTGTGCATGCTCATCCATCTGCGCACATATGTGTCCTTTTGACTGATGCCCATTTCATATCCCACATTGACATGATAAGCATCGTGCTAAATCCCTCACACACCTGTTACGCATTTGAGTGCCCTCAGCCATCTTCAAACAACACTATCCACCTATCAGCATCTGCAGTTGTGTGGAAAGCCACACAAGTACACAAGCACACTCCTGTCCTGAAGAAGCAACATTTTACTCACAGAAAGCTTTTTTTTCTTATCAAGACCTTGTTGGAGAATTTACAATAACCTTAAAAATTTCTATTTGGTCTCTATAGTGGTCTCTATCTATCTATCTATCTACAACCTCTTCCAGCTTCTCCCCTCTGGCAAACGCTACAGAGATACATTTGCTGGAACAACCTGACATAAGAACTGACTGCTGCTGCTACATGGACACAAACTGCACTTAACTCAGCACACACACATACACACACAAACACACACACACACATATACTGTCTTGTCTTTCTGTGTTGTTACAATTTGTCTGTAATTTGTCATATATTTGTTTTCTGTCTGTACTGTCCTAGAGAAGCTACAAACGACCAAAAGCAAATTCATACTTGTCGAATAAAGATTCTGATTATGATATCTAGCTATCTATCTATCTATATAGATAGATATATAGATAGATAGATAGATAGGTAGATAGATAGAAAGATAGATAAATAGATAGATAGATATCTATCTATATATATCTCTCTCTGTATATAGATATATATTTCCTTATTATGTTTCCACCTTACCTGAAAATTCTACCCCTTGACCCAAGCACATACAAGAGTGATGTGAAACGCTGCAGAATGCTATACAGGGAAACAATTGCTCTTGACTTAAATAGCATGAAGGGCCACCGCAACATAAACATGATGAGAACTTGTGATTGTTCTTGATTGCTACCATCTAACATGCTGATTACACGGTGGCATAGGCTTCCCTCTGAGCGGGCTTATCAGGGTGTGCAACTGTTCTCTTCAGCTCCAGCCACAGGAAATGAGGGGTTGGGGAGCGTGGTGTGCAGCGTGTGAGTGCAGCCCGGGAGTGGAAAGGAGAAGTGTCTGTGTGCCATCACTTTCTACATTCTACATTTCAGTGGTTTGGGAATTAAGTGTCAAAGAAAATAACCTAAATGAAAATATCTATACAGTAGTATAAAAGAGTGCTATGCTATTCACGGTGCGCGGAACTGTCAGGGGTTCCACTGTATTTAAAAAAATAAATAGGACACAAAAGAAAATGGTGTAAACCTTCTGCTGGTTTAGACGTTTACAGTTGCAAATGTAAAACGCACACACATAGGAATACAGTGCTTGCTTGATAGTGGTCTGCACTGAACTATATGTCTATGGAATCTACTTAATAGTGGAATGAATACAGTATTTTTGAAATGTTTTTATTAAGGTCAAGTTCAAATTGCAGACAAGAATTTAACAATAATACAATAATTTATTTATTTGTGGCCTCGAGGATACATTTTAGCAACATATTCTGATGCTTTTCACAATGCTAAATGTTTGCTTAAGATTCAAAACAAATAAAGACCTTGGAGAAGTTTAGGGAAAGATCATCATTGTTAGAGAACAATAAACAAATACGGGTCTGTGTTTATTTGTCCTAAGTGTGACAGGGGTTCTTACAGAAAGAAACACAGGATGTTTGGGAACATCGGCTAAAAAAGAATGATGCAACCTTACCTTACCATTGACTGTGCTCTTCTCAGTAAAAGAACACCTCTACAGACAGCTGGTGCAAGCAGTTTATTATAAACATTGGTTAAGTTTGAGTGGACTGCTGTAGATTCTGGCTTTTGTCTGTTACACATTCAGTTTACTTTCAACAAGTATGTGTATATACCCAGTTTCCCACGAATCCAAAAGTCTATATGATGCAGTTAGATATAAGGACTCATTAGGACATACCGTTCCTCATTAGAAGTGCTCGGGCATGCAATAATGATAAATGTGAGCTCCCCGGAGGAATGTAGATTTATATCAGCGTAAATGGAGTACATCTTACACACATCAATGAACAAAACAATTTAATGTAATGAAAAATGTACTTAACAGACTTAAAAGAACATGTGTGGTATTAGTATATGGCAAATTTTTACCAATAGTATAATATGAATTCTCAAAAAAATTAAAAATTTCCTGAAATAGCGATAATTATAAGGATGTGGACGGCAGAGAAGCTCAGGACCTTCATTTGACCCTTATCTGTGGCAGATTAAGATCTCCAGGAATGCTCTGACGCATTAAAGTAATACCAACTAAAGTTGTCATTAATCATCCAAGTCCTTCCCCTTTTGATCCAACACACTCACCACACGTCATCTGGCCATTACTGAAAGACTGTGACAGATGAACCAAGTGACAAAAGTCATGTGTCAAGAATCAGCGAGCCTTGTTCGAGTCCTGTTCAGAGACACTTCTGGCCCACATATACAGCGTGTCAGTTCACATCATGTTCTGCATGTTGCTATGTGGCACGTGTTGGATCAGAAACAAAGGACTGAGCCTAACGGCTTGTTTATTTTCCACAAATCTGCTTTTTATGGTGGGGTTGTGAGTGAGCGAGATAAAATACTTTATGGCTTTCCTGGAATGTGAAGTTCACAAGGACTAAAACAGATCTTAGTTGATAAAAGAATACTTTTCGTGTCTTAATTTAAAGTCAGACCCTGTGAACCTAAATCTACCAGCTGTTTTATTTCCAGTAGCAAAAATAGAGATTGTTTGATGAAATTGTCAAGAAAGAAAGAAAACTGAAAACTTATATTAATGGGCTAAATTATTGCAGATTGGATTCAAATGTTAGATAAACATTTCTTATGGTCCAGCATCACTTTAGATTCCAAAATGTTTTGTTAAATAGTAGGAGTGAAACAGCCAATGCTTCTATAGTAATAAATACTAATTTTTATTTTCAATATTAGATTAAAATTTTAGGGGACAACAGTTAAAAAAAGAGGAAGGAGTATGTGAGGGAGTATCTGTAATAGTCATGAATGAGTGGCTGTGGCAGTTGGACCAAATCCTCCCATGCTGCTCTGGTCGCCACTAGATGATTTAGCTAACTTGATCCCACTGAAAAAAAACTCCACCGTCTGACAGATTAGTGTACAGTACTGCAAAACTGTTGTGTGAACTGACTGACTGACTAATGCTTTTTGATATCTCTCAACGTTTGGAAGTAATTTCCCAAAAGGTCAGGGAAATCCTGCACTGCACTCAGCCCAAAGACAAATAAATGTGTTGCTGCCGGTAAAATTCCCAGTCAAACAGCTCCACCAAATGAAGGACGGTAATTTGCAGAGGCAGCTCAAGTGTGCAACGATGATTTAAGATAAATCAGTTTTTGGTACCCTGTAGTAACCAGCAAGACAGCAGTGACTTCCTGCAGGTATCATGTATAAAAAGAGAGGTCATCGTAAGTTTACATCATCTAGTCCAGATCCTGAGAGTCAAGTGGACCCATGAAAATCTTAACTGAAAAATCGTCTAATGTTAAGGAAGTGGTCTCTAAAGACTGTACGAAGAAAGAGGAACCATGTTCAGCAGAGCTGTAATCCAATTATCTGTTAATTTACTTTTAATGCAGATAAGAAACTATTATAAATATAAGTATTAATAGTAATTTAATCATTTATAATAATAAAATCAACAAAGACAACCTTTGCTTTTTTTTCCCTTTCATGATTGCTCACTGACCAGGTGTCATAACAGCATTAATGGCTTTGTCCCTTCTGACATCCAGAGAGGTAACCCATCCCTGTGAGCAGGAAGGGTGTTTCCCACCAAGGCCCCAGTCTTCTGCCTTGTCATTGGTCACCACAAAACCTGCATCAGTTTAAAACCAGACACAACTTTTTTCCCTCCCTTCACAACTCTAACAAAACAGACAGAGCCAGTGAGTGTGTCACACTGTGTGAGAGATAACCAGAGGTGGACTCAGGATGCCTGCGTACTCCACCAACATGAGGTTGAAGTTCCCCGTTGTGGCCTTGGTCCTGGAGGTTATCACTATCATACTATTTGGGGTGTTTGCAGTCTATGATGATGGCAAAGGTCACGGGCATGGGGAACACTCCAACAAGACTGACCATGAGGACAACCCTATGGAACTCTATCCCAGTAAGTTTACCTGGGCTGCATGTTGACAAATGTTGTGCTGGTACATGTCTCAGAGTTTGAAGATATAAGAAAATCATGTATTATTCTTATTTTTTTTTATGCTACTGAGAAAAGGAAGCCTTTTCAATCCTCTCACAAGTCTAAGCTTGGGTTCTCCAATGTTACCTCACTGAGATAATGCTAACTCACTTACTTGCAAAGAGAAGGAGACTAGTGTGAATGCTATTTCCAGTGGAGAAGAGTTGGTCAGCTGAATGCAATGAAAGAAGTCACATTATCCCACCAGTCTCTCCACACACGTGCAGCTCAGGAGTCAAGCGGGTCAGTGTTAGGTCTCTAACAGTGGAGGTCACAAGAGAAGAATGTTGTTTAGGAAACAAATTTTGTTTAAATTCCAATTATGTGTGGAGTGGGTTCTGCAGTTGTCGGGTTTCTCTGCATCTTGACCGCTTATCTCCATTAAGACAGGCTCATACTGCTCTTTTACAGTGTGCCCATCGGCTGGTGGCTGGGTGGGGCAGGTGTGCATTAGAGAGATTAGCTTAGCAGTCACAAAAAGGGGGTCTTCCACTGAGGGTCTTCCACTTTGGATCTTCCACTTCAGATGGGATGTTACATTCCTTGACAACAAAGTCACTTTCTGCATTTTCAGCTAATACAGTGAAGTAGCAAACCTCCTATATAACTATGACCATTTAAAGTGATTGGCTGGCAGAAATATCTACTACACAAAACATACCAGACATCTTACGTGATTAATATTAATTATGGGACAGATAAGCAGTGACCTGAAATGTGAAGAAACATCTATTCAGTATTATCTTGATAACAGCAAATGTTATAAATTAATGGGACATAGTATCTTAATGAAGAGGTTATTTGCAGAGTTGTTTCTCCAGGATATGAAATATGAGATAATAATGTATTTTTTTATACATTGATCACAGCACATACCTACCGTCTACACTAAATTAGCTAACATTTGGGAGTGGTGCTAGTCTGCTGTGGCTGCTTTCCAACTTTACTCTTCCTCATGCTCAATCTTCTGTTCATAAGAAGCTCCTACTGCAAAGTAAGCAAGTGTGAATCACACTGTTTAGCACGGGAGTCAAAGTGCAAGAGCAAAGTTCAATAAGGTTATCTGCTGAATGACCCCGAGGATGTGAAGCAAACCAGACATTTCAACCTCACGTCACTGCTGCGCTTATCAGTGTTCAAACTGCTGATCACACGAGACTGACCAACATTTTTTATGTAAATATTAGGCTGAAATGGCTACAGCTCTGACTGAGAAGACATAAGTAACGTTGACTACTAGCAGAATAATTATATTAAGCAGTTTGAACGTATTGTTTGATAAAGCGTGAATGAATCTCTCCCAGAACAAACAGAAATAATGGACAGTTACCTAAGTTAAGAGTTCCTTTGGGCCACAAATAAAAACTCACCCACAAAACACTGAGTCAAATGGAATGAAGCTGCGATGCGTTTGTGCCTGTACTCATGCTTAAGTACTTTAAGTAGTACTGGTGCTTGGCAACTAAACGTCAAACAGCTGGATAAGGATAAACGTGTAAAAAAAGTTAAGTCTTGCATATTTAATGGTTAAACGACAGTGTAAGTTACCTGTACACTAGTGGCAACATGTTACCATGTTACATGGTACATTACATGGTACATTACAAATACAAACTAAGGAAATTCATTGTTTCCCACCCAGATCATAAATCCACGCTGATGCCTTTTCCACATGGAGAGCTCATCATGTGAAGCTCAAAGGTTTTTAGGAAACAGTCCCACTTCCTTTCATATTAATGGCTCTTGGTTTAGGGTTAGGGTTAATGTGTGAGTGCTCCTTCCTTTAATCCTTCTTCCAAAATACATGGCAGTGAACCAGATTTCTCCATTTTTCTTCACTTGTAGAGTTGGTATTTGTTCTTACAGCTGAGAATATGGGTAAAAAGCACCTACAGATAACCAGGGATCTGAAACCCTCTCATATCAGTCCAGCTACCGAGACTAATAGATAAGTGGTTGTTGAAGTTATTTAGATCATCTGAACTTAATAGAAGCAGAGCAAGGTCCAAACACAGAACGAGAAACAGTGAGTGTGCGACAGAATTGTTTTTTCCAGTTGCTCCTGCGGTAGGAAATGACTGCTCATTGAATCGTTTAGTGTCATCTAAATCAATTAGCTCAAGCTAAGGTGGGAGTTTCACAACAGACCAATCATCACCATTACTGACCAACCTTTCTTATGCCTGCAGTGTTTCAGGACGTGCACGTGATGATCTTCATTGGTTTTGGCTTCCTGATGACCTTCCTCAAGAGATACGGGTTCAGCAGTGTGGGCGTCAACTTACTCCTGGCTGCTTTCGGTCTGCAGTGGGGTCTCCTCATGCAGGGCATATGGCATTTGGAGGATGGGAAGATCAAAATCGGCATTGAAAAGTATGACTGCTAGTTATCAGCAATATCAGGATTAACGTTAATGGAGATAATTTCACAGTGCATGACAGCTTAGCAGCTGCACAGTCGATGCTCCAGTGGGCTGCTGTCAAATGGAAGTCTGGGAATGTTTTGTGATTGTTAATAACTCACTATCCGACAATATAATCCTGCTTTTGTACCATTTTATAATATTTCCAACATAATTTGTTATAATTTTGTTCCTTTCCTTTGGTTGCAGAATAATCAACGCTGATTTCAGCACAGCTACAGTCTTGATCTCATTTGGAGCCGTTCTGGGTAAAACTAGCCCTGTGCAACTCCTCATTATGACCATACTGGAGATCACCATCTTCTCCGTTAATGAACATCTGGTGGCTACAGAAATGAAAGTGAGTACACAATGGTAATAATAATAAAGTGAATTTAAGACATTACTTTAATGAAATGGATCGCCTGTCCTTTTACAGGCCAATGACGTTGGAGCATCGATGATCATTCATGCTTTTGGAGCCTACTTTGGACTGGCTGTGGCTCGAGTACTTTACCGACCAGGTTTAAGAAATGGACATGACAACGATGGATCTGTTTATCACTCTGATATGTTTGCTATGATTGGTAAGAGACCCTTAAACAGTGCTCTATCTTAATATATTGTAATACCATGTGTGTATTGCAGTAATGTGTTTTAGATGGCTGTCATCTTCCCTCACTGGTTCATCACTGGTCTCCAGTAAATGTATTATTCCTGCCACCTAGTGGACACAAATAAATGCACCAGGTACTGCAAAAACATGGTTATCTAGCTGAATAGGCCTAATGAAAATTTCATCACTCTCAACTACAGGAACAGTCTTTCTGTGGATGTTCTGGCCAAGTTTTAACTCCGCCATAGCTGAACCGGGCCTCCCTCAGCTCACCGCAGTGATCAATACCTACCTATCCCTAGCTGCCTGTGTGCTCTCTGCCTACGCCATATCTAGCCTTGTAGAGCACAAAGGGAAACTGGACATGGTCAAATTATTTCCTTCTATTCACAATTCTTAACAAAGACGATTTAGAAAAGTATAAAAAAAAGGTTTATCATTATTTTTGTGCGTTTGTATTCCACAGGTGCACATTCAGAATGCTACGTTGGCTGGTGGTGTTGCTGTAGGAACATGCGCCGACATGAACATCGCCCCACTGGGGGCCATGCTCATTGGATTAGTGGCTGGTGTCATCTCTACCCTTGGGTTCAAATACCTAACTGTGAGTTGAAAGTCAAATAATAAGATGACAAAAAAGTGTTTCCTTGTAGTATTAACTTCAATATATTTTGACTGAAAAAGATATTTGAACACATCAGGCAGTTCTTGGCAGTTAATTTAAAAAAGATATTTCCCGTTATTATTATTATTTTATTTTTTAATTAATCATTTTCATTCATTTCAATCATTTTATTAATTAACAGAAAGTAGTCGGTAGTAGTAGTACATTCATCACTTATTTTAAAATCTATGAGTGAAATTAACATTTCAAAATAAAACTTTCACATTCAGTAAAAAATATAACACTTATGAATGATCTGACCAATTAGAAAAGAAATGTTCTGCACTATTACTAATATGTGTACGATACGATACAAATTTTATTTACAGACTAGTAAGTCCAATGAGACAATACAGCATAAAAAATACATATAATATACACACAAAAACATATTAAAAAGCACACCCTCTCACACTGCATTATAAAGTATAGTATAGATGAATTATCTAAAGTAATCAGAAAAAAACCACAATGAATACTTGACATAAGCATTAATTTGTCAGCCAAACAATGTCAGTAAACAAGAAGAAAATGCATTTAGATTAAAAACCACTCTTAATAAGATGCTTTTTCCCTCCTCTGTAGCCCATCCTGGCATCCAAACTGGGCATACAGGATACCTGTGGTGTTCACAATCTGCATGGCATGCCTGGTATCCTGGGGGGTTTGGCTGGTATTGTGGCTGTAGCTTTGGGAAAGAAAGAGTAAGGGCAATCCTTGTGTATAAATCTTATACCTAAATGATATGTATGAATATGACATCACAAGCTGCCATCCTCCTTCTCTTCAGCGGTAATGCTACCATGCAAGCTGCTGCCTTGGGTTCATCTCTTGGATTCGCATTGGTTGGAGGTCTTCTTACAGGTTGGTACAGATGAAAATGAAATCATAAATATCTGTAACTCAATGGAAAGGGCAGAGTTGATATCATTTACCAGAGGGAGTACATCTGAGTAATCAAATAGGTAATTTTCCCTTTCCTTCCAGGTTTAATAATGAAGCTGCCAATCTGGGGACAGCCTCCAGACCAGAACTGCTTCGATGACTCTGTTTACTGGGAGGTAGGAAATTTCGTTCCTCATAAAGACTCTCTCACTGTCAAACAGGAAGAGTGACAGAAGTAGTAGCTTGCTGTGTTTTAACAGAAGTTATTACATCTGTGGTTCATATCAGATGAAAGTGGTTTGCTGCATCAGTGTAATATAACATGTTGGCATCTGCATACGGTGCACAATGAAGAAATGACTGCTTTAAATGTAACGTACATTCATTTGTCGATGCATTTTCTTTCCAGGTGCCCGAGGAGGAGGAGGACAATGAGGAGAGCTTGGCTCACGCTGATCACTCAAAAAACAAAACAGAGGCTTAAATATCTGCCCATTATGCACTGAGCTCAAAATGAATGAAGTGAAGAATCCTTAATTGGCTACACAATGACCACAGATATCAATCCATGCATCGACACTGTGAACAAATACATCTTCACATAGGGTATTTTTATTTTATTGTAGTAAACTATATTTTTACTGAAGTAAAGTGTTTACACCACAAAGAATGGGTAATATACATAAGTAGTGTTACTCATATGATTCATTACATTATGATTAATCCCAATAATCCCACAACCATCAGTCTTCAGGAATTTGAAAACGCCACTGTGGAAACTGCAACATGCTTTTACTGCTGACATACAACTACTTGTATGAGCATTCCTTTATTGTCTTCATGAGTTTTTAGTTTAGTGTGTATTTTTCTTCATACATTATTTTATATTTTTATATACACCTGACTTTAGTATTTCTGCTGAGGCTAAGTTCAAAGAAAGGAGTTTAACTTTGTTTGGATCTCCTGCTTCACATTACCTCACTGGAGCCCTGTCAGCAAGTAAAACTGTGTGAACCTAGTGAAGTAGCTCTGACGTGGGCAGCGACAGGCGCACAACATTCGAATGCACTAATGACCTGTCTAATACCTTCAAGTGTTTTCTATCTGAGGGCAGCTGCACATCTTCGTTAATGCAGCAAAGATTACAGGGCTGTGCATTTAACATGTGTTATTAGACTTAGCAAGCTGAGGTTTATCTTTTGTCTATTACTCTTATGTATATGTACATACAGTTTAGTTTTTATCTTGATTGACATGGTCAGTTTTATCTAAGGCCCTGCCACTTCCAATTAAGTGCAACTGGTACTGAACATTTTAGATATCTTGCACAACAGGAAATTACAAAGGGCTGGTATTTTATCATGTTCAGGTCTGACAAAAAGCCAAATATTTTTGCCCATTCACTTTTGTGCATCTATTAGCCTGTTTTCCATCTTTCTTTTTCTGCAGTAGAGTCGGGCTTTAGAAGGATGGAGGACAGGGTTTAAGTACATTAAACAATCCACATCGTAACTTAGCAGGACTGCAGGGCTAGATAATACTGACTGCATTAAAAGTTAATCAGTATTCGGTGTGTCAAATGTTTGATGCCCAACACTGAAACATATAAAAATTGTGAATTTTTATACAGTGGACACATTCTTTTATGTGTATACTATACGTACACTGCCATAATAAATATGTTTTTGTACAGTATTTGAGTTAATGTGCATTTTTGTGGTAGTAACTGAACTTTAATTTTACCTTCTGAGTATTGCAGTAATTCAAGTATGTAGATGGTGTAAATATTACAGACTACAGGCTTCCTTATACTACCTGAATTACATAAGCGGATACGCTGCATTTAAGGCAGTCACTGGTGAACACTGGTGCTGCAGAGACTCAGGTCTCTTGGAGTGCAAGGGCCACTCCTAAGGACTTTTCACGACTCCGTGGTGGCATCAGCCACCTTTTACGGTGTGGTCTGCTGGGGCAGCAGCATCTCTGCTGGGGACAGGACGAGACTGAACAGGCTGATCTGGAAGGCCAGCTCTATTGTAGGATGTCCACTGGACCCAGTGGAGGTTGTGGCTGACAGGAGAATGGTGGCTAAGCTGTCATCCTCGTTGGATAACATCTCCCACCCCATGCATGAGACTCTGACAGCACTGAGCAGCTCCTTCAGTGGAAGGCTACTGCGTCCACGTTGTGGGAAGGAAGGTCTTTCCTTCCAGTTGCTGTCGATTGTACAACAAAGACCACACACACTGATGCACATACACATCCAATGCACAACTGTGGCTCATCAATATTGAATAATAGCCAATTGTGCAATATATTCTAAGTGCAATATCACCTGAGTGCAAATTCACAAAGCTGCAGTACTGTAATGCTGTGTACTGTACTGAAATTTATTTTTTATTTTATTGGTTTTGTTAAACTTTTTTTATCCTATCTTATCTTACCCTGCCTCTTTATCTAGTGAATACTTGCAAAACTAAATACAACCCTATTGGTTTTCCTGGTATTTGTAGGTTTAGTGTTAGTTAGGGGAGCACATCACCAGTTATATTACAGCACAGGAACAAGATTCAGTTTTGGCCCGACGGTCCTGTCTGGGCCCAGGACAGCAAGGTCTTCTTTTTCTTGTGGGACAGTTTATTGTAACTACGTCATTGGTGGTTTACTGTTATTCTTACACAGCTATGCTAAGAGCAGCATTAGTATCCTAAAATATTGTGTTCACTTACTTGATTTAAATGTGGTCCAAAAAATAGCAGCACTTTTACACAGACAGGTGTACTTTCTAAAACTTGTCGGAGGGGGCGCTGTTATGTTTTTTATATAGCAGCTAACGCTAGCTAATGTTTAGACCCCAAAGCTCGGAAATAGAGAGATGTAGTTACAGCAGGTTAGGTTCTTATGACTAGGCTCTGCTTCATAAAAAGAAAATTGGTTATAGACAGGATGTGGTATTAGGAACAGACTTAATTTCCAGCCATTGGTTAATAGCTATACTTACATCAGTCACTTGTTTTGTATGAAGCTAGCAGCGGTGCATCATGGGATACAAAATGTCTACTAAGAAAGCAAGCTAATGCTAATTTACGAGAGTTAACGGTGATAAATATATATGTGCTCCTTTTTTAAGTGTGTAATAACGGTATATAATAGTGATATACTTATCCCCTGTCGACATGGTGAGTACATAACCTCTTTTCTAATTCCTTTTCGTGTGACGTAGATGCTTTAAGCAGTCGTTAGCTTCATCTTAGTAAACGTAACCTTAGCCTTGTTAGAAATTACGAGATTGTAAACTCATGGTTAAACTGCTAAGTAGTGCTTTACTTAACTGGATGTAGCTTTGGTCAAGTCAAGCCTAAAGTATGTTAATACTCTAATATCAGAAATGTGTCGGAATCGATTTTTCAATACCTACAATATTTTACACCACCTGTCCTTAGACTCACTTTTTAAAAAACTAAGAAGGACAGTGCGAAAAGCACCATAAAGGGAACCTGATGAGGGACCCACCAGGCAGGACAGGAAATGTTGTTGGTCGTTACACCTTTTACCAGAGCCCAAGTAGATGTTTCAGTACAAATGTGTGCTCTGTCACACGCAGGAGCGCTGCTAACAAGTCCATCTCTCTTTTTCTAGTCAACGCAAGGGGAGTGCAAAGTTTCCAGCTCCAACTCGAGAACAGATGAAAGGAGGAGATCAAGAAGCAGAGGTTACAGTGTGACACTCACATCAAACATTTCAGTAGAACATGAAAACTTTAAGCAAAAAGTCAAATATCAGCCTGTCGATGATGGTCAGAGATTAGAATTATTGTTTATTTGTGGTGTTTCCTAAAATTTGCTACTGTTATCTTTTATAAAAGGTCAAATGAACTGTTAAATTGCTTTCTTAAAATTGGTGTGTTAATGTATTCTCTTGTTTTTTCAGGGCGAGAAAAAAGGAAGCGGAAACGCAGCCGCAGTAGATCTTCCTCGTCTTCATCTTCTTCCAGTTCATCATCATCTTCATCATCGTCATCTTCCTCTTCATCAAGTTCATCACACTCCTCCAGCTGCAGCCGGAGTAGCTCCAGTAGTAGCGGTAGGTGCATCCTTAGTGGGCAAGCCTTATTCTCTCTCTAAAGATTTTCTTTAGATAAAGTATTTATGTCACATGTCATTTATTTTTTGCTTTTAAGGGTACATTATTATTCATATATTCAAACATTTATGATATGTATTGTCATTTTTAGACTCCTGCAGAAAATCCAGAAAGCAGTCTAAGAAAAGGAAAAAGGAGAAGCCACACAAAAAAGTAATCTTGTCTATTCTATTCCATATGTTTATAATTTTTGACTCAGTATATGTTTATATATTTATATAAATAGCTTCTTTCCTATTTTTTTTAAAACTAATTTTCCCATTTAACATAACCATATTCAAACAAAAACTTTCCTTAATAAATGCAATCACCATTAAATTAACAACAGGTGCACTAACAGGCAAAAAATGAGATGCCCCCAAGCACAGGAAGGGCATTTTATGAAGTTCATTGTCACTACTGGTAGCATGAGGTCATACCTGGACCCCACTCCACCAGGTTTACAAATCCATACATGCCATTGCTGGAAGGTTTGTCAGCACAGTCTCAAGAGCATAAGGGACATTTCAGGACACAGGCAGTTACTCTGGACAGGGCCGTCAAAGTTTTTTTACCCATCAGCAGGTATCTGCTCATTTGTGCAAGGAGGAAAAGACTCCCGGACTGCCATTGGGTATCGGGATGAAACAATGAGACACAATGGTAGACCCTTCGCTGGTGCAGTGGGTCCTGGATTCCTTCTGATGCATGATATTTACCAGTGTGTTGCTTGAAAAAAATGTATTTATATTTTATTCGTTACTTAAGGAAAACTTAAGTCTGTTTTTTTTTTTTTTGCATCTTGTCGCAGAAAGGAAAGAAAGAGAAGCGACATAAATGGAAAAAGGACAAGAAAACCAAAGGAGGAGAAGAGCACACGGGACCTGTACAGATCTCCAAGGTAAGTGTCCTTTAAGATATAATTAAAATTATTTTTCTTAAGAAAGTGAGCATAAATACATGTAGTAAATCAGAAATACTTATACTTATTATCCTAAATTAATGATTCTCTGTTAACAGTTTGACATTTGACAATTTGCCAGAACGAAAAAGATATTTCTTTTAGAGTTTCCGGACATATTGTCATCAACAATTTTGGTTACACACAGCCACCAACACATAAATGTGTTGCTCTTCACGCTCATAAGATTCTGCTTTAAAGTTGGAAAGAATGAGAGTGAGTAAGAACTGTCAAATCGTCTGTCCACGTGTTGATCTTGCCATGATCTCCCACACCACATTCATGGAAGTTACTCATGCCATCGCAGACTAATGGTGAAATTTTGTCAATCACCGCGATTTATATTTATTTTTTTAATCTATTTTTGTTAAACTTACTGTTGTGTACTTTTCAGTACTTGAAGGACAAGAAAAAAGGAAAATACAGTATGATATCAGGGAAGAAGATTAAGATGAAAGTAAAGAAGTCAAAGAAAGACAAACAGGTAATGTCACTTTCTTTGCTGTGACTTTTTTTTAAATTAATTTTTTAATTAGTTTTATTAATAGATTTTTGTTTACCGTGGCTCACATTTGTCTTTTTCCATTCCAGCGGGATAAAAACCGAGCAGAACTTCTTGAATTCCTAAACTCTACCGTGTGATACGCGTGTGGATGCCAGTAGTGGTGCTGAGGCTTGGACACGTCAGCAGAACTCAGGAAACAACAGCTCAGCTTTGCCAGAGGTCAAATTTTGAGTTTGGATGAAGAAATGATGAATCTAACTTGCATCGATACAGGAACGGCAAGAAACTGGATGAAGTGAGGTAGCAGCGAAGTAAATGTGTTCAAACCACTAGCTGCGTTTTTACTGTGGGACTGCTTCGCTTTGTCTGATAGAAGAAGTGGTCATGTGTCAACTGAAATTCGTCTTTGAAGAAGAAAATCCGTTCGTACGAGTCTGAGCATTGAAAGTGGATGGACTGTGCAAATGTGCTGGTGGTTTGAACGCATGTTAAACTAGTTTAGAATTGTCTTACTCCTCAAGGACGGGAAATAATCACAATTGATGCAACACATTCATCGTTCTTGTCAAAACCCGGTGCCTACGCCACTTAACAATGCTCCACAACAGTTCAGCGGATATTTTATGGACATGTTAAACATAATTAATTTAGTTAGACTGTTCATATGTTTCTATTTTTCTGTAGAAAACTGACACTATGCTTCGACAGTAAAATGTTTCTGTGGAAACTGTGGGATCAGTGTGAACTGATAGTTTTTAATGTGCTCAAAATGTTACTGTACGTTTATTGATAACATTTATTCTTCATTCTCTCAGATCTGCAAATGAAATGAGGCTAAAAATTCCATCTTCACGAGGTCTCAGATCACAGTCCAGTCTTTTCT
>JAUMTR010000016.1:11218163-11231022 GCA_032270685.1 Microctenopoma stevenorrisi
GTGTCTTCTTCTTGTAAGTCGCTTTGGATAAAAGCGTCTGCCAAGCAAAGTAAAGTAAAGTAAAGTAAAGTAAAGTCTGCCGCAGTCATTCAGGAAATTGAAATATAAAATATAATCGCCCTTATAACAGTTGTATATAAGGTCTGAATGGATGATGGAGCAAATCTACTGTGTACTGTTGAATTTTACTGTGTAAGAAACAGCAATAAACTGCTGGAAAAGATTAGAGATTAGAAATGACAGATATGAGTACATTTACTCCTCATTTCTGTTTTTTATGCCTAAGAACGCAAAAGCCTTTGGTTTGCAGACCTTGGATTATAAATCATTGTGCTGAGTCTTTAGGTGAAAACAGCCGATGACTCATCCTCTGAATGACGATAATGTCAGCGCTGATGGTTCTGATTGTTCTAAGACTGCGAAGGAAATCTCACGTTCTGCCATAAAACATTATTCACTCTCAGGCAATTTGTGTAGCCAGACACGAAACATAACACAACATCTCCTGCAACAAGAAGACTGAATAAAATGAATATATCTTGCAGACTGCAGTAAAAAGTCCTCAGAACTTAGTTGGCAAATCTCTATAAAATATAAGAGACATTTAAGTGATAACCTCATGAAAACGTGAAACTCTGTGCTGAGAAACCGTCAAGGTAAAGAAAGTGTTGGAAAAATGCCCTCAGATCAGAAGTTAAAGGATCAAATGCAGAGTGCAAAAAGAGGAGGCTGATGGGATTCATCTTCCTTCATCAGGCATAAAGTGGGCAAACTGCATCAGCATCAGTCCCGCTACCACTGTCCTGTGAATGCTGATAGGATCAGGCAGGTTTACTGCTGGTAGTTCCTTTGTATCTGAAGTCGGGCATGCTCCACACCCTCTGCGACATGTCCTCGCACTCCATCCCCCTCTCCACGTCCTCTGACACGGTCTTGAGGTCGCTCAGCCCTGCCCCGTCAGCAGCAGCAGAGGTCAGGCCAACCGTGCTTCCAAACGGATTGATCTTAATCCGTGACCTGAAGTTCATGATGGACATGCTCATGGCACGTTTGTTGTTCCACTGGCGGGCGAGCCTTTGCGTCTCCTGCTCCTCCTTCAGTTGGTCCAGAGCCTCCAGGAGGACGGAGCGGAACAGGCCAGAAACCTCCTGCGCTTCAGGCTCATTGGCCTGCATGACCTCCCTGAACCTGTGTGAATCGAAGAAAAACACAAGTAAATGAGCAGAAGCAGAAATCTGTGTAGTAAACAGCAGGCAGACACAGTTCGAGGCCATCTGGTGAACATCATGGAACATTTACCAGCTAAAGAACCAGATGTGCGCGGGAAGTTGGTAGAGACCAAGAAACTAGAGAATATTAGATAATAGTAGATTTGGCAGGTGAGCGAAAACACTTCACACAACTTCAAATAAAATGTTGTGAATAATAACAAAGCAGGCTGCACTTGAGAAAAACCCAGAAGTAAGTCTCCTTCTGAGAAAGTAAGTTAATTACACTGAGGACTCCACCCACACGCTGCCAATTAAAATCACAAAAACACGTTCCTCTTATTCCCTGGTGTGTACACGTGTGATTTCCACTCGTGTTGTTGTTTAGCACCTCGCCGATCCCCTACATTTCCTCCTCCTCAACTGCTTTCATAAACTGTCAACCAAGACACCCAAAGCAGGTTTCTGTGAACAGATGCTCAAACAAGCTCTGGGAGTCTCTGCTGCAGATTAAAGGACAAAAAACCCCACTGAGGACAAAGAGAGTAGCCTGAGGGTCATATGGAACCGGTTCCTTCTGTTTTCAAAGGTTAGTGTGCAGGTGTAGTTTTAGCATCTGATTGTGTCCCCTTACTTGAGTATGACCAGCCCACAGCAGGACGGTGGCACCTTGGAGCAGAGGTCCTCCAGACTGAGCCTCTCGCCGGTGCTGATGTTGTAGGAGGAGCGAGGCGTGCTGGCTAGCCAGCTGTAGTCCACTCCAGTCTTGAGGCGGCGGTATTCGTTTTCCCTCTCCTTCTGCTGCTTCTCAGCCTCCTTCAGCTGCCAACTGAACTCCAGCATCAGAGTGTCCATGACAACTTCGGCTGGGTCCCGCTGGGGGCTCCGGTAATAAGGCTCGTTCCAACTGAACCAGGAGGCCATGGCTTGGTCTCCTCCACGGCTCCTTGATGACGGAGAGATAATCACAGGGAATCGCTGCACATTTTTAAACTAGAGCATATGTAATTACTGCCAAGCTGCTAAAATGCTCAGATTAATTGATTTCAAAGTGCATTTTTCTTTAAGGTCTGTGCCATACGGGGATAACCAACTGATTGTGTGTTTTTGTTTAGTTTAGCTTTAACTTGTACAGGCTTCAGAGCTTCAATCAGAAGAAATTAGTTGTTGCAGAGGTAAAATGGTCATTTAAATACGTGTATCTCTGTAGATTGCAGTGCTCCACATGTGAGGCCAACAACACCAGACGAACACAGTTAACCTGCAGCAAGCAGACAGAACATTTAATTGATTGTCGGCTTCAGCTGATTAAGTGTTGTCTGAAAACAACCGTGCAGGATACAACGTTCTCTCCTGTTTTGAAGCTTTATTTCTACTGTAACACAAAGAGTACGTACGCGTTGGTATAATTAGGCCTCTGTGATTACTAAACCACACCCTCTGAAGTCTGCCCTCACAGATGGACTCTTTGTTCTGCAGGTGTCATATGCACTCTCGTGTTGCTGTAATCAGTTAGTTTCAGTCGTCAGTGTTCGTGCAAGCGTGAAGTGCGTGAAGACCACTGATTTGAGTCGCTGACTCTAATGAACCCTGTTCAAAGTCTTCAAAAGAAATGAACCCATTGCTGTGATTAAAGATGAAGTGGTTAGTTACTTAAAAAATATGATACTGATATAATAATTCAAGTATTTTATCAGACATTTTTCATTTAAATCCCAGACATTTTCTGACATTTCCTTAGATGTGAAGAGTAAACAGAAGTGTTAGTGATAATCGATTAACCCATCTTATTAGTTCACACTTTTCTGTCAAACATTATTACAAACGGAATATCTTTGGCTTTTGTAATGTTGATTAAACATATTTAACAATTTAAAAATATATTTCTTTTCATTATTGATTAATAATGAACATAATCTACATAACCTTGTCTTGATTTCGTGCTGCCTCTCTTTTGAAGGTGCACATTCACTTTTGTAACTGTCCTCTTTTAATCTGGAGGTAATCTGTTTACACGCTGTGCTGTCTCAGCTGCTCTACGTGTTTTATACCACTCTGTTTAGCAATGAAAAATAAATACGATTTGGGCTGCTCCACATTATTTTCATTAGTGACTATTTTGCAGGTTATTTTCAATTAAATTGTTATGTAGCTCGAACGGATGTCTTCAAATGTCTTATTTTGCACGACGCAATATTTAGTTTATAATGTTATTTATTTAAGATGTAAAATCACAAAAAGCATGAAATTGTCATTAAACCCATTTTCATATGAAAAATTACATATATAAAATTAATTGTTGCCATTTTCTGTCAGATTATTCACCTTCGCAGCATTAAACAGGTCGTTTTCTTTTATGAATCGTTTCTCGTGATAAAGGACAAAAAGGTTCTGGCTTAAACTTTTTTCCATGGCTGCCTACTTTTGACAGGCACAAACAGGCATTTACTAGTGGACTGGAAAAACAAATAGAATAAAAAATGAGCCTTTCTTACCTCTTTTTCTTTGTTTGTCTTCGCCTCCACAAGAAACAGAATCACGGAAAGCAGAATTAGAAAGGTCTCTGAAAACAGAAAGCTAGATGAAGACTTAAGAGGAAAGACTGGCTGAATGAAAAGCAGAGAGGAAAGGGAAATGGTTTCTCTCTCTGCTCTCACATCCTCTCGGTCCTGAAGTATTATCTCCACCTCTCTCTCCATCTCTCCCCTCCTCCTCCCAAGAGCTTCTCTGGCCTGCCGTTACTTGTTGCAGGAGGTTGGGGGCACCATCTCCAGCGGGAGCCATTGGATCACGGCCCTTGATGAAGTGCTTATGTAGCTTTTTACGATTTGCTGTTGCCATAGTGATGCTCCTAAGCCTATTTGTCCACAATAAGCTCCATCAGCTGAAAGGAAGCTAGAGGGAGATGAAGAGGCAGATAAAAAGGACAGAGTGGGTTGAACATTGAGATGAAATCAAAGGATGCCGTTTTGAGGACAAGGTTAGTGTAGTGTGTGTGCTCACTGTGTTGTGACAACAGACTCAGAATTTACAGCAGCACGGGTAAGTGGCCATTGGTGCAACATCTGCAATTGGTCAGCCTGAGTTAATTACCATCCCACAGATAATGAGTCCCTCTGGTCCAGAACAGCTGTGGATGGATAAATGAAATGAATGGAAACGTGCTAATTGCATAAGGAAATGTTCATTAGTCTGTGTGTGTGTGTGTGTGTGTGTGTGTGTGTGTGTGTGTGGTCTTGTATTTGCTACAGTGGGGTCCAAAAAAACACATTTTTGTTTTGTGGGGACATTTTGCTGGGCCCTGCAACTTTAAAGACCATTTTGGGGGTTAGAATTACATTTAGTTCAGGTTTAGGTTGGGGTTAGTGTTAGGCATTTAGCTGTGATGGTTAGTGTTAGGCGCTAGGGAATGCATTATGTCAATTAATTGCCCCCTAAAGATAGAAAAACAAGTCTGTGTTTGTGTGTGTGTGTCATGTGCAGATGCTGAAGCAGTGAGAGAGAAACTGAATG
Source organism: Microctenopoma stevenorrisi (assembly GCA_032270685.1). NCBI lineage: Eukaryota > Metazoa > Chordata > Actinopteri > Anabantiformes > Anabantidae > Microctenopoma > Microctenopoma stevenorrisi. Next base: position 11,222,885 of record JAUMTR010000016.1, read on the forward strand.
TACAGTTGTTGTGTAGGTGGTTATCAAGGTTTGGTGTTTTTTTCTGTGTGTAGGTGTGAGCAGCTAACCTCGGGCGTTTTGCTTCTGTACATACACACAGTAACCTTCAAATCCTCATCACACCTCCACCACAGCACCGTCCTCCTCCTCCTTCTCTGCCTGAGTGCTACACTGCTAAAAAAAAAATCCTGGGTGAACTACGAACTCTGCTTAGTCAGTGCAGAAACACCAACATTCACCAACAAAAACTGTCTCCATCATTTTGATTCAGCCTCTGATAATGAAAAAGTGGATAAAGAAGAATTAACATGGTTTTAATGTGGGAACCATCTCAACAACTAGTGTGTCACTGAGTTGGGTTCAGGCGCCCAGATCCAACACTCCTATGTACTGTTAATTGTAGTGTGAATGTATTTTGCTGGAGGTCTATTCTTTTCTGTTTTTATGTGAGTTACTGTGTTACTGTCATACTGTACTACATCTTTTATACCTACCTCTGCTTCACCACGACAAACCTTCATATGGACACTTACTAAATGAACTTACATGTGACGGTAATGGTCATTTATACTTATTTTGTAAACTGCAGCACTAAATAAACTGAAATAATATTTTTGATCCTTTTCTTACTGTATAACTTCAGCATTAGGTATTATGTAAATTATGTCATCTTAATTAACTTAAGTGTTAGGCCCATTCTTAAGTACACGAAGTAAATGTGTGCAGACACACACACACACAAAAAAGAACATTCACACAGTAAGAGTGAGGCCTCCTCCATGTAAAGGCTTCAGACTGCACGTCTGCCTCTGCGTAAAGATGACAGATGGGCAGGTAAGCTCTCGCTGTAATCCAAACAGATGACAGCGTTAATCCTCTAAAGTGATTCCCTCCATCAACTCCATGTTAACCTCACTCAGCAAGAAGCCACGGGGCTCTGGCGGTGCGTCATCGAGCACTAATGTAGTTTTTGGGGATGAAAGAGAGACACCTGAATGTTCTGACTCATGACGAGAGCTTTCACACACCCACCCCACGTTGGCTTATGTGTTTGTCATCCACATTCGGGGTCCTGACCTACGTTGTGTTGTCACTCTCCGTTTGTGTGTTCATTGCTGTGCTACACTTAGCAACAGTTATCCTTATGTTGTACTTTGTTATAAATTAATTAATTAATAAAAGTTCACATGTGGATGTGAGACTATATTTTCGCACATGGTTCGTCCAGATCTCGTAACCAAGCTGAGAATCTTTGGGAGGTAATGGAGACCCTCCAAAAAACATTTATTAAACAAACCTACAAAGAAAGTAGGATGAAAGTGTCTGCCAAGCAAAGTAAAGCAAAGTAAGGTCATTTGCTAAAAGGTATTTTTTAAATCATGCAGCTTTTTATAAATGTCAACAGAGGGCGTCACTTCCCCATAAGATACCGCATCTATTGTATGTATGTACAAACTGAGGAACAATGACGATGAAGGTAATTTTTTTTGTTAGTGAATCACTCTTTTTCTTTTGATGTGCACACGCTCATCATGATAATTAACGCTCATAATCTCCCAGAGGTGATCAGCACGCGTCACATGTAGACAGTGAGTCAGTGTGACTCAAGAGGGGGAGAGAACAGATTGGTCAACCTAAGCAACGGGTGTGAAAGATCTAAAACTATCCTGTAAGAGTCTCTTTATGTTCATTTTCAGTTTGGATCTAAATGGGATCAGATCGTGCTAAAAAGGCCTTTATCCACTTCTCACCTAAACTTCAGCCCCTTCAAAAAATGTCCATTCTTTCCTGCCCTTTATCGGCTAATATTGTGAAGCGCTGCACTATAAAATGTCTTATTGCATTTTGTTCATATTACTGTTTAAAAAATGTTCTAATGCATTTCATCACAAACAGGTACAAATACATTTGTCGTGCCTCCTCACATGTATCGTGCATAAAAGACATCGCACATAGAAGTACCTGTGTACCACAGACTTAAATTTATATTTATAAATTTCCTTTTTTCCCTTATTGTAAATCACATGACATCTTTTGTTGAAGTGTAAGTAATAGGCTCTAAGATGTCGTCAGTACTTAAAAACGCCAACAGGGGGTAGATACTCACCGCTGTAGCTGCTCAGAGGTGTCACACAACTCACTGACCTTCTCCTTGTCTTCGTCTCTGCTGGAACATCCCAGTGTGTGTGTGGATCGCCACAGGTGGTGTGGGCTGTTGGACAGGTTTCGGGTGGAGAGAAAGGAGCTCCCGGGTGTGCAGGGGGAATCAACGCTTTTGATGTGAGAGCTCAAAACTTCACATTTTTTGAGATGAAAGGTTTTTGAAAATATACAACACGCTGCCTCGCCTACTGAATAAATAATAGTGCATAAACACATTCCTGCTATAGGAACAAAGAAAACAGGTACAAGGGCTTCATAAGAAGATAAACATTACCAGTACGTGTAAGTGCTCACTGAATTAACACTAGATTTCACTCCCAGAGCTTGTTCTCTCTGTTGTATTAAAAGACAGTGGACAGAGGCTTTATTTCTCCTTCAGTGAAGAAACAACAAGTGTTGTGCACATTCACAGACTCCAATGAATGTGAGCTTTGTGTGTGATTGTCAGGCTGCTTCACACACATGGATTCCCTGTACACATGTGTCAGGCTCTTTGCACTCCACACTGAACAGTCACATGATGAGTCGAGTGGAAAACACAGAAACCATAAATAGACTGATATATGCCATATATTTTATTTTGAGTAACATAATCTTTCATTTTGCAAAAAAGAAAACATTTTAAAAACTCCTGAAAAACAGATATTTTAAAAACTTATTCTTTGTCATCTTATTAGTCCTCATACTTATTTTGTAACTCTACTGCTGTTATTGTTTCCTCCTATTTAATGTGTCCTGCTTCTTTCTTATCTGTCTCAATAAGCAGTGACCCTTGCTCAAGCTCCGTTGTGTAATCCTAAAGCCAAGCAACGACAGACGTGTTCTTTAACATCTCACTGGAACTGAAATCGGCTCGACTGCGGAGTACTAAGCTGCCCTCTGGTGTGATGATAGGGAAGGAAGTTCAAGGAAAATCACATGAGCACAGTGAAAAAATTGAGATTTGCTGACATACCCTTTTTCATTGGCCTTTGTCCAGTGCCCTATTTCAAAAGAAAAGCCTCTGTGGACTGCGGACTATACGATGGTGAATGTGCACTGGGAGCTGAATAATTCCATAGCTCATCATAGGCTGATCTGACATAAAGAAGGTCTGTAGGTGCAGCTTTTACGGTTTCAAAGTACAGTCATACTAGCATATGTTACCTAATTACTGATTCGTTTTCTTACTGATACACTTAATGTATGATGAGATGGATGAAAACATTCATGTAATTCATTCACCGAGGATGGTTTCTACTGGTAACTGACAATATAGCGTTAAGTTCCTTCACCTTAGGGTTAATTACTCAACGTTATGAGTAATAACCATTTTTTTACAATTCTCCAGAATATCTGAGGTTTGCAGTTGCAATTAGTGACTTTAATGTTTCTGTGAACACTATTTAACTTTGCAGTTACGATAAGGCCAGCGTGACATAAATGCAAAATGATGGTCTGTCTCGGCAGGAGTTAGAGGAGAAATCGATGCCACTCTCACTTCAGTCGATTACAGCAAGTATGCAGTAGGAGTTTGGAGGTGATTAGCTGAGCTGGTTAAAAACAGCAGCAGCAGCCAGCCCGCAGACTTATCAGCACCTGTAAAATCATCATTTATACTTCTGCACACATTTACCATACATACTTATCCAGCCAAGCTGATGGCTCTAGCTCTACACTTAACGTGACAATCATCCAGCTCTGAAGAAGAAGGTAAATAAGTGCAAACTCTATCAAATGAAGTATAGATTCTCTTTCACGTTTCAGCTACTAATAAGCGCAGACACTCATTATGTAAAACTTATCCCAGTTTTTCCTGCTCACCCAACTGAGCAGAGATCAGCATGCCAGCTTGCAGCCAGATAGTCAGTTTGGCAGAAACACCCCGAGGCTGGATTCTCTGCCGGCTACGCAGCCATATTGCACGGCCAGATGGCTGGAAACATAATGAAGTTAAAAAATAAATCCCGCATGCAAAGTGGAGTTCACTTTCGATGCAGAACGTTGTCTTTTAAATCCAGCAGTTGCCAAATTATTGGTCAATTTATTGCAAACTGATTTATCTGTGGTGTGAATCATTTGCTGCACAATTGTGTGATGATCGCTGCTTTGTCTCAAAAGCACTGACATAACATAATGAACTCATGACCTCTTTACTCTGTTTGTCTCTTTATAATGAATTGGGACACTTTGACCACATTGTTATAAAAAGACAGTACATTTTGTGAGTCTGAGGGGCTCCATATAACAGAGTAATGGGTCATTTTTACTGCCTGAAAGTTAGTAAGTTTTCTGTATTACCTGTACTTTATTTGTGTGAAATGTTTCAATCTTACAGGAAATATTTGTTTATGTAGGAAAATGTGAAGACAATCCTTTAAAGGGGGAATTAGAGTCAGGCGCATCAAGCAATGGCATGAGATATGTTCATAGATGTGGTTTGAACCAAGGACATTTCTGAACAGTTGCTGAGCTGTTCAGGCTATAAAGGGTTTCAAAATAATTTCTAATAAGTTTGGATTTCACCAGTTGACAGTCAGGCACATCATAAACAAGTGAAGAACCTTCAACAATCAAAGTTACCCTCACTGGGAGTGGTCAGCCAACAAAGATAATACAGGAGCGAGACATGTACAACAGTACATAAGGTCGTAAGCAAAGATAACGTCTAGAAAACTAAAAGCTCATCTTGTAGAGATTAATATCAGTACTAGACCTGCCCACTGATGATCTCCCACCCAGTCCATGCTGGGACAGCAGCTGCAATCATGCAGTTCCTCCGAAGTGAAGTAGATAACAAAGGGGAGGTAGAGGGGAAACAAAGGAAAGGCTCCACACCTTGAGTACACACAAGACTGCAAACATTTGACACAACTTTGGAGAAAGTGCTCGCACAGTTACACAAATATGAAAAGAAACACCCTACTTTTTTCAGCTGGTGAACTTTTGGTTGTGGAGGTTACAGATTCAGTATGTATCATCTTGAACTTTTCATCTTCACACTTGCCAGCAGCAGGTTACACACTGTTCTGTCCCAGAAGTTCATTCAACGAGATGAAAAACTAGCAAAGACAAAAGTGTACAAATGTTTGAACAGTATCTCTTTTCAAGTTTAGAGTAAGATGGTTTGCGGACAGCCCATGTGGTCGACCCCCCCCCCCCGGACAACTAAATAAACAAACACCAGAAGCACAGACTGTGTTGTGTTCAGACTGGTCTTGGTGTGCCATGTGATGTTTCCTTATGAACAAACAGAAGTTTATACTCAGCGTTTCTCTTGTGAGGACATCGGGACATCATGGGTGTCGTTGAAAAGTTGCATGTTTCTTTGTGCATTACAGCCTTAAACAGTCACTCAAATAAGATACTTTAAACAAAACTTTACTCCACTATCTCATAGTTCTACTAGTGGGTAAGAACTGACGTGATGAGGCTGATGAGGGTGTTGCAGATATTTTGTCTGAAACATGTATTTGACATGGTGACGGTGCTTAATTAGAACTTATGGTTCCATAGATTATTACTGTTTTTCCATCAGCTGTCATTAATGTGCGCATCAGATTTCATGGTAATGAACCCAACAGCCCAACAGTTGAGACGATTCCCTGAAAAACAGAGAGATCAACCTGCCTCTAGGAAGCATCCATGGTGGGTATGGTTCATCCTCTGTGGACCATGAATCTTCTCCTGAGATGTTTTATTATTATTCCATTCATTGGATGTTGAGATGTTTCTGCCTGGATCAAGAGGTGAAACAATAGAGCTGCCTGTGTGGCTAAAACTAAAACTAAACCGTGAACTGAGTTTCAATTATGTCAACCTGGAGAGAAAATGAGAAAGATATTTTATTTCACACAGATGTGGGTATCTGTGTGAGAGAAGAGCACATCACAGTCACATTTGTCAGTGATGTGGCGTCGCGGTTTGTAGGATGGCACAGTGGCCTACTCCCTGCACGTCTGCTGCAAAAATCCTTGTCAGCTATTACACACACCCTCGTGATAAAACGTGTGAGCGATGAGTGTGTGAGTGTGTGCGCCTGCGTGTGCTGTGTTTCTTTCCAAAGATAACTCTTTGCCATAGAAATCTGTGATTTGGAGGAGGAGTAGGTCGTCAGGAGAAGGGAACAGTGGCAAACACGTCGCGTAACAACGACAATCTGTTCACAGCTTCATCATTACACACGACAAAATGCAGAGGAGTCACTGATCCGGCCATGAAATTCATTAAAGTGTTACATTTCAACCAACACTGTATTTTTTAATAGAAACCATATCTGTAGTGTTGGTTTTTTTGTGAAACAGGAAAACATACAGAGCAGCTTGTTCTCTCAGGAGTTCTGGAGCCAATCCCAGCTGTTACTGGGCGAGAGGCTGGTACACCCTGGTTGGTAGTCTATCAGAGGACATAGAGCCAGAAAACCATTTAAACGCACACCTATAGGCAATTTAGAGTCACCGGTTAACTAGAGTATCAGCAGAGAACCAAAAACTATGTATCTCTGTACTAGTTTATATCAAGTTAGAGTTTCTTTTTTTTCTCTAACCCTAATTTATCATTCTAATTTATCAACAAGCATCTATCAGAAAAGAAAACAGTAATATTCCTGCACCAGCGGCAGACAGCAATGCTCTAAACTGTGCCAATCAATCACCACGACACCACTCAGGGTCAGCGGTTCGATTCTCCGTCTCCACAAAGCTACATGTCGAGGTGTCCTTGGACAAGACGCCGATACGCCGTAGTAGCGCAGACACGGGTCTAGCAGCTGTCCAAACAATTGTTCCCTAAGGGGATCAATAAAGTATTGTTATTAAATCTTTACTGTATGCAGATTGTACAGTGTGTGTGTGTGTGTGTTAATCAGTGACGAATTAATTGTTGCTGGTTGAACCCACTCAACTCTGCTGATCAAAGTCTGGGAGCAGGGCGAGTGAGGCGGTACAGTACGATGAAACATTAACCAAAAGATTTTCTCCTGACAAGTTTTGCTTTGTCAACATATTTTTATCCCTTGACAAGAATTCAAAACATGTGGACAAACCTTGCATCTGTACAAGAGCTTCAGAGGGCGACATAAGAGGTCAGCAGGTTGCTGTTATCACCAGTACGGTTTAAGGTACACAATACAATATTTGTATTTGAATTTTGAATCCAGAAATAAAATATGCTCAACCCTACATTTACCTGCATATATAATTCATGTGACAGCTGCAGCTTCGTCTTAGATTCATGGTTCACATTAAACAGGGCGTTCTGTCATGAATATTAATGATATTGTGTGCAGTGGTTTTGGGTTAATGAGGTAACGTCAACATCAACCCAAGATTCTCAGGCTGTCCAAAACACTTCTACACTGATATTTCAAAACGATCTAATGTTTACTTCTGCTTAAGAAATGTAGTGTAGTTCCATCTCTTTGTTAAAAGATTTGAGGACTACGTGGACTGCAGAGCTTCACCGTCATCATCATCATCATCACCGGAGCTGGTTAACATTCCTGACCTCCTAATCTCTGTCCTTTTTTTGGTACAAACCTGCCATGTGGTCAGATTAAAGGTTTCTGGGAGTGTGGGAGAGTCAAAGTTTCCTTCCTTACTTCATTACATTACATTAAAAACACTGAGGCTGTTGCAATTCAGTTTCAAGGCGATTTTACGTCTTGTGTTCTATTTTAACATGATAAGATTTGTTTGCACAAATTTAGCACATTTGCATATTATTATATTAAGCATATTAACTAATCACTGAGATATATGAGCCTGCACTAAAGTGATGAACTGAGAGACTGCGGGGTCTAAAACCAACAATGAATCAGAAAGAAACATTTTATAGAAACAGTAGAAGGGAGAGTGATGAAGCTTCAGTGCAGGTACAGTGAATATAAATACCGAGTGCACTTGAGAAAGTGTAGAACAGAGGAAACTAGACTTAGCAATTTCAGAAGAAATCGCGTGGGGGAGCATGATTGCCGCAAGACGCCTGTCGGCGTCTTT
>JAUMTR010000016.1:11231074-11282093 GCA_032270685.1 Microctenopoma stevenorrisi
AGCATTCCATGCTCCCCCACTAATAAATAAAAAGAGGATATCAATAGTGTGGGAGCATTCCATGCTCCCCCACTAATGAAACAACCTGTATGAGCTGTAACTAATAACCGCTAACGTCTGAGTCATCCGTTCGTCTCTACAGCCTACACACTGGCTGACGTACACAGAGCTCAGTTGTTCAGTGCCATTAAACAGTTTCAGAGGTCGGAGTTCTGCTTTTTCTATTCAGTGTTTCTGTATTGGTTTAATTGAAAGAAAACCTGAAACTGCACTTCACCAAACCACGAGAGTCACTGTCACATGTTTGTCTTTTTATTTCACAAAATGTTTGTTCGCTCACATGAAATAGAAACATATTCCACAAAAAAAAAACAGCAAGGTGCATTACATATTTCAAAGCAGTGTTAAAACATTTTAGGAATTATGCTAATTGCTCTCCTGCCACGAGAAGCAGCGTAGCAGACAGCCTGGATCTGTCCTCGGGGAACAAAATGTGCCTCGCAGTACAGTATCTCACTGATTAGCGCATGAAATCTAACAGCCTTCTAGTTGTTTCAGAGATCACGGAGCACCTACAGCGGCTCTGTGGCAGGAACACAATGATCATGTGGAGATGGACACCTCTTTCGGTTTTGTGCACCCCGCTGAATGATTCCAGAGCTTTAGTTCACGCGCGTTGCTGCGCCTGCAAATGCTGTGTTCACAAAGGTGGATCCATTTGACAGCAGAGTGTGACCTTTCACCTTTGGGTCCAGTGTTCAGCACACCCTCTGAACTCAGTCTTTTGTCCTGCTGTGCCTGGTGGATCACACACACACACACAGCATTGTCAGGTATTATCACTGTTGTGGAAGCGTACCTGTCTCTTAACTGTCAGAACAACACCCCTTTCATATCACAGAATTTGATGGTATTTTAAAATACGAGGCTATAACCAGCGACGAGCACTCCTGGAGTTGGGCATCCGGCCAGAAGCAGCCCTCGAACCATCAGGCCTTTATGATAGAGTGACAGAAGATGATTCAGTCTGGCGGAGCTCGAGAAGATCTGTCAGAAAGAACAGGATAAACTGCCCAAATCCAGGTGTGAGAAGCTTGTAGCAACGCTCCAAGATTCAAACTGGAACTGCCGGCCAAAGGGGAACCAAAGAGGAATTAAGGATCTGAGTGGTTTTCTAAATTACATTTTTAACACATTTGAAGAAAGTTTGAACCAAAATCCCGAGAGCAAATTAATGGGGGGAAATGGCAATACTGTGAGACCCACTCGCAGATTTGCTGCACAGCCATTTTTCCCAACAAACCTCCAACATAACCATAAAAAAACACCATAATATTATTTTTGCAATTTGAATGTGAAACTAAAATGTAGCAGTGGATGCATACGGACAGTGAGCTGCGGCAAAGGTGCGGAGAAAAGCACAAAGAGCGGCACCAGAGAACTGCTTTGTGCGGGAGTGTTATTCTGTCCTCCTGAAAAGGGGACAGATAGCAGCACTGAGGAATGCTGGGTAGAGCTGCGTGCTTGTTGCCTTTGGAATTCCCCTGGGCCTCTTACATAAGTCCCCTCGGGCCGATGGCTGCTCTGTCAGCTTCACATCCACAATCAGCAGCCTCAGCAGAGACTTCCACTGAAACCCAGACACAGGCTCGAGCCAGCGTCCACCTATTTATACCACAGGATAGAGGTGTGGAAATGCTGTGATTATGGACTCATTTATAATTGTAGCGTAGCACATCATAGCTCACTTTCTCCTCACCGTTATTACTGTTTAGACAGTCTGTGGTTTTTTAGAACAGGCGACATGAGCCTCAAATATCCTGTTGGTTTAAAGGATGAAATCAACACGTACAAACTGCTTATTCATATAATTTTCAATGAGCATTGGACTATTTTATTATATATATTGATATATATTTTATTAGTTATTTGAAACTCACCTTTGATCTATCATCTATTTTACTCTAAACACAGTCGAGTTTTACTACATTGAATGAGAATACACTCATCTTCCCTTTGAACTTGTTTTTCATATAGAGATTGGAACATACGCTGAGGGTAGTTCTAATGCTCAACACACGCTTCTTTAAATTTAAATCTCCTTAACAGTTTAAAGCAAAAGTCAAAAACAAAATGCATCACTTTCTGTTCCACTCCCGGGCTTTTGCTTAGAAAACGTTACTTTTGACGTGATCAGGCACCTCTGTATTTAAATGAGCTGCTGTGTTCTCCACACAGTGAAAGGTCTTCAGTGAATGATGGGGGACAAGATTACAAAGCCCAGACAAGGGAACAGTTTCAGGTACACTGTGATAAATGAATGTCAAATAACATGGGATGCTAAATACCCATTATTTGTGAGTCCAGACAGCATACAGCTGTGGAGTGATTTCATCAAAAGAGCAAGGCGCCCTGAGACTGTGAGAGGCAGTAAGCAACTACCCTTTGTAGTGTGGGGATGTGTGTTTTGAAAAGTGCTCCATAAATAATGTTCTCCTGGTTGTTAAGGACTCTGTGTAAGATTTCATTAGAAAAAGTATCGTGACTGTGGAGCTCCTTGGTTACAGTGCACACTGCAGCATCCAGTGTCCTGTCTGCCTCTCAACTAATACTATAAAAATATATACAAATTATTTGAGAACGTAGGCGGAATTAAGAACAAATCAAATGACAAACACCTGTGATTTTTTTTATTTCACAATGACACATTGGACACGTACTTTATGCGTATGCCAAGTAACTTTGATATATATCAAAAACACATCAACGGACATGTCATATCTAAAATAAAAAAAAACAACACTTCTGCTTTGCTATTTGCACATAGACAAAGAATATAAGTGACCCAGAAAAGGTGTCAAAATACATTTCCCAGCACATATTTCTATATTGCATACACTTTAATCGTGAGTGGAGATCTGAAAAGCACAGAGAAATCAACTTTTAATGATACTGGTAGGATTTATAGAATTTCAAAGGCCACTATATGGACTTTAATTCAGCAAAAAAAAGCCTTCTCAGCTGCACACGGCTGAGGACAGATAAGGTATGTGAGTCATTCCCTAACCAGTTATGTCGCAGGACACAAGCTGGTTCTGGTAAGCAGCAGCTGGAGCTTGTAGCGAACACCAGGTTTCAGTTTGGTCATGCAGTAAAATGTCTTTCTCAGCGCGGAGAATGTGCCGAACACATTCATGAGGATTTAAAAACAAAAGTCAACAAAAGAAATTCATCAGACAGCTTTCCAGGTCGGATTCACACGGAGGATAGTATTTCACTAACACAATCAGTGTTCACCTCTTCACGGCAGACCCAACCCTCTGGCTTGCAAGGCATCAAATTTATGAATCAACATTTAATTACTTTAATGTGCCATTGCAAGAAGTTCGGTTTAACTGTCTACTATACTTAGTGCTATATCACAGCAGTTATTTTGTACATAAAAGGCAAGGTGAGAGGTGTTGATACAGCTTCTGTATCCAACTAAAACCTGAAATTAAAAGTCAAGCCCAGAGAAACAATTCAAGACAGAAACATTGAAAATCTATCATCCAAACTAAATATTACAAACAGCATCTACAGAGAGGAATCGATCATTTCTAATAACTTAAATACTTAAATTATTATGCAATAAAATACTCTTCCATTTGGGCCAGCGTATAAGAAAATGTAAAAAATAAAAAGGTAGACTTTGTGCTAACAGGTCCATAGGATAAACAAAATAACCCAGTGATGTGCGCTCTGACTTGCATGTGTTGTGCATGACCTTTCGGAGCAGAGGATTTCTCTTGGATCCCTTCAGTCCAGTAGGGAGAAGCTTTGGAACAGAGACAAGGAACAAAATGACACATCACAACACGGTGCTAATGAGGGACACTCATGCAGGCCTCGCTCCTGTCCTGGAGGTGAAAAAGTCAGTGAAGCCCAGCATGCATCGCCACCATACTGCCAGGGCTACAGACCACAAGAGGGGTAGAGGCGAGGCTGTGAGGGAACAGAGGTGCTGAGAGGAAAAAGATGATATAAATGATGGCTCAAATGCATGAACAATGAGTTTTTGGGAGGATTCTCTAGTTCAAAAAATGGGGAAGAAATAGAGACTAAAAGGCTATGGAACTGTTTTTCCTTATCACAGCAACGATGAGTCCAAAAGATATCAGCGTCCTATAAATGACAAAGATGATTTTGTCCAACAATGGTACTTTTCCAGTTTCTCCTCCGTTTCTCTCTGCTCCCCCCCCGCCCCACATCTCACAGAGATGACTCCACTTCTCTGGTGGCGGCAACTTCCTCTTCTGACCGAGGGCGCACCTGAATAGCTTCAGCCTCCTCCTGGTTCTCACTGATGATCTCCAAAGCTGAAGTGGCAGCAGCTTTGTAGTCACTGCTGGCCTTCTTGTCGGAGCCCGTGCTCTGTTTGTCTGCAGAGCCGCAGCACAGCTTGGGAGCACACTGAGTCCGACAGGAGAGCTCGCAGAGAGAGTCTCGAGACTCTGAGCTGAATGTGACAAACTCAGGCTGGATAGTGGTGGCGTGAATGCCCTCGTTGTGGAAGAAGTCCTTGATGCGTTTAGCCACCTCCATGTATGATGTGGGGTCATGGCACTTGATGTGAGCTGTGGCGATGATGCGGCTGCCGGCCAACTGCCAGATGTGCAGCTCATGAATGGCCAGGACGCCGTCCAGACCCAGCAGCCGCTCGTTGAGCCGGTGCATGTTGATCTGCTTTGGCACAGTCTGCAGCAGGATGAGGGCTGACTCTTTGAGCAGTGGGTAGGTAGTATACAGCAGAATGCTCACCATGATGAGACAGAGAGTGGGATCCAGATAGAGGACCCAGCAGGGGCCGGCTGACTTAATGGCCGGCACAGTTGGACCCTCCAGCAGGTCGACCAGAGTGTGATTGACATGCTGGTGGTCTGTGGTGTGACTGTTAATACACCGGTTCACACACACCTCACCATCTTTGCAGGGCTTCCAAACAAAATAAAAAATAATAGCGTTTACAACCACGATGACGGAGCCTAGGGCATCGCCCAACACGTGCAGGAAGACCCCTCGCATGTTGAGCTGGGATGAGGAGTCTTGGTCATGGTCCATGTCCTCATAGTGGGTGTTGCCATTCATCTGCACCTCTGTGCTGTCTTTACAGCTGATTTCTAAAGATAAAAACAGGGAGGTCACTTAGATTAACTGGACCATGAAACACTGAAACACTAATGTTGCATTTAAAACAGAGGGACAAAAAAAAAATAGCCAAAACAGAAATTCTGCTTTAAGGAATGACAAACACAACAATGAGTTCACTTTGGTGCAAAAACACATCTCTAACAAACAAGCCGTGAAGATAAAAAGACATTGTTATCAGTAGAAGCCAGTTGTAACATTGAACAGTTACGTCATCTTGGGTGAAGTCGACTTTAAATCTCAAACAAAAGCCACATATCTGACCTGCAATGTTTTTAGCGCCACTTTAAAACTTTGTCTTTCTTCATGCTAATCATTTTCTAGCTTTCACTATGGAAGACAGGTCTGCGCTAGACCTTAGGACTACAAACAAGAGAAACACACTAGACTGCCACTGTAGTCCCACAGGACGTGTTATTCTTAATACTGAAAAACACTGGGTAGTAATTCCCAATAAGCCAGTTCAAATAATAATTGCAGGGGGTGTGGTGGTGTGCACAGTGCCAGGGGAATGGCACCTGAGCAATGGCGTCTCACTTTCTTCCTGGGATCATTGCTGGGTCATTTATCTACAGCTAATGGTGGGGCTAGGGCTGTCAACTTCACGGCTACACTGATGTATGACCCAGTAAGCGACTGGTGCACAGGGGAGTGGGGAGCACAGCCTCCATTAATTGAAACTGGCAGGGCTTGAGAGAAACGGTGTGGGAGAAAATAGTCTGCTGTATGGGCTTAACCCTTTGGTGAGAAAAGACTCAAGGGGATAGTGTACAGTGGTACACCCAGTAACCTCTTTCAGGGTGGGGGCGGGTTGATTAGCCATCAAATGGGAAGAGTTGGAAGCCAGTGTATGCTCATATTAAGTACATACCACAACATGGCTGTGTAACAATCAGTCTGTCATTATTTCACAACAATTCACTGACCTAAAATGCTAAATGTGAACAGTAAAAAAAAGACACCTCCTTTTCTTGGACTATTTAAAAACAGGATATTTCTTCAATCAATCAGACAAAAGCTGAGGCTTCACCCTTCTTTACTGTGGTGACTACGTTTCTAAGGATAGAGTGACCCAACAAATATCAGATAACAAACACATATGTTTTAGTTACTTTGGCAGCGGACCTTAGATACATCTATGTTCTGTTGTGCAACCTGAACTAACAATGGATGCATGGATTCTGGCACAGGCTGTGACATTAAGTGTGGATGTGTATGGGTTTGGCACTTTATACAATGACATTATTTAACATCAGGCAAACAAAAACCAATGACTACAGGACAGTGGCAATGTTCCTTCACTCCATACTCACCATTTCTCGGTTTCACATCGCCGGGGCTGTTGTGATTCCCCACCAAGTTGTTAGTCTCCTCTGTTGAAGACCCATTTCCAGCTTTCTGGGATTTGCAGGGTTTACCCCTCTTGCTCTTATTCCCATGAGAGTGACCTCCGTGGGAGTGTCCGTGGCCTCCGCCTGCGTGGCCGTGGAACAAGCAGAGACCGAGCAGATTAACGAGGAGCCCCGCGGCACCGACCCCTGCCACCATCCCCGGGCTCTCGATCTCATGAGGCTCGGTGAAGCGCTCGATCGCTTCCAGCACGATGGTGAAGCACAGCGCCGTGAGGAAGACGGCGTTAACCAGAGCGCCCATCACCTCCGCCCGAATCCAGCCAAAGGTGTTTTTGTTGGTCGCCTGAGTTTTCTCGGCGAACCGCACCGCCACCAAAGCCACCACCAGCGCAATGACGTCCGACAGCATATGAAAAGAATCCGACAGCATTGATAGAGATGAGGTCAACCGGCTGACCACCACTTCCACAATGAAAAACACAAAAGTCAATGAAAGCATACATAGCAGTCGGATGCGATTAGGCTCGCAAGCCATCTTCCCGTTCCCTCGCGGTCCTTTGTCGAGTTTCGAGATGAACTGAAATAAACGTGTCTTTTTCCGAGATCAGTCGGACATCAGCTAGCTAGCACTCCGGCTTAACTCCAAGCTAACGACTCAACCACGTTAAGCTAGCTGGCTCCCGGGAGACAATACGATCAAAGCTAACAGCGTCTTCATTCACTGGATTTGTCCAGCGACCGCAGCATCACTCGGCTATATCTAAAGACAGCTACCGGATAAACTATTCCTATCTATATAGATGTAGTTACCCTGTAAATACACCGTTGACGCTACCAGCATTTTCCAGATACGTTTACCCACGAACTCTGGTTTGCAGACGGCTGAAACTTTGCACCCGAACCGGTAAACTTTCCACACGGAACACGGCACGAAAGAAACACGCCCCGCAAGATGCCTATTGGTGGAGAGGTTACAATGTAAAATCTGATTGGTTAGGCAGCTCTCACCAACGGGTGGAGCAAATAACCAGACAACAGCGGTTGCTACGTACGCTATCTATTGTAATCTCGCGATGATATAAATAATAGTTCTTTATGTACTTCAGAGATCACCTATTGACGGGTTCACGTATATTTAAGAGTAATATGCAAATTACACTTTAATCATGTTTTCTTATCATTTGATTGTCTTACCAATTGAAATGACACAATCAATTGTTAGATCACATGTTCTTTTCAAAAACAGTTTTGATCTACAACCAACGAAACACCGACTTAACAATGCCTTATTAATTAAGAAACGCATAGATGTGAATTGTCTTGTTACTCTTCTAATCAGTGGGCGCAGTCACCTCTCATGGGCAACTGATGACCCCTTGTGGGAAGTATCGGTTTTGGTTAGGCAGCGTCTGTGTTGTTGACAGAATGAAAACCAATCTATTTCCAACGACAGTTTCAATGGATATTCTTTTTGACTTCCATAGCCTTTATGGAAATTGGTATGACTTGTATAAACTGTACAGTCACTGTACATATTTTACAAATTTAACTATGGGTGTCTGGCTCTATGAATATAGTTATTTTTAATCCCAAAATGTATTACTACAAATATTACTTAACTTGGCAGACGCTTTTATCCAAAGCGACTTACAAGGAGAAATATTACAGTATAAGAGAATCAACTGCATTACAGGCTCAGCAGTGTTGCTCCTGAAGAAATGACACTGACAATTACTACTATTGCATAGTTTTTCTCTTCACTGTCATTACAGGCTCAGGACATGTGCAGAAAAGACAGAACACACAGTTCACATTTTCGCAATAGCTGCCTATGACATCAACACATTAAACAAATTAAAGTTCTGACACTAGAAAGCCTGTACATGCACGAGAACATAATCATTTAGCTTTAGGTTGCGTTAACAGCCACACAACAATATAAATAGATTATAATTTACATCCAGTTATATCAGTAGCTTGTACATTCTTTCACGCAATGTTATTGTCAGTATTATCAGCGGATGCCGAGGATCTGTCTGCTCTTGAACTGACAGGTTTTTTCCACTTCATTCAATGTTTGAGCACGCAGATTGGCTGCCTGCAGCCTCCTCAATATCAGCTCCTGGGATGTCTCAGACTTAGGACTATCAGACCCCCGGTTCTCTTTGCTCTCTCCAGCAAAGTGCACTCTCTTCTTTCCAGGGGAGAGGTTCTCCACATCTAAGACCAAACACAATCATTAAAATATATGTTTTATTGGTGCATAAAAATACTATAGTATTTTACATGATTTAAAAAGTAATAAACTTAACGCATGACATGGACATTTCAAACGAAGCGTTAACACAAAAAATTCAGCTCGTCTTTGTTCAGTAACTCCAGAGGTCTTCTTCCGATTCCCATACCTATTTCTTTGCCATAGAATGGAGGCCTGTCCCTCTGCTGCTGAAGACGATTGTAATTCTTCAATAAACTCTCTGCTCTGAAAAATAAAATTAACAGTTTGTAATAGTCGGCTAGTAAAACTAACAAAAACACACAGTAGGAAGCATAATAACAGCTAAAATTAAAAAGTAATCATCTCCGGTGTTACCTTGCAAGCTTCTCAATTGACAGTCGTTCACGAACACACAGCTCCTGCTCCCTTTCTGCCATCAGTCAAAAAAAAAAAAAGCTTTCACTTTGAGTTTGTAGCACTTCTTTGTTGAAGAACATTTTCCGTGCAGGCCAATGTCTTGCTATGTGTGATGCTGATATTTAGACAGAGCTAGCTAACTGCTGCTAACCAAACTATTAGGCTACTAAGTGGAAGCAAGGTTTGTGCAGCATAAACGTGAGTAGGAACTTCTTACGCTCAAGTCTCTCTTCACGTTCTTTCAGTGCCTTTTCTCTGTCCTTCAGAACCTGTTCCCTGAGTCTGAGCTCTGCAGCAGAGGCAGGGGACACTTCAGTTAGCCTGGGATGGGGAGACTCTGAGTCCGTCGATCTCCTTCGCAGCCGTACCTGTGCTTTTCTCTGCTCCTCAGCAACTGCATCAACCAACAGGCTGCTTTGGAGAATAGACTCCACTGAAGGCCTCAGATAGTCCTAGCAACAGAGAGAGGACCAATTAGTGTACCCCAACTACATCAAAACAAAGTGTGTAAAAGTATGGTCTCTTTTAAGATATATGCTTAGGATAGAGATGGTATAATAAATTCCCAACCTTTAAGTTAAGCATTTTGCTAAGCAAGGTGTTCAGTTGCTCTGAGTATCGGTATGGTATTCTTCTGAATTTTCCCTCTCTGATCTTCTCTGCCAGGTCTTTTTGGGTGTACGCAGTAAATGGAGGCCTGAGCAGAAGAAATGAAAGGTCTGTTTTGTAGTTACTGTAACAAACCACCTGCTGGAAAAGTCAGCTCTGGCAGAGGAGGTGGAAAACTTACGATAATGAACAGAGTTCATACAGCAAACATCCCAGTGACCAAATATCCGACTTCTCATTGTAAGACATCCGGTTTATTTGTTCCTGACAAAAAAAGAAGATATTTAGCTAATGAGGGTATAAGTTCTTATTAAAATTTGGAACATTTCTGTATGTACTAAATGTTCATAGGGCAATAATTAAAGTTTAGATCAGAATTGCCCAATGGCCAGTTTAAATCATCCAAATATCCCCAAAAAACAAGCAGATACTTTGCAATTAAATCCTTACTGGAGACATGTAGTAGGGTGTTCCAACAAAGGTCTTTGCAAAACTGGTGTCATGATTCAAGATCCTCGCAAGACCAAAGTCACCAAGCTTCACATTATGTTTGATGTCGAGGAAGATGTTTGCTGGTTTCAGGTCTCTATGGAGAACCGTGGCCCTACCGTCGCTGCGTCTGTGGCACTCCTTCAGGGCCAACATAAGCTGTGCCACGACTCTCAGGATAAACCGCTCCTCCAAATACCTTCTACAATGGTAAAAACACACACGCAGCATTGCAGATAATTTCAGCAAAATGTAACAACTATTTTCATGCATGACATAATAATTTTAAAACACAAAGTCAAATGTTTCCTGGCATTTCTTGATAAATCTCCAATAATTTCTACTCCCAGAAGGATAGTCACCTTTCCTTGATGCATCGGCTGATGAGGCTTGCCAGGTCCCCACCCTCACAGTACTCCATGACAATGTATAGCATTGTGTTAGTCCGGTCTATGATGCGATCATAGTACCTCACTATGTTTGGGTGCTTGAGCTCCCTCAGGAGATTCACTTCTGACACAAGCATCTGTTTCTCACTTTCTGCCATGGTGCCATAGTCCAGCTCCTTCCACACAAGGATCTGCAATACCAACGTAACAATAAATTAAGCGTCCTGGGCTAACAAGAAGACAGGGGACTGCGAGACACAAATGTCTAATGTAAGCTATGAACCTTCTGGTAAGAAATACAGCATATGATCCACATGGTTATGAATTAAAGAATCAACGAAATCTGATATAAATATGACATTATCAAGTTAGCGTTACGTTGAAGTAACGTAAGCGTTTATTTTAAAGACAATCTTAACGAAATCGACAGTTCAGCGTTTATGGACTAAATGAATGCCTTTGTAAGAAACTCTTAATCGCAAAGTACTCACTTTCCCGTCAGTTTTCCGTTTAATTTTCTGGCATTTTCCATAAGAACCTGAGCCTATTGTATACAGCACCTCGTAGTCTTCAACACGGGACGGCATGTTGTTGTTGTTGTTGTTGCTGCTGCTGCTGTTGCTAACCGAATGTAGCGTTAAACTCACCTGACTTAACGTTAACTTAGCTAGCTAACCTACTGGCTATCAGTTAACATTAACTAGCAACTTCAGAATTTGTCTCCAAGTTTACTCCTGTGGTGGGGATATTTTCTATCCCAACAAAGATTTTAAAAAAGACCAAATGTTTGTTTGGCCTCGTCTCAGGTGTATTGAACTTCACAAAACAGAAAACGCTTCCTCTCTGTTTAAATTGGTGCCGAAATCCTCGACCGTCATTGGCCCACTCGCGTCGGACAGTAGTCACTGATTGGTCCGTGCGATGATGCAAACGCGAGGTTGCTAAGCACCTGAAAACCCGCGAGAGTTGAGCGGGTAGCTAACGTGTAAGCAGCTGTCCACACGGTGCCGCAGATACACAATCAGCCATAAGACCAATATGGGTTGTATTTATTAGTCACAGAAGAAAAAAACAAAACAGTGAAGAAAAATTTTTTTGGGTAGTTTAGAACAAAACAAGCACTTAAAAAAAAGACTCTTGTGATAAATGCATTTAATTACCATCCAATTATTATCCAAAAAGGAAAACATTTGGAACGGGTTTTCTTTTCCATGACTTAAGGTGGAGGTAAATTACATGTCTCAGGCCAAGGGAATTCCAAAAAATGCCAAACAAATTAGATTTCAGTATTGACGCTACAAAAATAAGTTTGGTTACTGTACTGCGCAGAAGTTGTAGTAGAATATATTTTATCATCTAACGAAATACGATTTAAAAAAATCCAAATCCAAATGACATTTTTATGACCAGTCTCCTTGGCAGATTTGCAGTTTTAAAAAGTTACTTGGTTGTTTACAGTATTTGTCTCTCTCTCTCTCTCTATGTTTGAGGTCATTGTCACGGTCCAGATGTATAGTGACCATTTAAGACAAATGGAAGAATAACTCTGTAAAAATGTCCAATGAAAAAGTCATTTTTGAGCATCAAAAATAAACTAAATGAACACCCTGTCTACTTGAAATGGCAAACCATTTGATGAATCTGGCCACAGAAGCGGAAAACACTTTGAGACCTGATGCAGACATACACAACACATGGCATTTCTATACTAAACAGCATCATTTTACTATCTGCTATCTGACAGTGACTCACATGATCCACAGGGCTTTGTTCATCTCAGCGTGAACTCCCCAGTTATTCCCAAATACACAAAAAGGATGTCGGCTGTCATCGGAGCAGTTTCTCCGCCTGCATATGCAAGATGTGGGAGGCTGATGGGCATCTTATTGTCACTGGTTATTTGATGTGACCAGCAGGACCACCTGAAGAGCTGTCGTCTGCCAACAGCAACATGCAGCGGCCTCTCAATCTGGTTATCACATATGTCATCACTATAAACAGCTTGCTCTGAATGAATTACTATGTGCTCTTGTGTTGTCTGCAGGACATTTTATATGTAACTTTATTATTTAATCATGCTGAAAGATAATTAATCTCAAACAACTTTCATAATCAAATTATCATTTAAGTCGTTTATTAAAGGGTGACTTGACTGTTAGTCAACTGGTTTCCAATGGTTCTATTTTGGGGAGTACATGCGCCGCTGATTCTTCTTTCACTGTGAATAACTGAAGTGTAACTTCAGTAAATCCTACATGTGACAGATGTAGGAATATTTCTCTCGTTACAATGTGTGATTCTTGCCTACAAAAACTGCAGTTTCTGGGATTTCTGTCAGTAAACATTTTTCTCAGTGGGGTAGTTGTGTTCAGATTATCCTTCCAGGCCTCTCTGCTCTCTGCTGTCAGTGCCACACACATACCCGACACCACCAAGAGAGTGAGCGCCTGAGCCAGACCGTCAGTCTGCCTCTGCAAAAGTCACTCCTACAAAGAGCTGGGGGAGTCTGGACATCAGCCAGGGACAGTCAGGGGGGCCAAGCAGAAAAGTGACAGCTAAAAACAACAGAGACCGTCGGGTTCCTGAGGCTGCTCGGACGTCAGCCGTGCCTGTTAAACGCCAGAAGATGAGAGGGAGACAGAAAGGACAGACAGGAACATCCTACAATGACCTCCTCACCTTTGCTGGGGTGACAGTGGCCCTGTAATGACGGTTACAGCAGACATAACATCTCACAACACCTCTGACTCACATTTCTTTTTGTGTAGTTTCAGTCAAAGACCTTTTTCAGAGCAGGATGCACACACACGCCTGGGTGTTTTTTTATCCCTGAAGAGCAGTGACATCGTTTCTTATTGAGCCATGCTGTTTGGTTTTATACATCGCCGAGTTCTTTCTGCTGCACAGGACATTTGAAAGGTTTAATTTACGCCTATTTAAGTATCCACAGTGGATTGTCCAACAGTGCTGAAGCTGTCACTGTGACATCCATCCTTCTCTCTTGTGACAGCAGGAGGGGCCAGTGAGACTGCGATGCTGGTGGCTGCCGCAGTGACATTCAACACAGCCCCTGCACTTAGGAGCTGGATGGTTTAGTGCTCGCTGACTCAAAGGGACGCTGGCATCGCTGTGGCATTCATGAGGAAGCGGGCATCAAAGCGTGACATTGGGGACGAAGGGGAGCACTGCCTGTTCAAACTGTTCATCACAGGTGTTCATGCAGAAACACTAGTGCTACTGCAAAGGAAACAGAAGTTCCTCTGGAGACGGATTTGTCCGTGTAACACTGGTGATGAGGGGGAGAGAACTGGACTTGAATTCTCCATGCAGGCTGAAACTACACCTTCTCTATCTGGACAACATGCTGCACATCAGCCAACCTGACACCTTCCTGTTATTCCTTTGGTATGCTGGTGGTGCCTATTTAATCCCATTTTCCACCTGACACTGATGATTACCATTGGCTAACCTGGAGCGCGAGGCTTTCTTGCAGACCCTGACCCACCACATATCACTACAGCAGATTTGGAAATGCACTTGATGTCACGCAATGGTGGCCTTATGTCCTAAGTATCCTCTGAAAGAAAGGCAGTGGTAATGAGTGGTTGTCATCCTGTCTGGTAAAAAAGCAGTATCTACTTGCTATGTTTCCTTCTCACATTCACAACCATAAAAATGTAAATGACCCAAATCTAAATACTCCCAACAAGGTAGGAGGCATATCTCTGCATCTGGTGCTGGGAGTTCACACTCTCACCAGCAAACCATCATGGGGGAGATCAGAGCTCTGTAATAAAATACAGTGATCGTCAACAACAGCGGCCGACAGCACAGTTAAACAACGAAGGCTTACCTGTTACCTGAAGACTGAAAAGGAAACGTGAAAGCTGACATTTACATTTGCAGATAAGAGAGAACACAAATGAGCAAATTAGTTTCTTCTTCTTTTGAAGGAGACGTAACATTTTTAAACAAATCTATTTATAAATGCACTTGTGTGATGCAGTATACTCAGGAATGTCTGTCTAAACATTTGGGTTATTAACTAGGAAATGTTTGAAATTCAGTATTCAAACTCATTAGAAAACAAAAAATATTTTACACAACTATGTATCAGAATTAGAAGAGTGAAAGTAACAGATTCTAACACCTATAATATATTAACTGAAATGAATAGAATCTAAATATTACTGATCACCAAAGAAACAAACATGAAAATGAAAAACATGTCACAACTTAAAACAGCGTTTACTTTGTGGAAAAGTGAAACAGTGCACTGTTTAGGATCTTTATGATGTTTTATTCCAGCACAATTTTTTTGTGTTGTAAAATGGTTGTGTAGCTAGGAATTAAAGGAGAAGTACAAAATGGAAAATTACAGACAGTTCTAGTATAATTTGTTTAAATCCCTATTGTGTTTATTTCCTAAAACCACATCTAGGAAAACATTATTTCCCTGCCTTCTTTGGAAATATGCTCAGAAAAAAATAAAATAAAACGTAAAGGTAGAAAAACAACATGATGTTTCATTTCAAGACACTCTCACAATGAAGGGGAATCTGAAAGGGCTGCTGAATGAAACACATTTACAGCCTGGTTTACGGTAAAAAGTCTCCACCTACCCAGTCAGGTAGCCCTTTTTTAAAATGTTATATAGTTTCTACTTACAGTGGCGCACAGTAACTAATAAAATGCACCTTTGATGCATTAGGCAGGACAACAATAACTGCTGCTCCTCTATAATTTTCCTAATTAAAGCAGGCTAAGCAAATTACATGTAATTTACCTCGAAACCACACCACAACAGAGAGAGAACAGCAGCATCATTGCAGGGCCCTGCCAGAGTTTCCCTCCCAAGTGAAGAGTGGTCCTTTCCTCGCTGGCCCAGTTTTAGCTCGACTGCTTAAAACATCTCGATAACAAATGTTTAATAAGAGGGAGTCTTAGTTAGGACTGTGGTCTGCCGGGACATCAGGTAAGGCTTGATGGTCTAGGTTTCCCACAAAATCCAGATTATTTAAAATATACAACTGCAGACATTTAAAACTGGGCCCATACAAACTACGTCAGCAGCTCTAACGCCTCGAAGCGAACGACGTCCTGCTCAGGAGCGCAAAGTAATAATAAGAAAGATGAAAAATAATAATAAAACAGGGCAACACTGATGAGTGAAGAGATGACCCTTTTTAAAACATGATAATTTAAAACGTAAAACTCTGAAATTACCAGGACTCGAGAGATGCGCGCCAGTCATTTCGAACAATGACAACTCTTCCTCAGCTTTCTTATGTACAAGATTTGAACATGTAGTGACATGAGGACGACGTTTGAAATTTACTTTTAAAAGAAATAAAATTTGAACCACTTGTGGTGAAACTGCCGCCACACTCTGACGTCACAGAGCAACACAACATGACTCATATATATCAAAAATGGATGGGGGAGGGGGGGAAGGGGACAACCACACACACTCACTTAGGCAGGTTATGCTGTAAATTTACAGTAATGACACCTATAGTTCTGTAAGCCAAAATCTCTATTTAGAATGCTGAACATTAGGGTAGCTTTCTATAAAAATCATATTTTTTTCCCCCCGCCCCGACAACACTAAGCATATGGCTTCAATATTTGTAAAACTAGCTAGTCCAATAGGGAATCAGAGTCTCTGCCCTTTCAGCCTGGCTTGCTGAGATGATACTCTGCTGTGTAGCTGCACACGGCCTCGTTCGCACATGTGCGTTTGTCTGTGTGTGTGTGTGTGTTTGCATGTTGACGAGCAAAGGGGAAAAGGGGGAATCCACACAGAGGAAGATACTTTTTAGGCGATCAGACTGCAAATCTTCCCGCGTGTACAACCACAGTTCTTGCCTTCTTTTGAACCAGCGTTACAGTGCCGTCTCCTCGTCCTTTCTTTACATGTGAAACAGAAAAAGATGCTTAATCCTGCGCTGCATTGTAGCCACCATCCCTTTAGGGCGTTCAGCAGGGCCAGCCGTGTAAACATGATCCCCCCTCCTCAGTGGGCTCAGAATACTGCCTCAACAGGTGGACACGGGGGAAAAGACCAAACGACAACAAAGAAACCAAAGAAAAAAGACCAACAACAAATACGATGGCTGTTGTTGTGGAGATATGCAGGTTGAGGGGAAGAAAAGATAAGAAATAAAAACATTTACAGCTTCCGTTTAGGAGTAGTTCCTGGGGCAGAGAGCCGTTAGGGCAGTATGGATCCTTAGTGCAATGAAGGCCAGAGGAGCGGCTGGCTGTGCAGCCTCAAGGTTCATACAGCCGCTCGTTCTGGAAGGAGTGGCCAGTTGGCGGGCTGAAAGAGAGGTCCAGCGGGCTTCAACTCTCAGGGGCAGGGGCAGACATGATGCTTCTATAGCCACATGTACTCACTCGCACGCATCCGTACATACTTGATCCTATGGAAAACTTCTACGGCTAAAGCCTGCGAGGGTAGAGAGGGAGAGAGAGAGAGTCTGGTCCAGAACATCTTCTGGAGGAGTCCTGAGCCTCATTTTGTTAACGTCGAATAAAAAGTTATGTATGACCAGGTGTCTACGTGTATGCGCACGTGTAAACATCAAAATGTGGGTGGTGACGAGTGCAAGATTTTTCTGCTAGGCCGTTGCGCGAGTGTGTGGTGTCGTGTGCAGGTTAATGCATGTGATCAGTTCCAAGTGGTATGGGTTTTTGTAATCTGTGTGTTTGTGTACTTGTCTGCATATGTTTTTTTTAACTTCCTTATAAGTCTCCTCTGTTGAAAATGTACATTCATCCATCGTATGGGGGCAAGAACGACACTGGGCCACACACCAACGGAACCTGAGGCTTTTCCAGTGGTCCAATAAAGACTTGCCTCATCAGCGCACTCAAAATAAACAGCAGTAGAGGTACTGGAGGACATTGTACCACATATAGCCAGAGGCAAAAGCAAATGATTGGATGAGACACAGCCACACTGGGTCAAGGGTCATCAGGCGGGAAACTGCCTCCTTCTGTCCTTCTGGAGGGGGGAATGATCCTGGTGAGACAGAGATGAATACATGCTCAGCAGATTGAATTAAAGGTACGATGAGAAGATGACATGACTCAGTGTTGAATCTAAAAACAAACTAATGAGTGGGAATTGCTAAAACACACCACTACGAGTTCCCTGAAAAAGTGAATACTGTAAAGGGATAGCGGTACATATTATTCAATATCAATCTAAAAGGTAAACCTGAGAAACAAGCTTATTCATGTGTCAGTTGTTCAACTGTCGTAGTTTGTAAGCTAAACTGATTTGATCTAGTCAGTAGCCACGATGGTTTTAGCCTCTACAATGTATGAATGTACAAGTTTCAGTTCAGCGTTGCCAAAGTGGCACAGTGGGACAAACCTGTATTGTAGAAGTGAGTCAGCAACTCTTCTTTCTCCACAAACCTCTGATACAGCCAGTCAGCCAGGGCCTCTGTCTCCAGGGGAACCTCTTTTATTGGGTACATCCTGACGAAAAAGACAGAGGTGAGGCACAGAAAAGGATTACGCGAGTTTCTCTCAGCATTGATCCGTCGTGGAAGCTGTGGTCCAAACCCGTGGTGTCAGCCGAGGCTGCTGGGCACAGTCTATTAGCACAGTGTGCTGTTTGGGGGATTCATTAGCTCGCAGACTCATCAACGTGTCACATGGAGACAGAAGTGCTGAGGGTCCTGGCACGAGACAGACAAGACATACAGCTCAGACGACTGTCTCTATGAGAAGTCAGTGGGAAGAAAAAGTAAAGGGGGAGTAGCATCAACTTTGCAAAACCAGCGTTGACCTCACATCGTTCTATTCAGGCGAAGACAGAAGACATTTATCCTGAGGTGGAGAATAAATCTGCATCTTATGTTATTTGATATTTCCAATATCAAATAATCTTTGATTAAGTGTGATGATGTTTCATTTGTTAACGTCCTGGTCGACAGAATCTCAGCATAACTAAAAATGTTCTTTTAGTTCGATATATATTTTAATACATTTGCATCTGTAAGTCTACATTACTTAGCATCAGCTGTACATAAGGAAATGTATATATTCTCTAACATTTACAAACAAATGATTAGTCAGCAGATTATATGAAAATGAAAATAACAGTCGCAGCCCTACTTCAAACGTCACAGTGATGAAGACAAATAAGGGAGAAAAAAAACATGTGTTGCTATTTTGCTGTTATCTAAATAGCTGCCCATCATTTCTATGCATTATCCTCACATTTAATAGTCATCTTCCAGTAGATCATCACGTCTAGGTGTCTGAAATGACACCATAAAGAAAACACCACGACGGATGTGTTGGCTGACACTGGGAAAACGGTAGGAGGCTTGTAAAAAGTCCCAGTGAGATGAAATCTAGCTTCTGGCCAGAAGGGGTCCCTAGCAGGCAGCACTCCCACACTGCCAGCTCGTGGTCACCTTCAGATAGAGGTTACAGTCTCCTCCCTGAGACAAGCGCCTCCTCTGCAATCAATATTTCTGGCCACAAAAAAGTACATCCGTAGGGAAAGGAAGGAAGTAATAATGGGTTACTAAAGTGATCAATACAAATTAAAAGCAATCTAAGCAATAACAAAGCAGTTCTGTTAGCGTGACGTCTTTTTTTTTGATGAACCTCTGCTTTATGTTGCAGGTTCGAAGCCTGAACTTAAAAATTTCCAGCTTCATTATCTGCAACCACATGAACAAGTTTACATAATCTCGTAAATATAAAATGTAGTTAACAGAAAAGTGGTGAATATTTATGGTCTAGCATTAAGCTGACCAAATTAAAAAGGTCTTTTCAGCTTCTCAAATGTAAAGTTGTTGTTTCCGTCATATACTATATGTTTGCTGACAAACACTATGAGAAAAATTATTTATAATAAAAGTCTGCATTTTCTCTTAAAGCATAAATCCTAAATATTTTGGACTAATATTTCAATAAGATATAGGTTTGATGAATTCTTCATGTCATACACAGTACGATATGCAGTGAAATGCTGATTTTTGACAGATTTTTGAAACTATTATGGGTTTTTCCCTAATTTCTGGATTAGTCAAGAGAATGATCTGCACATTAAGTCATAATGAAAATAATTAGGTGCAGAAATCATAATCATTAGAACCAGAAAGTGCAATTATATAAGAAATTGTCTGAACACATGGAAAAAACATCTAATTATTAAATACATTTTTAAAGAGTCCAGTGCCATCTCATTAGTTCTTTTAAATTAGATGCTTTCTTTCTCACTGAGCCCATGTCCTGAAAATTACTGCTGTGAAATGCTCAATGCAGAGAGCACATTAGTACAGATGGACACTTGCTATAGTAAACATGGTCTTCGAACGGAAACAGCCTGAAAGACCAAATCTGGAAAAAAAAAAAAAAAGGAGAAGAAGCTTGGCCTGTCAGTTTCAGAGATCAGAAGGGCATGGGGCTGATGATTCATTGCAGACTTCTGTTTGGTTGATATATTTTAAGTGCATATCTATGGAAACGTCTCATTATCCAGTGGTTCCCGGCGTGGGTGTTGCTCTGCAGCAAGTCTGGACAAGGTCCTGTTAAAGCAGAGCAACTTTTGTACGTCACAGCTGCATGAATTTGTTAAATTCAAGACAAAACAGATAAAATCCACCACTTTGAGCTGTCAAGGGTTCTGATAACCCTCAATTCTGAACATAAAACCAACAGTTACGCCGGCCCTACAAAGAGCTCAGGCTGCACAAAAGAGGAGCTAAGCTGGCGTGGCCACCCAATAGGGTGATTAGAGGCCAAAGCTCGGCGTTCCACAAAGCTTCTCCTACTGTGTCTCAGGATATCAGGTATCTCTTATGTTACTTGTGCCATAGGAACCAAACACTTTCTCAAAGCGCCAGTAAAGAAACATTGTATAACAGAAAGACGCTGGGAATAATAGATTTATCAGTTTGCTTTACTGGACACAGAAGGATAAACCAAGCAAGTCACCCCCACTACAATAAAAGCTGTGTTTTCCTGTAGCTGTCGCCTTGTGCTGACGGGTAGTAACTTTTAAAATTTGGCTGCATGGGTAGGTTCTTTTAAGAGAGCGTTCTGTGGTAGAAAATTGGGGATTTTTCAACAGCAATGCATGACTGTCATGATACTGTTACTAAATATAAGATATCAACGATGGAGTGATTAAATGCATGATCTAATGTAACACGTGAGCACAGTTCACACCTGCTTCAGCACTTGATGCCTTCCAAAGGCCGCTCAGAAATGTAAACCGATCGCTCTGTAATCCTGGCAGAGGAAACAGGAGCTGGCTTGTGCCACTTATTGGAAGGTTTGGGCATTTAGGGCAGCAGACGGCTGCCACGGTGCTTTCCTACAGCTGAAATATTCATGCAGAAATCAGGATCTTCTGGTGTCTACAGCAGCTGCACAGGTTGCTAAAGGAAGCTAAGGTTTGGAGGAAGCGCTGCCGATTCAGGCCCACGACAAAGCAGCACAACGTGCTGTGATAGCACACAGTAGCTTCCTTGTATCAGCTGCTCTCAGTGGTTTATCATCAGGTTTATTCGTAGCTATATCTGGAAAAGCGGTTTCAGACTAAGCACCGACGGCCTCCATCAAACAGCGTGAGGAAGTTCACAAGGTCTGTTTCCCCGTCCTAAAAACATCCGATACTACATTTCAGACTACTGTCAATCATGCTGATTTGAAAACATCGGCTGATGAAGTGGCGCATGTATCTGTTTTTCTTCTAGTAGGAGTGAGTGAGAAAGAGATGAGAAAGTCACGTTTCCGAATTTCCCCAAGTAATAATAATTAGTATCAACTATTATTATAATCATTATTATTAATACATCTAATTTAAATTAAATTTTATGTAAACCCATAGTGTGCAACTCTATATAAGTGAGTGACTGACATGAAAGTGAAAAAAGAATCCACACTGCACTACCAGAACCTAGCAAATTATATCACAGCAATTTTTTGATCTAGCAGAAATTAAAATCAAGGTTTGACAACGCCCAAAGAAAATCTTAGCTGGGTTTGTATATAAATATACATATATATAAAAAAACAAATCATCATCAACAACATTACCACATCACGCCACATGGTGTAGCAACTACTGACTTTTTAGTGGTGTGACTCCCATAACTCTGTCCATAAGCTGTCATTATTGTGCCGAGTGCAAAGAGTGTGTGTAGCCGTGTGCAGTAGCGATGACAGTGGTGGTGGTGGTGGCGAGGAACTGGTGGCGAAGTGTTGGCGTGGGGCCACGTGGAACTCTCATTTCCAACCTAACCCACTTGGCACTGGCCGGCTTGTTAACCTGACACGCTGGCATACAGACAGGCAGCTGGGGGAGAACTGCCGTTTCTCCCATTCGTTAAGTTCGTAAGTTTC
Organism: Microctenopoma stevenorrisi; assembly: GCA_032270685.1. Lineage (NCBI taxonomy): Eukaryota > Metazoa > Chordata > Actinopteri > Anabantiformes > Anabantidae > Microctenopoma > Microctenopoma stevenorrisi. The sequence continues at coordinate 11,253,118 of JAUMTR010000016.1, forward strand.
ATGTGTTGACCTATGTTACAGAGGATGTACTGTGCATGCTCATCTTTGAAGCAACACTTTAAGGTCTGTGTGTTTTTGAGTAAATTCAGCCAACACATTTAAACTGTAGCAGTAGTACTGGGAAAGCACTGAATGTAGATATAGATGACAGAGAAATTATTATGTAAACACTTTTCTGCTTTGTTGGAACCACTTAGCTTCTGTATAGCTCTTTCTCTCAGGATATTGTTTCCACACCAATCTGGGTTGAGAAGCCAATTAAGTTTAGACTGTGGCTGGAAATGTCTGTCCACTCAACAAGCCTCGTTAGCGGGCAGCCATTCATTGTTTAGGGACTTTATGCAGCCCTAAATCTCTCTGGCAGTGGAATCTTGAGAAGCAAAAATGTTGGAGGTCTGGTGTTGAGCAGAATGTTACAAAAGGTGAATATTGAGATAAGCAGCTAGTGGGGGTTGGAGACTGAGAAAAAGTCTCCGGCCCTGCTCCCTGTCTGTTTCTAGTCAAGATAAGGGGCCTCATGTAAGTGCAATAAAGCACCAAGTCCCAGACTGTAGTCTTGGAGCTCTTTCTCTTTTTCTCTGGAGTGATAGCTAAAGAAATGGCCAAACAAAGAATTATTTTAATAGAATGAATTTAAATACCGTTTTGCTGTATTGGTGCTATACTGGTTAAAAATCAGTGGAGATTTGACTGTATTCGTTTTACTTTGTGGTCAATGAGGGCCATGAAGTAAACCAAGTCCATGACTGCTATGGGCCAAGAAATGCTTATCTAATCATACACAAGTTAGGAAATGGTGGGAATTTACTCAGTAAGTTGTTCCCTTCTGGGTCAACAGACATATCATGGTTTTCGGGTATTCGGCCAGACGGAGAACAGCTGATTAAATTGTCAACATGATGCTACAGAAAATGGCTTCTACAGCAAGTAGAAGTAGTTCAACAAGTGGTTTTGTAAAAGACTGATTATGTACTTTATTTGGATGGACAATGTATTTAATATGCAAAAAACCTGTGCCAATTATCACATCCTTCTTCTAAAGCAGTGTTTCTCAACACCCTCCAGGGGGCATTCAAAAGGTGGGGGCACTGCAAGGCAAGGGGGGGGGGGGGTGCAGGTATTTATCATTACAGCATTTACATTAATCACTGCTGGTATAAAAAAACCAAAAGCATTTCACTGCATTTCGTACCGTGTATGACCTGAATCTGAATCTGACTTTTCACAGTTCGTTTGTTTTGAAAAACACAAATGATGCAATGCTGCATGACCTTCTGTCAGTCAACTACAGTATGTAGAAAACCTGACCCCTTTTCGATTTGAACTTGAGTGACCAGCAAACACTACCAGGTTTTTGTAGCCCTTTATCCTTACATTGATTTGTATCTACGTGGCAGGAGCACACTTTCACCCGATCACCGTGACCACATGCATTTCACAGAGAGCCGATCTTGTCATTTGAGGACATAAGGAAGAGATGGAGGATTTGAGGGGAGCACTGCACTGAGGTTAGTAAAAATCTAGCAAGAGAACATTGACCTGATATCAGCACAAATGTCAGGGGTTATAAAAACAACTGCAACAGCTCGATATGAATTACATGGCCTGTAATGATGTTTATAAAAAGGTCCACAATGCTCCTCCCCAGGAAAAAAAGCTAAACAAGATAAGAACAAATACACAAAATGTCTCAATATTTAGAAACATTTAGTCAACTACTACAAACGGGTTTTAAGGTACTAGTAGAAAGTATTCCCACTACATTAATGCAACATTTTCTGCACACATAAAAGCATTTTAAACAAGTCATAAAATCTCAATTTTGCTGATTAAACAGCCTTTAGATTTAGTAGCTAGTAGCACTGAAGAATTATTCATGTTACCACAGCAATGTAGTGTAGTGAATAAGTATTTGAGTGAACTGTTATTTTCTACAAGGAAACAATTTAAATGAACATTTTAACAGCACTGTGTCTGTATGCCTTTTTAAATCCTGCTGATGGATTCACCACGGACTAAAGTAAAGATGGGTGGGGTATCATTCCTGGGGTTTTCTATAGTTTCGACAGTCCTAAGTTTTGGAAAAAATGACATCTCTACACATTATTTCAAAATACAAGGCACTCACTGGCAGGTACTGAACATGGGTGAGATGTTGAAGGGACCACAAACAAATATTGAGTATGAAATGTAGTGTTAGATTTACTGAGTAAAGACTTTGAAACTAGTTTTCTTTTTTTCAACAAGGAGCTTAGAGGTTAAAAAAACACCTTGGATATCTTAAAGCGGTGCAGCAGCAAGCTCAACAATTCTGTGTGTCAACGAGAGAAAGCCAGGTGTGTAGCCCGAAAGCATCCGTGTGATGACCAGGCAGACTGACTCCATAAATCATGTCACATTTCAGATATGTTCAAACAGCAGCTTCCCAAAACGCACACAGCAGCAAAAAAAAAAAGTGCATTTAAAAGAAAGGGATTTCAACGTATTTAACACCCACTACTGCCCTCACTCGGCCTCTGTACACCCACCTAGCTCTCCCATCTGCCATTCACAGGGGGCTTATGATACTGCAATCTGGGAGGCTGAGATTATACAGGGAGAGGGCAGGAGACACAGCGAGGGAGGGTAGAGTTGACGGGTGAAGACTGGAGGCAGGGAGAGAACAGAGGGAGGTAGAAGGATTTAAAAAAAAAGTGCAGGGTGCTCATCATGGATTCATCTAGGATATTACACAGTAGCTTGATGTGAAGCCGAGGATCACGCGCAGTAGTAATTTATACAGAGCTATACAATGTTCTGTCCAGTTCAAAGTCAGTTCACATAGGAAGAGTCAGATCGCCAGATGCTTCACATCTTAAGGTAAATCACATCGGAAGATAAGCATGGCATGTATGGTGGTCAACATCTAGCTGACAGCTGACATTTATACGGCGTCAGCAAGGGAATATGTAGTCCGTAGTGTTTCTTTATAATCCAACACAAAAAACACACAGAGCAACATAACCAAGCGTGAGCAACGTTTATGTATGAAAAATAAGTGCTCTGTCCTATTCTTCTGTTTGTTAGACAAGAAATGGTGAAAGCAAAAAGGAAGCAGACACCACACTAAAAAAGGGAAAATCACTTAATTGCTAAGCGAGCAGCCAGTCACAGAATTCTCTCTAACTTACTGCCTCCACGGCAGACTCAACATGCTGAATCACCGCTCGCGGCCAACGGCTGACACTCTGCTTCGTGTTCTAGCCCCAGCGTTATACACCGAGTGTGGCGATTCCCTTGACAACACCGTCAGTCTGTTCACTGTGATGGTCTCTTAGTAAAGTTTAGTCTTTCGTAGGCCCTATTCTGAAATTATTTTGAAGGTTGCTGACAAATTCTGCACCGACTGCAGATCTGCATATCCTGAACTGACACAGCGGAAAGACCCGTCCTGTCTGAATCACCAGAGAGCTTCACGTCGCCCGCTCCTCCAGAGTGTCTCCTTGATCAGATTAATCCTCCTGTTGACTCTGCACCTGTACCAGCATGGGCCCAACTTCTCCATGATCAGCATCGTCTACGCGGTGAGAACTGTGTGCACACTTGTAACGGGAGCAGCTGTGCTTTTAGCTTGGTTGGGTGCCTCCCTGTTCGTCCCCAGGCTGCAGAGCTGCTGACCGGGCAGGGGAGGCGGATTGTGTCGATGGCTGATTAGAGGGTCCCCGAGGTAAAGGGGGACTAGTGCATCCTCCGCTCGTCTAATGACAGACTTAATGAATCCTCAGCCTTAGACTACGCGGGCAAAGGTGCTTCCTGAGAGGAACGTGTAGATAAGGGTTCACAGATCACCTTTTACTTCATCCTGTCCCACACTGCACATAATCTCTGAACCTCCAGCATTTTAATTTTCATGATACTGTAAAAGCACTAGCCGAAGACGTTGTTCATACATGAAATGAATGAGCAGTAAAAACAAAGACTGCACAGCGAATCGCCATATGGAAACTCTTCACATATGTTCCGTCTACTCACAAAGTAGGGAAGGTGTTTGTTTTTTGTTGTCACTGGGGGACAACCCTTCCTCTATTAATGTGAGTCACATGAACAATACTCATGAAAAGGACTGATTCCTGACATTAAGAACCTGATGTCTCTATATTCCATGTAATAGATGAACACGACTTCCTGATAATATTTTGCTGCACCTGTATGATGCCATGTGATTTTCATGATGCCGTTTTTTTGCATGTTGGCTGCATGGTATATTTGCATGGTAATAATGGTTCCTTTGTTCCCTCTCATGTGAATGCCAAATTACTGTTTTGGAAACTAGCTTAACACAAACCCAGATATAGGTGAAAGCTGAATGCTTGAACAAACATTTAATCTTTACCTGTAATGTACGTGTGTGACTGTAGGAGGTCTGTAGCCAAAGATCCAGGTCTGGATGTCCATGGGTTTTGCTTTAGGGTATGCTATGGTCACATCTATTACCCACTGCAGGCCTTTACGCTTGTTACCTGCCACAAAGAAAACACACACAGTAAAGTAAGCTAGGAGGACAAGAAGACACATGAAGCAGTGGGACACTCAAACAATATTTGAGATATGCCTCAATAACTGTAGGTAGAGTATTATCATAACAGGTTCATTCAATGCTGTTTACACAGTGGCAGTTATGGACTCTGAGGGTGGAACTCTTCTGCTAATCATACAACAGCCCCAATAACTATTAATTCATTTTCACTGTACTAGAGTAAAATATAGAACTTCACCAAACCCCGGGACTATGAATGCACATCTGAGTATAATCACAATCTGCTCGCTCATTTAAACTAATGTTGCAGCGACTTGACGGGCATCTTTGGTACTGCTAGGTATGGCTCACATCTCCGCTATCTGTGCTGGTAATTGGACACAGAGATCTGCCCAAGTGTGCTGAAAGGCAGCCACAGTCTCAGGTGGATTGCCAGCCAGAGAATGGGGCTCTGAGCCAAGGTATCGCCGTGACAAACAATACTGTAATAACAGCAGGTGTGGTAATTTAAAATGACATCAGAGAAGCCCTATCCTTGTGTAAACAGGTAGAGGAAGGAAATACACGGGCTGATATCTGGCTCTCCATCAGGCCACTCTGCAGGCCAATTACAACACTTGAAGCCTACACCCAGCCTTCCTACTCACCGACAATTAAACAAAATAAAAACGGTGTCTGATTGGTTCCTGTTATCCAACGTGTTTACCTGCGGGTCATTTGGAGCTCATTTCTCAGCATAAATGACTCATAGCTGGGAACTTTGTTTACCTGCCAACTGTTAATGCAGTTTTATAACATGTAAACCTCATCACTCGTAGCTGCACACAGAGCTTCTCTGCAGGCTGCCAGTGATCCATGTGTTCTGTATCTGCACTGAGCCGTGTATTTAGCCTGGGTGACATTGCATGGCTGATACACAGCGGCACACGCATTTACATCAAGTCTTATTCCCTCCAAGTGGCCCATTTGTCTCCGTGTGAGTCAGCAAGCGCTGGGCACCTCTGCAGCGCATCAGAGAGGGTCACAGGGAGACAAAGCTGTGTCTCACACACACAGCTCTTCTGGTTATGTGTTTTTTCCCCTATGCCCCAGGTTTTAATGCCATTAGCAAGCCTCAAGTGGAAGGACAAGCCCTGCTGCAGCAACCAACTTCCTCCTCCTACTGAAAAAGAGGAAAGGACGCAGGAAGCTCGAGACTAAACTGGGAAGACTGAACACAAGGCAGAAATAAAATACAGTATGCCACAAATAAGTCTGAAACCCTAAAATGTTGCCTTCTGGCCAGAGGTTATAAATAAAACCTCAGCTGACAGTGTTTATTTGCACCAACGGGACGAAGACTTTGAGCTAAATTAGCTGAAAAGACTAAAACACACTAAAATTGCTCACACAGCACATAATTTAACACATAAGCAGCCCCATGCTAGACTTTCCCTGAATTTTACAGCGGCTGATTGAGATACTTCTTTGGTTTGACAGTCCGTCCTGTGGTGGGACAAACAGACAGCATCTTGCCGTTAGTACTGAGGCGGGAGGACACAGAGCTGTGTTGGCAAACAAGAGGGAAGGCAGAAGTCTCTGAACCACAATCTCAATAATGCTGGCACAAAGTCTCTCTGTATTACTATTAACACAGCACAGTCTTAAATGGATTCTGAACCCCGGCCAGGAGAGTCCACTGGGCAAGCTGAGTGTGCAGCTATTGCATCTGTATGTTTATGGCTGTTTTTTTTGCTGAGGACGCTTCAAAAGGAGGTTTACTGAGATATCAAGTATTTGCTGAGAATCTCACATTCTGTTAGCCCACAATCTAAATGTAAGAGTCGTTACCTTCCATGTGAAGAAATGAAATAAAAAAATGTCAGAAATTCAGAAGAAAAAAAAAAATCACGCTTGTTAATTGAAGAATTATCTTTCTGCTCATTGGCTGTAATTAGAGCTGGTCTCTTGACAGGAAAATGACTCTCCTGAAAGTCACCACTGGGGTTTCAAAGACCTTGATGCAATTTCTGGCCGTTCTGTGTGTGGTACCCTTTTCCTCCTCTGGCAATCTTTGCCTTTTCTTTAAAACGGGGCCTCGTGAGAGCCACAGGACAAGGAGGTGATATCATGTTTTGAAGAACTACAGTGAAATTTACAAGAGTTCTTTGGTTGTTCTGTGTAATAAAAAAGAGATCGAGGAGACATAGTGCCATACATTTTACGAGATAGAAAAGAAATCTGCTAGAAATTATTATTTTTTATTTTAATTTTATAAACACTTTGTAAACCTGAAAAAAAACTAAAAAGTATCTTTAGTACAAAAAAAAGAGATGTTGGTATCAGCACGACTGTACACCCACTGCAACTAATTTATGGAAAGACTCCCATCACCTGTTCACTGAAACGGCTTTTAAGGCAACGGTGAAAACACTCAAAGTATGCAATAACAAGCCATAAACAATTCACCCACAACGAAATCCCAAAGCTGTACAACAGCTGTAGCGAGAAAACCAAGCAAGTGTCACACACGCACAGATAAAATAAGCCGTTCAACTTTCGCTGTGTGAGAAACACCAAACACTTTTCATTATGTTAGTACTGATGCCAACTTTCACCAGGGGTTTAAATGTGTATGCCCTGAAATATACTGCTACCGACACCTATTGAAAATAGTTACTGCTCCATACACTCGCCAGCCCTAATTAAAACGTTTGTAAAGATAAATATTCCTGTTTTGTACAGTGTAGTTTCTGTGTTTGTGTGAGAGTTACCCGTCTGGTTCGGGGTGCCGGACTCGCTGCCCACGCTGCCGTTCTCCAGCGGGGCGGACAGGTTTTTCAGAATAACCTGGGTGGCCCCGAGACGAGGCAACGTGACGTGGGTCAGATGCGGGAGAGAATTCTTCTTGGCAAACAACTGGCTGGTTTCCCGTCGCTTGCGCAGGAAGCCGCCCTCAGGAAACAGCACTATCCACTTCCTGTCACGACTGTGGTAGTATTTGTCTAGGTGATCTTTTAGGTAGATCAGTTGTTTGTCTCTATGAGCTTTACCCTGTGGGAACAAGGGAAAGAAACATGTGTCCATGATGTTTAGCCAATATAGTCATAACATGTTTTTAAGTCGGCTTTCCAGCCCAGTGGTTCCAGATGCTAATAGTCTAGAAAAAGTCAAGACAAACTACATGTAGAACAAGGTCTGCTGAACATAACAAAAATAAAGACACCTGCTAAATTCCATTACCGTGATCAAAAATGTTTCTGTTCAGCATAAAATTAAGCAAGCAAATGAAAACAAGCCAACACAAAACGAGAAGTTGGGTACAGTACCACTGTGGAGAAATCAGAGCGCCATTAGTGGCTCAGTCGGAATGGATGCAAAACATGACGGCCTCGAAAACATTAAGAACATTAGCAGTGATGGGAGGAGGAGGAGGAGGAGCTCCATTGACTTTTCGTTAGGCCTAGTCAGAAGCTATTCTAAACGCATTAGCATCGCCAGACTGAGCCGGGGGTGTGTGTGTGTGTGTGTGTGTGTGTTGTGCGAGTACACGTCTACAGCAAGTATTTTTTAAATGATAATACCGTTTTGCATTTAGCCTTTGATTCCAAATTGACAGTATTAGTTGACTTATCCATAGCTGAAGCCTTCTAACGTTAGGCCCCATTTCTCTAGTGAGCAACCTGCACAGTTTTATTCCTGATATGCTCCCACATGCTTTTGCCGAACGGAACCAAGGATATAGATAGTTACAAACAAATAAAAACACCACAGTAGAGATGCGGTAACCACTGGTCAGATGAATAATCTCTGTGTGTATAGTTAAAAAATTAAAAAGGAAGGCGCACAGTCTGATAAGTTGCTGTCCCAAGAGACATTAAGCGCACCTAAAAAGTACATTTTATTAGGTACCTTCATTATATCAAAGCAGCTATTTCCCCTTATAAAAACGTGTTATTTGTGTGATTTGTTGTCTTTTTAGCTTCCTGTCATAAAATAAACCATGTGAACAGTGATGTGATGTCTACACCTAAATGGTCGACCTATGCCTCTAATTTGAAGGTTCCCATAATTTCCCAAGGCTGAGAATCCTTACGTTACCAGGAAACGTTTAATTAAAGTCCTGCACCACAAGTAGTTATGGGACTGCCATCAAGGAACGCGTCCCTGTACTGTGCAAAGATGTTGGAGACCTGTCTGCCAGCATGAGTGGACAGCAGATGCTCGCTGTGCGGACGTGTGAAGTATTCTGGGAAAAGATGTCAAGAATGCTTAGAAGAATGCTGGCGGGGATCACAGAGAGCATGACGGCAAAATGAATACGGCGATTCAGGCCTTTCAGGCAAAGTGAGTTCAGCTGTGAGCACACTCGGGGTTCTTCACCCTCGGCACAGTGCCTGACGTGAAATTCCATGCAAAGCATTTCCATGACCTAAAAAGATGAATTCCCCGTTGCCGTTGAGCGAGGAGCTGCTTTTCCAATTATTTGCTGACAAGTGAGGACAAACATTTTCTTATTGGCACAGAAAACCATACAGCAATGATCTCATTCTAAATTAAGCAACGGTAGTTTTTAACCTGTGCTCTACTGGAGCTGTGGCAAACAAGTCAAATTTGGTTTGGAAGTGTTACAAATACGACCATGGGGAAAACAGCTCTTTTCCAACACAACACGAAATGCATTTAGACTCAGACATACACTAGAAACTCACTGTGAATTGAACAGTCTCGTCTACAGTAAAGCTCCAATAGAGACAGGGAAAAAGAGACTGCACACTGATCTGAGCTCTGTGGCTTTGACAACATGCAGATACAACTTGCTGCCTGGCTAATACCAGCGTGATGTCCATAAGTGCTAACAGCAGGCGCTAATGATCAAATGTTCTGTGCTTTAACCTCAGTTTATGCTGAAACTTATACAGTGGATGTAGGGTTCTTCCGAGTATGTGACACTGAAGGTTCACGGCTGAATGCCGTTTATCAAATATCCCCGCATTCCTCTAAATCACCATCTTCCACTCGAGCACATGAGCATCCAGGTTTTTTGTACTGGTGGCAGCTGAAGTTGCTCGACATCCTCCCTGATCACAGTCTTTGTATCTTTGCTTCTTGTTCTACTTCTTAAATCAAGCCAACTAGTCGAGGCAGACGACAGATTTCTAATGTCCTGACCTTATTATGTCAAGTGCCTTGAGATTATTTTTTTGTTGTGATTATATATTAGCATTTTAATTAAATTAAAATGTATTATTATTCACCAAGTCATGTTTTTTTTTTATTTGACAAAAATTATGCTCTAAAATCTGCATAATATGACAGGAATTCTCCGACCACTAGGCGCCCTGTGGGCTCCATGCGTAGACTTGTCAAAGCAGGCCACTCTGACCCAGCTGACCCCAAAACAAAGGACCAGTCTGACCCAGCAGGACTGAGCACCCCTCCCACACTACTGTCCACTGTCCTCTGTATGTTTCTTAGAGGACATGATGGCAGCAGGAAAACGCCTAGTATTTCTGCTGCCCAGCTGGGACAAGCAGATGGGAAGCAACTCTGCCTTTGCAGTAAAAACAGGCCAGCAATAGCTGGGAGGATGAAAGAGTTCGGTTATGACCTAAAGGCCGGTTTCAGCCTCAGATCTTCAGGGGAAAAAAACAAGGTGTTGATAAGGGAGGGAAATAGTCTAATTTTAGCGCAACAACTGTTGATTTTGCCTTCAGGCTAATAGACAAAAGACACTGCTGGGCATCATCCTGCATCTGAATATGCAGTATAGTGTTAATATTGTGAATAAGAGGATGGGATAACAAAAACCGACCTTCGAAAATGTCTGGGGTGAGCTCTTACCTGTCTGATGAAGAAGTCCCCGTGGATCAGAGACACTACGCCAAAATTTGTGTATTTAAACACATGGTCCATCAACCACATCATTTTTCGTACCACCTGAAAAAGAGAAAATACAATATACATCTGTTACGAACCTACCACAATCTTGCTAAATTCCACGTATTCCTGTAAGCACCAGCATGCGACTTGCCACTCTGCAACTGCCCCCTCTGTGCACTCCCACCCCTGTGACCTGCACCAATGCAGCTTTGGCTTACTGTCGTTCAGTGTTAAGAGGATAAACTGGGCCAGGGTTGCAGTTGTTGCGGCAGATCATGTCATGTTTTTGCAGTGAAGCTCAGCAGCTCCAATGCAGTGCCGACCCCCGCCAAAAATATTAAACAAAAACTACAGAAAATGTCAGAAAAATGTACAAACACTTTTTCTCAATCTGCAAAACATGCAGCCCTTCTTTAATGCCACCTTGTACAAATTGTCCTGAAGACTGGCTGCAAATTTGACAGTTATTGTGACACTTCTTTTCTTATACTCCAGGACACTAGAGTCTGGATTAGGACACTGTGCATCGCATTGACTGTGCTGCCTGAGGAAGAGGCTGCAGGTTCTGCGCCATTTACATCCCAGTAAAGTTCAAACTAATACAAAGACATTTCCAAAATCCCTTTGGTATGCTCCTATGATCACATTAAGGTGTTTTCTCAGGGTGGAATTTGAAAAAGCAGATCGTAGTGTGAATGAATTCTGTGTCATCACACCTGATTGCACAATACAACAGTTCTCCATTTTTGGCCTGGTTATCATCATCATCATCATCATCATCAGTATGAAAGAATGCAAAGCAGCCACCACGCAAACCTCATGCACATCTGTTGTCGGCTGCCTGAATACCCAAACATTTTGTACTTTGGATGCAGATGACCACAACCTTGTGCTCCCGTCTGTCTCTCTAGACTAGACTTACAAAAAACATATCCTCACATCACGTCACTATGGCTCAGATGGTTGCACACAAAGAATTCTCCACCCTTTATGGATTACCAGTATGTGAAATAGAGATTTAACCTTGGTAACAGTGTAAGATCATTCAGAGGGGACTTGAAGTGACCCTTGTTCTGATAAACAAACAGTCCAACATGTTGGCTGACAGAAGGATTTTAGAACAGTGTGTGTAACTGTAAATAAATGCTCTATTTGCAGTGACAAATACACAAACATGCTTAGACGGCAGCCTATCCAGCACAACAGGCTGTGCAAAGCTCCCTGCAGGCTCGAAGCTCTGCCTGACTTTTATTTACATCGATGTCACCACATTCAACCTCAACACTGCTACCCCTTTGCGGCTTTTCTTACCGTGCCCTTGTCTTGCAGGCACATCATGAGGGTGCACACGTCTCCTGTGGATTGGTGGTTGACAATGACCATGGCTTCTTCTTCAGAGATGGGCCGAACATCATCACCCCACTCTGTTACTGCGAGGCAAACATACACCGATATTTTGGTTAAACATCTTCCTCTCTAAACATATCAGCTAAAATTCTTTAATCATGCTTTTCTTTAAACTACAAAGAGTCTACAGTGTTGCTTTAAGGATAAAAGATCTAGACAGGCGTGGTTCACAGCAACAACACAATTATTATGAAGTAATAACATGCAAATAACCGGCACCCTTCCTTTGCAGAGGGCTTTCTCCTTGAGGTGTGCAATTGAGAAGAGTCAAATTTCAGGAGAAGATGTTAGTGTACATAAATTCATGGTGAAACGTTGTCGAAGAACTGAATAAGTCCAGTGGGACTGAGATGAGATGGGTAATGTTTTTCGAGGTAGGGGCTAATTTGTGTACACAACCATCCCCCCCCCTGAAATGTCACTGTTTACACCTGCATACAGGAGAAAATAAGTAATAATATTAATGATAAAGACCTGAACAAAACCAACAAGGTTCCAACACTAAGAGCTAAATATGCGGTGGTGTGCTTCACACCCTGAAACCCAAATAGTCCCCTACATGCTTTAAATGATCGTCCGTGACGTGAGAAAGGAGAAGTGAGTTTTAGGAAATAGGATCCTAATCACTTTCACAATGTACTGCTCTAAGCAAAGCAAAGGAAGAAATGATGATGGGGATTTTCATACAGTCAGGGAAAAGATTATTTGAACCCCCGCTGAGTTTGTTGGATTGCACACTAACAAAGAAACGATCAGTCTATAATTTCAATGGTAGGTTTATTTAAACAGTGAAAAAAATCATTTCAGAAAAGTTCTAAATTATTTTGCATTGTCTGGTTATGTTTCTGTTAGTGGGACAGAATCAGCAAGGGTTCAAATGATTTTTATATTAAATAAAATGTAGTGGAATTCATTTATTGTAATATTTTTGTCACTGACAAATTAAGTTCTTCTGGTGTCATATTATTTCATCACTTATTAAATTACTTAATACACAACTTCTATCCTAAGGGCTAGAAAACAGAAGAGTAATAATTTTACTTAGTATCTGAAGTTGCACTTCTGAACCCATTTCTGTTTTTAGGTGGCAGAAATGTATTTTTAGTACAGAACACTGCAGGTACATCACAAAGAATGTCCTCTGTTTAAAGGCATTAGGATTTGTGTCAGCACATTACATGTAACACACAACATAAGTCGATTTGTTGGCGTTGGAGCTCCTTGAGTGACTGAAAAAACAATGTTCATTTGGTTTGGTTGACAAAATGCTAGAACAGGAGTGCATTTGCATGTCTACTATCTATAAATAGTAGACATGCATTCCTCTTCAGTAAAACCAGGAAAGGAATAAATGCACAAGCGAAAACAGATCTAGGGTTTTGTTTGCTGTCATAGTGATAAAAATAATAAAAGCAAAATATAGCTGCAGCTCTTTGGGCCAAGTACAGACACATCAAGCAGGGTACACTGCACATAGGTACATCGAGGTCTCACCTGCCCACAGAACAATTCTGATCATGATTCGACAAAATGTTGCTAAGATATGACTCATTTGAGCTCAGCTCAGTCACATTACACAGCAAAATATGTTGTACTACTCAAACACATCACTAAAGTGAGTGATGCTCACACCAATTTACAGTTATTGTTCCCTGTCAATCAACGCTTATGACGGCGCCATAACAGTGTGTTCTGTAACCAGTTCAGGATCTGGTTTGGCACGAAAGCTTAATTACGATTCACATGCGATTTCAGAAACACGCAGCCGAACTTCTCCAGTTTGTTTTGAAAGAAATATTTAACTTGGCACATGCTGTACAATTAATGTCAAACTATGACTAAACCTTTTAATATTCAAAACCTTTATTTTCAAATTATCAACAAGTAAATTAAATTATATAAAATCCCACCTGAATCAAGTTAAATCTGCTTTGAACTGAGATTCCTGGCAACGTGTCCATATGCAGTCATATCATTGTTGATTATGAAAGTAGTGCTTGCAGATATGTATAGAATCAGACGAACAGAGAGATGCACGCTGTTAATAATTAGGGATAATTCACATGGTGTGATCCTCTACACACTCAATCCAACTATGACCACTGTCTCTATCAGCGCCTACAGAAGTGGATCTCTACCCCCCTGCTCCCTTCACTGCCACATTGCCAGTCTGAATGCTGCTGAGAGCAGTGAGGCTACTTCACTAAACATTCACTGCATCTGATTGATACACACGGGGGCTGCAACAATGGAGGCAAAGCAGCCCGCGAGAGATGTAGGGGTGACAACAATAGCACTGCTGGAGAACACACGAGCTTCCTTTGCTGCGCGGTGTCTCTCCATATTAAGAGAGAATCAAGGAGGTAAAATGTTGAGCTGCGCTGCAACCGCTCTCTGGGAATCCCCACAGTTCTGTGCCACGGCTCCAGTTCTGTGCAATGCAAATGCTGCATCAGTCAAGGTGCAACGTAAGCAAGCGTTTCCACTTAATGGAGGAGTTCATGTTGGGACTTCAGGCAGATAAAGAGTGGGTCAGATTCTCATTTACGTAATTCAAAAGCATGGCACCAATACCCAACTACAAGAAGCGGGAGTGACATATCTGGTGTAGGATACCTGAAAATGTACTAATAACTGGAGATGAGAAATGTTTTGGTGTTGGCTCCTCAACACCAGAGAGTGAGCAAGATAAACAACTGAAATAAAGCATTGCTGAAGCTCATTCAGACAATTTCCTAACTGGATATTGTTCAGCGTGTGAACATGCATACATGTATAGCAGCACTTATGTTGCGCAACTTGTGCACATTTAGTGTCTGTGGGTGTATGGCAGCATGTCTATTGCACATCCACATTTTGCACACTCATCAAAAAAGGGGAAGTTGCATCCTTTCTTTAGTATCACTTTCAGGCATTTACTACTGCTCTATGTCCACACTGCATGGGTCTCACAAGGTCTCGAGTTAATGCACACCCTTATCCACAATCCATTCTCAGGCATGTAGGAATTCATTACACAACCTACAGCTACTTGATGGCAACACTGGGAAAACAAAGCACTATGTTGCACGACATATTTAGGAGAGGAATCTTTTAATTTCTGAGATGCTTAATGATAACTCCAGCTGAGCAGTAGATTCAGGGTAACACATGGTTACAGTGATGAGCACATTTTGAAAAAATAGACTGAAGCAGTCTGGAGCAGGAACGTGCTACTCATGACTAAGCCGTTTGCTGTAGATAGATCAGCTGGAGCGCATCACAGCTGACGCTGGACAAGACTTGGACAGTTCAGTTTATCACAGGCTGACACACACAGAAAGACCACCGTGCATGCTGACATTGACAACTATGGGCTATTTTTAGAGTAACCAATTAACACAACCTGCACGTCCTCGGAAAGACCAGCAGAGAAAACTAACATCTCACTAGGAACCATGAGGTTACGCGCTGGCAGCCTATTGGTCCACACAGGTCACATAACAGCAACATTTAGAGGCCAAGTCTAGTTGGGGACCTTTGCATGTTACACCCTCTCTCTCTCTCTCTCTTTGGGTTTGCCAGGAACCAGAAGAAACCTTTGAACTGTAGTCTTCAAAGAATATTTCCATTGCAGCTCAATGTCTCCATGAACTCAAAACGGTCTTAATTATCACATCATACGAGGACAACATTTCCATGCTCGATTAATCAAGCAAATACGGGCTGTCTGGAAATAAGCTGCTATAATCTGTTCATCGTGTCTATAACTATACACCATGTGGGCAGGCAGACAGCCCTTTTATTTTAAAAACTACGCACCTTTTATGTAAGGTTTAAGGTCTCCTGTCATAACACCAGGAAATAAACTGTTCCGAGTAGTCGTCAGATTAACCGTTTGCGAATGACTCATAGTAAAAAGCCATTTCACTGACACTGGGGTTTTTTTTTTTATGACAAAGGTTTCAAGCTACTCTCATTTCACCTTGAAATTCAGCCCACTGTACCTGCTGCTGGCTATTCAGTCTGTGCATGATGTGACACTAATGTACAACTTCATTCAGTGGTTCACTTGCAGACACTGATGAACATACAGGGTGCAAACATTAAATGTAATAGAAGCTCCTGTGGTCTCCTACTGTTTTTACTGTACCTGTATTATACGAGTGGGGGATGGACAGACTTAGACACTTGAGTTTGATAGTTTCACCAAGGCATAAAACCGCCTCATTCATTTACTTTCTCTGGGCAGTTTCTATGCTGCAGTCACATTTTGTTTTCGAATCTTCACACTTACTCAGAAGAAAGTTATAATAAGTTACTTAAAAGGGGAGGGGCAGAAGGTGACAAGTTATTTGCATGTCCAATTTAGGCTTCTGTCTCACCTCCTTTCCTCTGGGGAAAACAATCTCACTGCACAAGAATCCAGAGCACATTTCTAGAAGAATGACACATCTGTGACGGTCGGACAGTGTCTGGGGTACGTGTACCCTGAAGGCAAAGTCATTTTTTTAAGGAACATGCCTTTATGCTTGTAGAAGCCCCCAATGTTATGGGAGACAAGCGTAAATTATATCACAGAGATGGGTCATCTGTCAGGTGGAATACATTAGGGAAATTGTCTTTGAGAGATGACACAGTTAGTGCAGCAGGATGAGAGCCATGCTGCAGGCACACTGTCTAATCCGGTATCGTGGTCAGATAAACGGTGTACTGCTGACCTTGTCGGCCATCGGTGCACTTCTTTCTTCATCTCTACCGTAGAATTGGCAAGGTAACCCCGCATATCCTTTACAATGAGGCTCTCCTCGCCTGAGTGTGGCATAAGTGAAAGGGGTGCCATAAAAATACGGCTTATACGACCTGCCAGCAGCACAACACCGAAACATTTTCTGCTTGTAGATTTTCTTTACCCCCGTAATTAGGCTGTTTAACAGTTTTAATCAGCTTAGCGCTGAAACATAATCTACATACCGGCAAATCAAAATATTGAACAGATTCTACCAACAGCGGCACAAATTTAAAAGGCCTCAACACCAACAAACCACAACCAATGCCAGCGACAGCTGCATAACAATTTTGCCAACAGTTAGAGACATTTAATTCTGAACCACAACTATCCACATCATGGTGGCACCAATGTTGATGGGATTAATCTTAAGCAAGTAAATAAATAAATAAGTCAGTGATTTTTGATGTGTAAATTGATTCTTTTCTAATCTTTCAGTGGAATAAATGTGTCTGCTGAATTTCAATTTATTTCTCACCGTCATTTAACCTCATCCACAGCTTCTAAACGTTGGTTGTATCAGTTAAATCACAACACATTAACATGAAAATATGGATTTCCCACGTAATGTGTTGCTCATCCACATCAATACCCCACAGTCTGTGTTCAGCAGGGAGGGAAACATCAGTCTCCACATATGCAAACATGTTTCAGAGCCTCAGAACAAAAGTGATGTTAATTCCCATTCACGCCATCAACCCCTTAACTGGCCCCAAGCTACAGGGCTGTTATTCCATACTGGTTGCCCCTGTGACTCAACCTACGGTATGTTTCCATGCACCATAAACAAACATTTATCCAAAGTCTGTTGGCAAAGCACCAAAGGTTTACTTTCTATAAATAAAAGCTCTCAAAAGTGTGAGACACATTTGCACCATCTTCCATCAAGTGTCTTTATTTGAGCACAAATGAGAATGTTCTCCGGACAGATTAATGGTTTCAAAATGACAGTTTACCTCAAACAGGAGACCACCAGGTGTAACTCAAAGAAGACACACACAATGACGTTCACCTTAGGTTGATGATACACTGAAAAAAAACCATAAAGCAGTGAATCGTCTCAGCCGAACAGGTGCAACAAACGTAATGTATGACAGTCAGCAACATGTCAATCAAAGATGATCTGCACACACCCACACAGTCCAGAGAACAAGTCTTATCAGCCAAGTAACTGATAACGCTTACGTGGGTGCACGATGACCGCACGGAGTCTTTAACATATTAAGAACAGTTTCTGCTCTAGCCTCAAAGTGAGATGATACATGCTGAATTTACACCAGTCCTGCTGCTTAGCACAGCTGAAATATGATCATTCCTATATCAAAACATTTGCACAACACTGAAACTTAATGAATACATCACAAACATTAGTTTAGACATCAGACAGTAAGAAACCGTCTATAATGTCCCTTCCATTCATGGATTATGTTAACACTGCATTCATAATATCAAAGGCAGGGAGATGTAACTCATAACTGGGAAAGTGTGCATGCTCTACTGACAGAAACCTTAAAGTGAACACCTCTGATCTCTTCACAGGTCTAACAGAGCAGATACTCATCATGGCACACGAGGTGAAATCTTAATCCTGGCTCTAGTGAACCTTTTTGTGCCTATTGCTGTGTGTGTGTGAGAGAGAGAGAGAGAGAGAGTGAGTGAGGGACTGTCCTGTCCTGTCCTGTCCTGACCAGACCTCATACTGTTGCTCTGCATTTTTTGACAACAAGAAAAAGAGGTTGGGTCGAATGACGCTGCATACAAGTTAACACCTATGAGAATGTGCTGGGAACTAGGGAGAGAGACACAAAACATGTATGTTAATCTCAGGTTTGACAGAACAGTCGTGTTACACCTTACTTTGAACACCTAGCTGAAACATATCGTCACCCCACATAGGTAATAATGTCCACTCTGTGCTTCTTTGGCCCAGTTCAGATTTCAGCAGCATGTGTCAGAATCTTAGGATCATGTTGAGCACCAGTCAGGCAGCCATGGCTTAAACCTGTAGCCGGGTGGTTAGAACACGCATGCAATCCCTGCTTTGCTCATCACGCAGCTGCAAACTCAGAATACAGATGTTGGCTCTCAGTTTACTGTCTGTTGGCTCTGAATGCATAAAGTTGAGCTTTTGTCATGTTGTCACAACGCTAGGGACCCATTTGTCTCTATCCCAGACAGTGGAGTCTACTGATGACTACGCTGAGTTTCCACTGACAATGAATGGGCCCTGTTGCAGGAGAACAGATTTATTGTTGTAGTATGTTCTCACATACTGCTCCTCTGGCTAATGTCGAGAGGAGTTCAGCGTGGAAGCAGTTCCGGGTTCCATGTTTGCAGCAGGGGATTAGAGAACACCAATTTCTCCAGGTAGGTTTCTACTAGAGAATTCTCTGTCATGTATACGCACAACCAGGTCTCTTAACAAGAGGATGTATCCACAGGGCGATGCCACCACGTTTTTAAAACAAAGTCTGGTTTCAGACAGTCCACACTATGGGACTATGCCCTTAGACATAAGACTGGTAGCATCATGTGTCTCTCTACAGTTAAAATCAGTAAAACCAGTGAGCTTTCCTCCTAAAAGTTGTCTGGGGTGGATGACTAATCAGATTACTCATCTTTTCTTTGTCACAGTTGATGCTTAAAAGCCATTGTTGTAACACCTTCACGCGTCCAGCCTTTCAAGCCATCATGCAATTAGATCAATACCTTTCTTAATCAATCTGAACAAAAACAGAGCATTATCAATAATCACAATCATTTTAAACCACCGCAGTGGGTGAGGGTATATGTTAATTTGTATCTTGTATGCCATCATTTCTCTACAAAGGGACGACAAATTGTTCTAGGTATGGATGAATTAAACACATGGGAGAGCTGAGCTGAATATCCAAGCACTGAAGACCTCCAACAATAACATGCATACAGCAGTTTTAAATATGCATCTGTCTGGTTGGTTGCTTTTCATAAGTTAGCTTATGGTGGTCAGCCGGCCATTGGTATAACAAAAGGAAGATTAGCACCCAAAGAACTGTCTGATTGTGTCTCCTTGCTATAAAGTAAAAACATATACTTGTATCAGCCTCTAGTTATTTATTTAGGCAAAACAATTTATCAGTCCTGCTGCTGGAATGCAGGATGCTGCTTTGAATTAGAGCTCAACAAATATTTAATGATACACACCAGAGGGCATTCACCTCACACTACCACACACATTCTAACCTTTAACCTTCACCCCTAATATGTCCTTTAGCAGACCAAGTATTTATAAGAAGATCTTGATTTGGCCACTAATGAATTGGGAAATGAATATAAATATATAACAACATATAAATGAAGACTATCATGTTGAATTAATATGTTGTTTACTTTAAGAATAATTCAATTAATTGTTTGGTCTCAAAATGGTGAATGTGTCTCAGAATTAGTCCATGTTCACAAACAGTTTAGTGCAACCCCCCAACAAGCTGCATTTTTTAAACATTTGTCATTTAGCTATAATTACTACTGAGTGTGTTTTTGTTGCAGCTTTATGCATTAATGCACTTTATGTATTTTATAATAAATCACACACAATGCAGTGAGTTTTATCGCAGAAAGGTAAAAATGTTAATAGACCCCATCTTTGTCCCAGTGTCCTTGAATTAGGGTCAACAACACAAATTCTCACACATGCACTATGACTACAGTTACTGTATGCTGACCTGCATGCAGTGACCTGCCTGATAAAACGGGTTATCTAATGCAGTTTTCCAAGATTCTTTATTTGTTCTATTTGCCCGTATTTATTGTTCCATGCTGATTTACGGCCCAGGGCTCTCAACAGCTTATTTTTACATTAGAATCAGTTCAGATTTACTTTGCATCAGAATAAAAAAACAACATCTGTACTCAAAATATAATGGTTCTCATTTGACATGAATACAAATTTGTCAGAGGGAGAAATCTAAATTATTGTCAACATTTTCACCTGTTGTTCAAATGTAGCTTATTTTTTTACAGCTTTATGTACGAGCAAACAACATTAATATAATAAACCGACTCTAAATTACAGTTTAGTCTCATTTGAATGATTCAATCATATAGCACCTCACTGCTAATCACCGTTAATCAAGGTCTGCGACACATTCCTCAATTCAACAGCAGGTATTCCATAGGCTAAAAGTTCGGCATTATTAATCAATGCCGTGCTACTCACAATGTTCACTGCTTAGCAATTTGTAAGCATTTTGCTCGCAGTTCTCTTAAAACCAAGCACCAGTGACTGTCTGAATAACTTGAAGATATTCAACCAGCCATTTAAGATAACTTAACAAAACACTTAAGGCACCCTGGGTTCTTCTACCATATATGGTTTGTTGTTCTGCTTCTGTAGAACTACCAAAAAGGATTGTTGTCATCTGAGTAACACTCAATTAAGGATTAAACTACCAATTACTTAATTATCATTATCAAATAATCCTTGTGAAGCAGAAAATCACACCAATACATGAACAAACTCACATTTGAGGCAAAAACTTTGAAAACCAACTGAACAGGCACTGTGTTATCAAAATAGTTACAGGAATCAATTAATTAACTCGGCTCCTCTAGCAACAGAACCAGACGCACCAACAAGCCAACACGTTGTATGCACTTATACAAACGCCAACAGGCTAAACTATGGAATTCAAGATAAGCTTCAAAGCAGCACTGTTCACATTATCTTGAGGTTATGGAAAAGCTCTATTCAAGGCAGAGCAAAGAGCAACTGTGCCACTCAAGATTCTGAACAAAGATAAGTATTGTCATTTATTTTTCTTCATTTTATTCAACATGCCTGTTCTGGCCCAGATACTGACTTCATCTCAATATGTTGAATGACAGTGTGGCTCTCATGTTCAAACAGTGGTCAGGCCCAGTTTGTGTCCGTCACGCATTTACATTAAAGCCACAGAAGCACAGTGAGAAGTAAGCATCTGTTTCTCTGAGAAATAATGTTTATTTTGTTTATTTTTTCATTAAGCAAAGATAGCTACCACCTTTGGATTAGAAAATGGAAAATAAACATTTTTATAATGTAGCAACAGTTCTTTCCCTTTGAGATGGTAAAGAGTCATCAGCTTTCGAGACACCTGCAGAACAATAGGAAGTGTCTAACACTAATACTGAATTTGTATTTTTCATACCTCAACTCTTTGACTTGAACATGAAGCACAAACTGGAGCTATGGTGCAACCCCCCCTGTTTTGGAAACAGATGAGTGCATGTTTTCCCCCACAGTACGTTAACGTAAGGTCCAGCAGGCATAAAAACACATTTGTGCAAGGCAGCAATGTAGGAATGATCAACCGTCTTACCTGTATAGCCTGCAATCCAGCCCCATGAAGACACCATGGCCAGCAACCACTTGAACATGACCCCCTCAATGTGCCAGAAAGTGGAGCTGTCCCATACTCTCAGTGGCTGGAGAAGCAGCAGGTATAAGCAGTATGATGGGATGGCTACACAGTTGTTGAAGAACATAAACACAAAGCGGACCACAGACTTGAGCAGCACCCAGCCCAGTTTACCGGCCCCGTCCAAGAGCTGTGCCATCCTGATTCACACCGTCTGAAACTGAGACACAGCAGCGGTTAGCATCTCCGATTGGCGTGTGTACCGTGAGGACAAAACAGGAGTCACCTGCGCGCCCGCGCGCACACACACACACACACGCACACACACACACAACGTTTTCCTTACTGTTAACAAAGGGGCTATGAACAGGACACAAATCCGCAAAAACACGCCAACGTTACAGCACATACGCCGAGGAGAAGGAGTCTGACGCTAGAAGGTGAAGGAGGAGGCTACTTCAAGCAATGTAAGATGGAACAGACGCTGCCTATTGATTACCAATCAATACTTATCCAGAACTCTTATTGGCGCCTACCTAGGCTACCTGCCCAGTCGTAAAGATAATTCATAAAAAAAAATCAGCACCATAAAAGGACCAGGCGCACGAAACATGGTGGTGTACTTCACGGCTTGCTAGCTATCGGTAGGCTGAGTTAGCATAACGGAAACAAGCGTTGAGAAACGTGTGGGTTACACCTCTGATGTTGCGAAACACACCCTTACACACAACACAGACACAATACACCAACAACTTCAGTATCTTATGAGGAAAATGCCAAAAAAAAAACGTTA
Organism: Microctenopoma stevenorrisi; assembly: GCA_032270685.1. Lineage (NCBI taxonomy): Eukaryota > Metazoa > Chordata > Actinopteri > Anabantiformes > Anabantidae > Microctenopoma > Microctenopoma stevenorrisi. The sequence continues at coordinate 11,275,842 of JAUMTR010000016.1, forward strand.
AGCCAGAGGCTGGAGGTGGGGGTGCTGGTGCAAAGCGCGATGCTCGTACAGTAATGTCCTTCTCGGAATATAGCCAGACCCTGCACAAAAATGTTGATAAAAGTCTGGTTGCCCGTGTTACTCACCTAATAAAATCTCACGCATCCAAGGACGGTCAGAGACAGCGCGACGAGCAGCTAATTGCTGGAGCGAGATAAAGTGTGTCACGTGTAGCTAACCCAAACGGTTAAGTTAGCAATTTTTGCTAGTTGACATGGTCAGTCTTTCAAATCTGGAAACATAGGTGGAGACGTCGGATACCCTTAGCGTAGCAACTAACCCTGCGCGCTAAAACCGCAGCTGCACCCATTTAGCTAAGGTTATCGTGGGCTGCTCGGGCACTGACTCCCGGCGGGCACCGTTAGCTCGCTAGCTAGCTAGCAAGCAAGTCCACTTGAGCGTCGCTGGCTCCATCTCAATCAGAGACACCGGGATTATTCCTCTGATGCATCATCATCATCGTCGTCGACAAGTTAGCTAGCTACCGAGCTCCCATCAGCGACTAAAACGAGAGGCAGTTCGGGCCCGGTCTGAGATCAGCGCGGTGTACGATGCAAACGCTGCACGAGGAGCAAATATTAACAGAAAACACGAACAACATTAATATTTCGTTTCTAGGCTTTAACAGGATCCGTTATCCGTCTCCAGACTCTGATTCCCACCGCGTCAGCGTACACAAAAGATCAACAGTCAGAGCGCAAACCAGTCTCCTGCTGGTTTCAAAATAAAGGTTTACACCAGAGCCCTACAGACGATGCTGTGTGCGGTCTGTTGCACTATTTATTTCTGTGTTCTTATACTATTAAATAAACGTTTTTTGTAAATTTACTATTTCATATAAAGATTTAGCACACACCAAAAAATGGGTGTCTTGTTGACAATGTTGACAGGAAATTGACAGAAGCCGCAACATCAATGAATTACAACATAAATTTAGGTGTGAGCAAGTGTGTCATGGAAAAGGTAGTTTTACCCAAAAAAATCATTCAACTGCATACACTTGTTTTGTTATGGGTTTTTTAAAGATCAAGCTGGTACAAGGCTCTTAAAAAAATAGTTTACTCTTGGGTCTCCACTGTGCTCCAACACATAAAGTTAGTTAGGATTTAGTGGGCGCAATATCTAACTATATCAGGTACTTGAAGATAAGACCCTTCCTTTTTCTGCAATATAGACACGACAGTGTCTTTTAATTTTTTATTGGGCAAATATAAGCAGAAATCTAGCATTCAAAATAAATAACATTGATAGTGTGGAAAGAAAATGACAAATTAAATCTTAGCAATTGTTGTCAAGAACTGCTTTTATTCTGAAAATAATATGCGGAAGTTTTACTTTTGTTCTCCGTCGCTTGACGCCACCTTAAAAACCATTGAACATGCGCAGACTCAGATGTCAAGTGCTGATGGTTACAGCATCTAACAATAAACTGGTTTTCTAATTTTGTGAGCAAATCTCATTACTTATGTTAACTCAGATGGAGTAATTCCCGGCTGCAAGTTATTCTCAGACTACATGATCCCTGCGACAGTCATTACAGCCAGTGTATTTACAGTTGTCTGCGTGTGAAGCGTTTGCATTATTATTTAATTATGTCAAAATATAAACAAATATAGAACATGGTGTCATAATCATAAAAATAACACGAAAGGCACAAGCTCCGTAAAATGAAACATTAAAATAAAACATTCTTGCAGACGTTAGGGCTAGTTCGTTGGAAAGTGCAAATGCTTCAATTTTAACATATGATTCAGTCAAGGATAAAATTGACATCTGAGATTTAAGTTCACCTCAAATATTTGTTTCGGAAATGACCATCATATGCCCCCCAATGGTCATCTGTGTTATTACACTGTATGCAGAATAGATGACACTGCAAATCCAAGGACATTCAATGCTAAATTGTCCTAGAAAATAGTGCGTACCAAATAACATTAAATTAATATGATGTAAAGGAAATTAAAAAACAATCTAATATGTTCTGGTGACCAATAGACTCATAATTATTTATTTAAACATTAATACCGTGTTTTTGGGGGGGTCGTTAAAAGAGATTTTGCAATGATCACACTTGGGGCGCAGGATTAAAATTACATCTGGTCTTTTATTCATTCACAAAATATGTACATATACTAAATAAGTCAACTACACAGGCTAAAACAGTTTGACATTAAGGAACGCATGAGGGGCAACGTGTACTAGAAGCGATTGTATGCGCCCCTCTGTGGAGCAGGCTGGGCTCCACCTTGCTGCAGCTGGTGCCGGAGCTGCTGGGAGTATGGATCCTCCAGGGACTTGACGGACACTGTCGTCTTGGGTCCGGTCTTCCATTCGATGCCGTTCTCATCCACCACCGAGGCCTCCACAGTGACAGTGTGAGTGCCCAGGATCGAGAAGTTCAGCAAGAACTGGGTGCTGAAGTAGTCGTTGTGGGGTTCTACCCGCTGCTCAATCTCATTCGTCTTAGAATCTAGAGGAACCTGAATGTCAAAAAGGGGAGAGAGAGGACAAAACAGAAATATCATCTAACACAGCTACGATTCAACAGAAAGGTATTTGTCTCTAAGACTGTGCCTGACCTCCTTATACAGTCTACGACTACTAGATTTAAGCTTTGATTAACTGAATAAAGTGAGAGACTCAGGAGAACCTATAATAGGAGAACAAAAGAAGAGATTTCTATGGTTTTTAAATAGTGATCAAAGTCAAAGACGTCTACATACCTTGTAGTCAGGCCCAGTCTTGCTCTGGAGAACTGAAGTGACATTAAGACAGACAGACTGGATCTTCCTGAAGAGTCCTGGAGTTGAGCCATGCTGCACCACTCCCTCCACCTTTAACGTCAGCTGTTGAGTGTTCTGAACTGGGATCGGTTCACTCGGTGTTCGTGGAGATGGCGACAGGGCAAGCTGGCGAAAGTAAAACATATATCTTTATGAGAACTAAAGGTAATTTAACAGACCAATTCACAAAATATTAGCTTTACAGTTGCAAATGCATGCTACAATAAACCCCCAATTACTGAACGTCTGTTTCAGTTTGTGTGTGCTTAAAACAAAAACACCTGCTGCTGTATTGTGCACTGTGCTAAAGAACATCAAATAGAATGGATGGACATTTCACTTTCTTGCTTACAGGTAGAGGTCTACAAAAATAGTACTGTAAAATATTGTTTTAATACTTTTTTATACTACTGAGTGTAAAATAAGTTACCTTAATGCTTGTTGACTGGAGTTTTTGGAAGAAGTACCTCTGGAAAGACAGCGGCACTTTGAGCAAAGCTATGACAGCATCACAGAGACAATTTGTGTGCTGAAAAACAATAAGGGACAAAACATTTACAATGTTAGTAGAAGTAGAAGATAAGTATAAGAACTTCAGCACCGCCTAGTTTATAAAATATAAAAGGTATTGAGTTTTGCAGTTTAGGTGTAAGCATATGTAAAGGTGGTGTTCCATGTTAATGTTACCAGGTATGAAACGGGAGGATGTTTTTTGGTCAGGCCCTCCACTTCCTCCAGCACCCGATTGAAGACTGACATCATGCGTCGCTCATATTCACTTTCTGTCTGGACAGCCCCCAGAGTGCCATACTCCTGAAAGCTAGAGTACAGAAACACAATAGGACAATGTATGCGTCAGACAGATGCCTGCTAATGGAATGGCTTCAGGGGACGCGTGCTATAACAAAACACTTTAGGTACAAGACATTCATAGTACACAGCACAGTGAAGAGTAAATGAATATAACACTTGTATTCTAATTTTAGTGACTTGTACATGACATAAACACTTAAACCTAAAAAAAAATGGAATATATCGTTTTTCAAATGGAAAGTTTGATATATTACACAATAATTTCTCAGAAGTTCAGAAATGCAAAACAAATATTTCTTAACCACCAAGCAAATTCATACAAATCATGCTGAGCAACAGCAGCTCTCACCTGGCTGCTTGTGGGTCCAGTATCAGCGCTTCAATTACATGGGAGACAAGCAAACAGCTCTGCTGTTGTCTGGATAGACAGTTAAAGAAAGCTGAACAACATGAAAGACACAGAAATCACAGGTAACAAGGAAAAAAATACTAATGTAATGAAACTGTGGCTTCGCCATCCCCCCGTCCCAGGTGCGTCCTTGAGAGAGAAACTCAGCACTAACACCCCAGGCGCCACCTGTGGCCCAGAATCGTTTAAAAGCAGAAGTCAAATTTCGTTGTAACATGCAAATGGAATCAATGACTTATTCTTCTAAGGCTAAAGCATATTTAAGGATACAGCTCAACATTGCGAAGAGTGGCATAGTCAGCGTCAAATGAGGACTGGTGTAAATCAGCATATTGAGCAGCAAGACGTCTGAACTCATCCATGCATACCTTCATCTGCAACAAGGAGTTACAGCAGTGATAAACAAACACTGGACAGTAGAGATTTACTCACGGCGGCCTACTGTTGCTAAGATTTGTCTATTTACTTCGTATTTACCTGCCAAAGTTAGGCACTGTGACATTTACTTCTTTCTAACTTCCCAACAGTCATGTAAGCGCTGATTAATATGAATAAAAACTTCTTCCAAACACAGCATCAGCTATGACCCAACTAGGAAGTGGGTCAGCATATGCTGTGTTACAGCACATACACTGAAGACTATTCCAAAGAACAACAACAATTCAGTCCATCTTGTCCTACCAACATTACATTTCACGGCAGGCTGACCTTCCTGCGCAGACCATAATTCAGTGTTTTACCTGCATGGAAATGCGGCCACACCGCTGCAGGTCATTGCCTGAGGTAAGGGCGACAGTGGTGGCAATAGCAGGAGGCGGACTGGTTTTCAGGCTGTTGCAGGTACAAATGAGCTGTGACAGGGCTTGAAGGGTGTCGATCCGCAGCTTAATGAACTCACACTGGAATGTAAGTGGGCTTAGAGGAGTGCTGGCAGCCTAGAGGTAGGGATTAATCAGTTTAATGTACTTAAACACAGTTAAATGGTTACACAGGTCTTGTTGGGTTGACCTAACAAGACGCAGTCAGGTATTAAGTGAGATAATACATTAACAGTCTGAGATACAAATCAGCTTCACTCGGAGCTGACTCTAGACTGACTATCAGCAGCTTTCAACATCTGTCACTGGTGAAAAAAGAGCAGCATTGTTTTTTGACAAGCAGATGCCTGGTAGGTAACTGACTGTGAGGGAGGCAATGCCCTTTTGGTACGAGCGCAGGGCCTCTGCAATGGCGCTCATGGCTCCACTGTAGTCTCTGTCCTTCACGTTATTCAGGCACTGCTCTGCCTGGGAAAACTCCTTCAGACTGTTCAGCCAGAAGTAGAAGTGCTCTGATGCCACACGGGTCCGCAGGCTCTGGTACAGATCGCTGGAAAACTCATGGCATCCCTGCAGATAACAACAATGTCAAATGACAAGAATCCTCCTTATTTTATTTTTTTTAACAAATGCTTAAAAGATAGTTATGCCCAGGTGAACCATTACAAGTTTTAACAGTCTCCAATTCAATTTTATTTTTAGAGCGCCAAATCACAAAAAAGTCATCTTGAGGCTTTACATTGTACGGTTTAAGACCTTGAAGGTGGAGAGGGTGTCTGCCTTCTGGAAACTCTAGGAACCACAAGTAGACCAGCACTCTGAGAACAAAGTGCTCTACTTGGGCAGTATGGTTCTACGAGGTCTTTGAGATGTGATTGGACCTGATCATGAAGTGCTTTGTATGTTAGGAGAAGGATTTTAAATTCTACTCTAGATTTTACATGACGCCAATAGAGAAAAGCTAATGTATGAGAAATAGGATCCCTCTTGTTAATTCCAGTCACGACCCTGACTGCAGCATTCTGGATTGACTGGAGGCTTTTTAATGAGTTACTGGGACATCCTATCAGTAATGATTTACAGTAGTCCAACCTAAAAGTAGCAATTATTGTACATGGACTAGTTTTGTTAGCAAATAATTAAATTTAAGAGCATAGATAAGCTTTCATTTTTGTAACCTAAACAGAACTAATCTAATGTTAAGTTAAGGTTGGATCTTAAACACAGGAAACATAGCAGGGTTCAAAAGCTACATACCAAGAGAGATGTGTTAAAATGTCATAAGATCAATGATATATTTTAGAAACACTGAAGAATCTCAAAAAGGTTTATCCAATAGCAACTGGACTTAGTAGGTTTCTTGACGACGTTTCGCCCTTCTATCCAGAGG
>JAUMTR010000016.1:11285044-11302332 GCA_032270685.1 Microctenopoma stevenorrisi
GATGTTTATCAGTAAATTACAGAAAATAATGAACTTTATCACAATATGCTAATTTTTTGAGAAGGACCTGTATATTAGTAGATCATTATGGCAATTCTTTGGCAACCAAGTACATTTAGAACTTGGTTCCATTTTCATTAGACACTTTTACCTCAATGTAATGGCTCTGGCCACAGGGTCATTACTATGGATGACTGAAAACACCCTTTTAACAAATTCATCCACATTGAGGATCTTCTCCAGATGTTTCTCGCTTTGTTGAGTAACTTTCAGCACACAGAGGCGCAGAAAATTGTTCCTGGAAAGAGAAAGATAGTTGTGTGTAAGCAAAATATACATTTTGTAACAATTGTGAGTTTGTCACTAATTGTACTTTTAATTATGAAAAGAATTCATGTTTAAAATGTGGCTTATAGCTATTTATCAATACGTTAAAAAATGAGTTCATAATGCTTTCTGACCAATAAAAAGAACGAAAATCAATATTACCACAAAGCTGCTATAACCAAACTAAGCAAGCATGCGACATTGTCAGTAATCAGGTAAAAAAAATTTAATAAACGCTACCTTAAGGAATATGGTCACATTTCATTAACCTGATTCAACTTCACAACTTCAAATCAAGTAAGTCTACAATTTACAGTTGGAAGATAATCATGTGCAGCCATAATTTACATTCTACTCCGGGGTAGACTGGTATTCATCTCATACATAAAACAATGTAATAGACTGTATAACTAAAATCATTGAATTTGTGAACTGAGGACCACATTATAAAGTCTACATACCCAAGTCTGAAGATGTCAGCTAGTTTGAGAAATGCAGAGTTGATGAGGATGGGAAAAGGGTACTTCTGGAAGAGCTTGGGAAATAGCACCACCGCCTCACACTGCTCCCCGAGCTTTCCAGACCGCAGCCCTGGACATTAAGCAATATCATTTGTCATACAGGACATGTCATATAAGGAGTAACCAATAACAAAACCAACACATGGACAGTGCACAAAAACCAAGCTAAGACAAACGAGATACAGAGAGCTGTATGCTAACTTGGTAGCAGACTAGCTAACACACCTTTGTCCAGCTCCATGAGAGCGGCATTGGCGTCGAGTTCTTGTTCCCCATAACAAGCCTCTGATAGGAATGAGCGTGCAGTTGAAAGCGACATTATTATGTTGTTGGTCTAATTGAAAAGGAAGGATTTACAGAACCCAAGGATTTGGCATGCCACAGCTTTAGCGGCAACGACAACACAAATAACCCCGGAAATACAGCAACAACACTTCCGATCTGGGTGTTTCAAAATAAAACACCCCACTCAATGTTTAATTCAAAAAAAGTCCAGGATGGCAATTGTTTTGCCTCGTATTGCGAGGAGGAAGCACACAAGTTGCTGAACCATTTAATGTATACTAGAATAACAGATTATTTGGTGGTGACTGTCGCAAACTTTCCAAAGCATCCCTTTGAGGAAGCGGATGTGGAAGTGATGTGAGTGAGGAAGTTGCCGTTTCGACCAATGGTTAAGAGCAACGCACCTTTAGCGGGTGATTCGGTCTCTGCGTTCGTATGATCTGTTCGCGGGAAAGGCGAGCGGCTACAGCACGGAATTAAATACCAGCAGCTAACGATCGGACAAAGTTCTCGGCTTTATTGAAATCATTTCAGATCCTCAGATCTCCTGCTGCTGAGTCGCGATGCTTTTCCGCTCTATCGTGGGCAGGGGAATGGGCAGACGGAGGGAAAATGGTGAGTGTTGCCCTGGGGGTCCTGGGGTGGGTATTGTGTTCAGCTAAAATTAGTTAACATAGAGAGCATCACAAAAATGCTGATTTAAAGCTTAACTTGTAGACACACTAAGGTTTGCGGTTGGATATTTGGTCGTGTGTTGCATTGGCAGCTCAATTTAAACTTTATTTAACATAATATAATAAAGTAACGAGGTTTCGATACGTTTAACCAACTAGTAACTTCTTTTTCCTAGGCAGTAAATTAGGTGTTTTATATCATACATAGGCTATCACGAATCAGTGTAACACATATAGTTTACATGGACGCATGAGAAGACCAACTGGAAATAAATAGAAATACTTAATAATAAGAACCAAAAGTGCCTTTAAATTGTCGATGAAGATATAGAATATTCAAATCCGAGAAACATATAATGATGGAAGAACTACTCAGACACTCTAGAAATGTACTAAAAGTAGAATTACTCATGTTGAAATAAAATTGTTATTAATGTCTATTCTTGCATTATTGTGTATTTACATTTTTTAGGGTGCAATTATTCAGGGCTACCGTAAATTAATGAACCTTATATACTGTTTTGTAGCTTTATCTATGACTATCTTATGTAAAAGTATTATGTCCCTCAACATTCAGTCAGAAATAAAAATCAGCACAGTACAAAATACAATGACTCCCTTTCTAATGTAGTGAAGTGATGTCTTTGTGTGTGAATGATACAGTAGATTTGATAGAACAATATAATATAAACTGACTATTTTCTACACAGCCCTGTCTGCAGATACTTGGTCCACATATCCTTTGAGATCTCTGCTGCAAGGCTACCAGTGTGTCCGCCATGATGAGCACATCTCCTATGGGAACCTGGGTGACTCAGTACCACCATTTGGATTAGCTTTCTCCTCTGGTAAACCCACTTTAGCTGGTACACATCTGAGCCCGGAGTTCCTCCCATTTATCAAACTAACTTGCATGTTCTCTCTCTCTCCTTAGCTGGGAAGTTGCAGAACGTCCTGGCAGTGGCTAATGAAGAGGGAATTGTTAGGATCTACAACACAGAGAGTCGAGAAAAACCACTGCTTAAAGGTGAGTGTAGTGACTCCTTTACAGTTATCCTATTCATTATCAGGGAATATAAATGGCTAATTTTTTGTGAACTTTGCAGAATGGCTAGCCCACGAGAATGCAGTCTTTGACATAGCCTGGGTACCAAGAGAGCCTCAGTTGGTATGTACATATCTCTTACTGTCCCATTATAAATCACTGAAACGCCTTTTCAAACTTTTTTCACCGTAAACTCTTTGTGTGTCACCCTCAGGTGACTGCTGCAGGTGATCAGATGGCCAAGCTGTGGGATGTGAAGTCAGGAGATCTTTTGGGTAGCTTCAAGGGCCACCTCTGCAGCCTCAAGTCTGTTGCATTCGCGCCACAAGAAAAAGGTATCGCTTATATCTGACGGAATAGAAGAAAGATCCTTTTTTGGCTCTGAAAAGTCAAAGGCATACACTGCAATTGTGTTTGCTTACGTTATTCAGTAATTTCAAACTGTATGTAGCAGCTATGATGATGTTTTTGCAGCTGGTGTGCCACTAAAAGACCACTACAGCCTACAGGAATACTATTAGATTTTTCATGTTTTTATGATAGGTAAAAATTCCTAAATATGATATTTTTCATCATAATGAAGTCTTGTTTTGTTCTGTGTTCAACAGCTGTGTTCTGTACTGGAGCCAGAGATGGAAATATTATGGTCTGGGACACCAGATGTAGTAAAAAAGGTATGATTCAAAATGAATAAAGGAATCCATTTTATTGTCAATGATACAGTTTCTCACATGTTACAACAAAATGTGTTCTTTGCATTTGACCCATCCCCCCAAGGGGGGATGGGTCAAATGTACCTGGTATGGGGGATGGGCTGGGTGACTCAGCTGGGAGTTGATCCCGGGATTCCTACTTCCCAGCCCTCTAACTACTGAGCTACCAGGCCGCTAATCACGTTTTTTTAATTAATTTTGTACTATTGTAGAAGAGAGTGAACTTGGGTTGAACCCTACTCTTGGCAGTGTTTGATGCTGTTATATTTTTTCCCACAGATGGTTTCTACAGGCAAGTGAAACAGATCAGTGGTGCTCACAACAAGGCTGAGCCAAACCCACCCTCTAAAACAAAGAAGAGACGGAGCAGCATGCGTGGAATGGCTCCCAGTGTGGTGAGTTTCCTAAGTAATTGACATGTCTTGAACTTGGTTTATTGAAGTAAAGACCAACAAGAGGGAGAGGCATGGCGGCCTGGTAGGTCAGTGGGTTAAGGCATCAGACTGGGATGCAGAAAGTGGCAGGGTCGATTCCCAGCCGCAGCACCCATCCCCCATACCAGGATGGCTTAAATGCAGAGGACACATTTCACTGCGTGACTATGTATGTGACAAATGAATTTTCTTCTGTGTGTTTCATCTCCTTTGCAGGATACCCAGCAGAGTGTCACGGTGGTTTTGTTTCGAGATCAACAAACTCTCGTCTCTTCAGGGGCTGTCGATGGGTAAGACGCTACTTATATTTGTAGCTAACATGTCATAATGATGATATGACAGATTAGCATAATCATGTTTTCATATTACTCCTGCTAACTAGAGTAATCAAGATGTGGGATCTGAGAAAGAGTTACACAGCCCACCGCCCGGATCCTGTTCCACTGCAGACGTACCAGTACCCAGGGTCTTCCATGCGCATGCGACTGGGTTCGTTCTGCACTCTACTGGGCATCTTGTAGTTTCCTGGAGCAAACCAATGAAAAAAAAGACTGATGTTCCTTTTATTGTTGTTGCAGGTTATTCAGGGCTTGTTTTGGACTCAACAAGATCCAACTTGATGTGCAACTGCACTGATGATAATATCTACATGTTCAACGTCAGTGGATTAAAAACAACTCCAGGTAAATGAGGCTCCACTTGCACTATATACAGTATGTTGTGTACTTAATAAGCATGTTCTAGTTTAACATTAGGTGTCTTGTTACCGTTCCATATCACTAGATGGGGCTGCAATCTAGTGTCCTGTTCTTTAACTGTCACAGGGAGCAGAGAGTAAAGCAACAGGGTCATGTTGTGTACACAGGAAATGTGCATGCGCTTTGCGTCTTTTGCAAGCCAGTTCAGTTCAGCCTGTATAAGTTCAAGTCTGGCCTTGATTATATTACACTCGAAATTTGGAACCAACAACAAATTGATTGGTTAATACTGAAGGACTTGCAAGTCAGGCAGCCATTTTGAAATACATTACAACATTACAGTACAACGTGGAGAAAAGCAGACTACCAAATGGACAAGGCATACGGATCATTTGATAGAGTTGTTACCACTTTGCATTTCCTTTTTACTTATTTCTTTAAGTGTTTTCTTTTTGGAGCTATCATAATAATGATTTATGTTTTTTTCCATAGTGGCAACGTTTACTGGCCACAAGAACTCATCATTTTATATAAAGTCCACTATTAGCCCAGATGATCAGTTCTTGGCCAGTGGCTCAAGTGACAATCACACCTACATCTGGAAGGTAAGTTATCTTTATTTTACCCTTTATATGAAAGTAACTGTTTTAGCTTGATAAAATGGTTGATTATAAGTTTGTCCCTCATTTTTACATCATAGATTTCTGATCCTCAACATCCTCCAGTGATGCTTCAAGGGCACAGTGAGGAAGTGACATCTGTTGCATGGTGCCCAACAGATTTCACTAAGGTAAGACGGCAAATGTTAAAATATATTAAAAAAAGAAAACAAGGTGGGCTTCTAACATGGTTTTCATCCCGTTCCCTCGCTCTCTCCCTCTATACAATTTAATTCATTTAGTGTTTTTCTGCTATAAAGCTCAGTGTTTTGTATAGTCCAGGTAGATGCATTTGGGCTCAGCATAATCTTTACTGCTCTGTTGGCAGATTGCTTCCTGTTCTGATGACCACACTGTACGGATCTGGAGGCTTCGCCGGGAAATGGATGGAAAACAGTCGGCAGTGGGAGATGCCAATCTTGTGGGCTGGGCACGGCCCAAGTCTCCCACAAGTAAGTTTTCAAACAGCCTTGGATCCTTGTTACCAATTGACATAGCTATTTATCTTCCTTTATGGTGCTATAAATATTGTCTTTCCTGATATCTCTGTTTACCGAGAAAAAAAACACTGCATTTTGTGGTCATATTTCTTTGAACTACAAACCAAGCAGAAGAAATATTGAGGAGCTCCTTTATGAATTGTTGCTTTTTCCTTTATGAATTGTTGCTTTCATGCCTTTGAAAAAAATATTCAACCAAAATGTGTCGAAATACTTATTGTGTCACTCCAGAATTAATACAGACGTTTGTTTCTTGTTAAGAACCTTCAGAAAAAGCTGAAACAACTCCTGCCAAAACCCAGAGGACAGAGAGTCTTGGCGCCTTGACCTCACCTCAACTAGCTTCCTGTGCTCCGAGTAGTGCCGACCTGCCACTACCCTCCAGCACTACTTCACCTGTACACTCTCAGGATGCGAAGGCAATTGTTGTCCGCCAGAGAACACCATCTTCTCTCAAGCTGTGGTTATCCCCGAGCCACGAATCTCCTGGTCAGACCACCCCTCGTCTCCGCCGGGTGCTCAGCCCGTGTTCCCAGAGCACGACGAGTAGCACCTCTCCCACAGAGAGGCGAGTAAAACGCAGGTTGGAGCCTGGTCCACCTGCAGTCTGTGAATGTGCAGAAGAGTGTGACTGTGTTACTGAGCTCTACCCTGTGACCAAGAAAAGCCGGACCCTATCTGTTATCTGCTGTGCTGCTCAAGAGAACCAGGAACAGACGGACTGTAACACAGAGGACATGCAAGCCGTACCGAGACAAACTGGCAAAGAGAATTCCTCCCCCAGAGTGGACTGGTTGTCTGTGATGGGCCAGAAGTTGAGGAAAGATCAAGGAAGCCCGTGTATTCTAAGGAGTCCAAATTCCTCTAAGAAACAAGAAAGCAAGATGCCAGCTTCACCAGTAAGTACCAGTCATTTAATAAAAAAAAATCACTGAAAAAAATGTGCTCTATTAAAAGCTTTCACAGAGTTTTCTTTTTCTTGCATGTATTATGTTAATCTTGAAACTGTAAAAGATCACCCCCCCCCCACACACACACACACACCCACAACACAAAAATTCTGTTACTGCTACTGTTTAGCTTAACTTATTATCAGATTATTTTTATTTTCAATTTTTACTAACTTTGGATGGAAGCCTGCGTAATATTGAATTGTAAGTTGGAATTTGACAGGAACTTTGGTTGAGAAACCAAAATTATATTACTTCTCTTCACTTTCGGTTGCACAGAATGCTGCCAGTCTAGAAAATCTAGCTGACTGTGTCGTATCTTCATTGGATGTCAGTGAATAAGAATAACTGTGTTGCAATAGAAATACAAAAGCTGCTGCGTGGTTTTTAACTTAGGTATTACTTACTCTATCTGTGTTAATGTTTATAGGTTTAGGTTTTATAGCTATTAAAAGAAATATTTCAGCTTACCTTTTTTTTGTTCCTTGTTTTTCCAGACGATCCGCTCACCACATTCCATGAAGAAAATCTCTGCGTATTTCAAAAGAAGACCTTTGGAGTGAACTACTTCAAATGCTAAAAGATGCTAAAGAAAACAAATCATTATGATTATTTGATACTGCTGTTTTTTTTAATTCAGAGAGGCTTTTTTATTTTAATTGCGTCATAGGTTTTGCAATTGCCTCCTACACAATTTTCTAGTGCTGTGCAGAATGTTGAGAAATGACATTGCCTGTTAGGGTGAATCTTTCATTACACTCAGAGTTGGCAACTCTAAGATTCATTTGTGTTTTAACAAAAGAGCCCACAGTCCTTCGAACAACTGTATTTATTTGTTCAGGGGACTGAACAATTGAATAGTCTGAAACTATAAATCCTACACAGAAATATATTTGTCTATTGGTACAGATATTTTAAAATCTGCCAAAAAAAGATAACATATTATTGTATTGTCATCTGACTTTTTTTTAATGAGCTTTACTAATATTAAAATGTAAGTTGGCCACAGATGCATATGTTTTACCTTTTTGGTACCCACCCATTTTGCAAAATGTTTTTTTTTTCTTGATCAAAACCTTCAGTTGTTTATATGTACAGAATAACCCATGAATGTTGCTTGTTTTGTTTCTATTTAATTGACTCAAACTTGCTGTGGTTAGGTTTTATTAAATGTAAAAAGGTTTTCAGTGTGTGGTGTGTTATTGTTTGCGTATTATCAATGTGCTTAACTGATGTAATTACTTACTGTACTGGAATAATTCCTGGCCTTTAAACAAAAATCTATTTAATTTGCAACTACAGAAATTTGTTTTGTAACATGTTAGATATGGCCCCAAATTATAAATCACTGATATTGTATATAATTAGATTTAGTGTATTTTTATTTTGCAGAGGTGCAGATAAAATGAAAAACTGTTTCTTACCAGAAATGCCAAAAGTTACCAGGTATCTGCAAGTATGTACTACTTATGGCCTGAAATATAGGTACAACTATTTATGTGCAGTGATTCAGGCTTAGCGATGTGGAATATATATATATAGTGGTATGTGCAGAATTAAAAGTGGTGATTTCAAAGGTGTGAGTGGTTCATATATTCTTTGCCTAGGATGTATTTGATGATATACCAAAATAGAATTAGCAGAATAGTAATTGCTTTTGAAATGTACTTTTATTTGAAGCAGTAGTAATGAGCAGTAATTAAATTACCGCACCATGATCATGTTGAGATCTGATGTTTTGGGGCAACTGCAGTGACTTCCTCTGATCACAAGCATCTACTACAGCTGCCACTCCTCAATCAACTGTAAAACGTCACGTATTTGTTTTCACACATCACATGTTCAATGCCCGCCTTATGAGCGCTCCTATTGGTTGAAAAAGTTTCCAGTTCGTGAATCTCCACAAGTGTTTGGTCGTTAATGGCGTCAGTCAATGACGTACGCCTGTCAGGCTCTGCAACCCACCGCACAGTCAAGTCGGAGAGACAACGACGGGGCGGCTGTGCTAGGAGTGTTTTATGGCTGCCTGCTCGGCACGACATGTTGTAATTTGTTGTATTTTAATATAAAATGCTGAGTTATTTGGCACAGTGAAAACGAAACCTCTGCTCCATTTTTATCAGGGAATGTAGCAAAGACAAAGTTGCTCCAGCGAGGATACGGCTAACTTTTAAGTGCTAAACGAGACCCGGTCGTCAAGGAGAATTTAACTTCGATCGATCGCGGATAGTTCTTCTGAACATACAGTCGGCGGGAGTCTAACAAGGATTATAACCGACGCTTGAAGACACCGTCTTGTCGTTTCAACGTAGAACTACGTGAATCTCACGAGGGAACAGCCTTTTGTAACTTTTTTCCTCTCGGTAGCGATCCAAACTGCCGTCGTAGTGACATGCATTAACGGCTAATTTTAGCAAGCTAGCAGGTAACGTTAACTAACATTAGCCCACGGGCTAAACCCAACAGTAGTCAGTAGTGTGCAAACAGTTCAGGGAACTTTTTATTGGAAATGTCTCTGATACTTCTGCAACAGGTCGATATTTTTGCAAAAATGATGAAGTAGCAAGAAACATCCGCCGTCTAGAAATTTAACAAGTGGCAGTCACTGGTCGTAGTTTGATAGCACAGGATATACTGGAGGCAATGCCATGAGTTGTAGATTGGCATTTTAGTTCGTGTTTTGAAGATTTTCCACATGGTTCAGAGAACAAGTTAGTCCAATAATGCGGTCTTTGGACACAGTCTAACCCAAATACCGACCTACCATGGTGGATCATACAGACTAACCTAAGACTTGGGCATTATACGAGTCTCACAGTTTGCTGAATCGGAAGAAACTGAAGAGGAACACTTTCATTTGACCCAGGGAAACAATAGCTTGTCAGACATCTCCCATCAGTGAATGCATCAAAATGTCGACCATCTCTGCATCCGAGAAAGTGGACGGGTTTACGCGAAAGTCCGTGAGGAAGGCACAGAAACAGAGAAGATCCCAGGGCTCGTCGCAGTACCGCACTCAAAGCGCCCCAGTCGAGCTCTCCCCGCTGCCACAGCTCAAAGGTACGTAAGAGGATGAAGGGGTCCGCCGCTCAAAGTAGGCCGTCTGTCATGACCATTGTGTCGCATAGGTTATATACACTGTGCAGCCTATTGCAGCCAATACAAAGTCACATTTATTTATACATTTTACATAGTGTGCGTACGTATTAGCTCGTAATGCTGCTACAGACAGGGGAACAGTTGGTGAACGAGTCGTGGAGACGTTTCCAAATAGTTTCCTCTCACTTAAGTGCTTTTTTTTCTAGACAAGCCCTTTGGAAAAGTTAACCACGAGGCATCTCGAGCAAAACAGAACTGCCAAAGCGCTTTACATCGGTTTTGAGTTTTTAGGGATTGATTGTTCTTTCTTTTGAATTGTTACTAACTGTGCCTACTTCATGATGTGAAGTCAACAGACACAGAATAAACTCATTGGAGTTGTTGGGCTTTGAGAGAGTTGTGTTGAGACAGAGTTATGCTAATGGGGAATGTTGTGGAGAGCATGTAAGTCCACATGTCTGCCAGAGGTGTGTTCAAAGTTGGTAAGTGCCTACAGGTGACTACAGAGGTACAATGTGTAAGATACAGTGTCTGGAATCAGTTAGAAGGGACTACTTGTTAACTATGGGAGAGATTGTCAAATGTGAGGACAATATTGAGAAAGTTGAAAAAAGCATAACTCGAGGTGTTCCTGAGGCCTAATTTCAGGAACACCTCAACAATGAAGCACAGTGATAGTGTAGATCATTCTTAATCATTCCCACACAATCAAAAATCATCCCAACAGGTAGGAATTTGAACTTGAATTTGACACTTGATGATGGAACCTGATACAAGTGTTTTAATGCTACAGTTCTATTGTAACTCTTGACAAAACTAAAAGGTACCTGGTAGTGCGGCACTTAATGACATTAAAACTATGTGTTGAATACCAGGTACCTTTGTATTTTAATAATAGTGTTTTTTGTAGCAGTTTGTTTAATGTGTCAGAAGCAGCTGGGAAGGACTGAGACTTCAAAATTATACAGAACAGAAAAATGTGTCAAGCAAAACAGGACACTGTGTGGGATAACATGGTTGGGCAGTGTCAAAAGTTGAAGCATCTTTTGTCATTTGATGCAGTGATATGTTGTAGGTGGGCAAGCAGGGCGGGGTCCAGATGAGTCTGTTCTTTTCCTACCAGGTTAACCAGTTGTGTCTATTTTCTCATATATTGTAACACTAATGGACTATATAGGGATTTTAATATTTATGTAAATCAAACACTTTAGAAAAAGACAGTGTGTTTCTGTAATTTAACACACATTGATACATATATGTTCATCGAATCATCCCGATCTTACTTCCACTACAGACGGACACACCATGATTAGTGAATCCTCAGATGTTGTTTTTGACAGATGCTCTGTAGTCGCTGTAGTTAATTTGTGTTGGTACTTGGAAGCAGTTAAATGTGTTTGAAAACCACATTGGCAGGAGCTGCCTTATACACCTGTAATGACTTCACAACAAAGTTAGATCCATTTGGCTCAATTGTACACCTGTTAAACATGCCACGCAATCTCACCTCTTCATATAGTTGAGTTACTTCCTTTAACTTATTTAAACTGTGGTTACTTGATGAATCACATACAAACCCACACGGACCTGTTTTGTCTTCCTATAGCCTGACTCTGCTGAGCCTGCATATTACCATGTGTGTTTAGCTTTCTTTGACTACAGCATGCATTTTGCAAATGAATCTCAGCTAGCATAATACAGAGAGCAAGAAATATATATTTTGTCTGTTAATCTCTAATATATTCAGGATAGAACAGTATGTAAAGTTTAATACTAGTGCATACTCAGTCTAACACAGTACTTACAGGGAACCACTATTGTTTCAATGCAGGAAGAAGTCTTGAATGTTAATGTTAATGTGAAAATCTTGACAGTATGTCAGTAACCATGAAGCATTTTCCCTTTTTTACAGAATCCCTTTCGTAAATATTATTTTCATTTGCTATTTGCTCACACTTACAATAAAGACAAGCCTCAACAGCATATCAGCAGTGTTTATCTTATTGGGAAGAAAGTAAGAGACTAGCCTGGTCAAGTAGTTTTCAACATGAGATGACAACTTCTCAAATGCTAATAAGTAGATATGCTATCAAGTGTCTGTTTTTGCTGTAAAAAATGCCTTTAATATTTTATTACCAGATTTTTATGTGTGGAGAAATTTAAAGGTGTGCTGGAGAGCAGATAGAAAAGCAAGCTTGTCCTCGACTTTGGATGGCTTGCTATGATTTTATAAACTTGAGGATTGCACTACAATAGCACCTGGAATTGACTTGGAGCAGCATGGTGGTAACTGCCTTGTTGACGAGCATGAAAGTGACAGCCAAATTATCCTACTTCCACTAAAAGCTTCACGATGATTTGCACCTTGTCAAAGTGTTTCAGTTATTTTTGATTGATCTTCTTCAATATAGTGTCTAAACTATTTACCTAAGCATTCTGTTATTTCTGCAAAGCATGCCCTTTTTTTGTCTGAGTTTTCCTTTTTGGTAGTGCAGCACTAAAAGGGGGTTCCTAAACATATTTGGTAGTTCTGTACAGTGTTATTTATTTTGATGTTATGTGGAGATGGGATCTCTACGTTTTCATTTCCAGAATCGTTGAGGAATCTGTAATAAATTATCTGCAGAAATCAAAACCTCTATAGTGAAGGCGTGTCTGTACATAATGTACATATAATGATGCCAGAGGGCAATACCTTGTGCAGATTTCTCACAGTAGATCTTTTTAAAGTTCAGCAAGAGAACTGCTACAAATCAGGAACACGGGGAGGAAATTAGAGTTTTCTGTGTAACTATGGTAGTTGGATGAAAGTATAATCATAAGCCAAATTTAATGATATTATCTAATACAATATAAACCAAATTTAGACCTTAAAAGTCTGTACAATTAAATTTTATCTGTAAAATAAAAATTAGTTGTACTGTTGCTTGCTTTGGCAGCAAAAGCTGCAGTGCACATTTTTTTTATCTGCCAGTTTGATTTTGTAAGCTTGTATATTTACTGCCTGAAGACTAAATTTTGCAGGTCTAAGCATTCAGTAATATACAACATCATCTTACATATGCCAAATTTTGTATAAATACAGATTTCTGACACATTTACAGTGTATTCAGATTTCAGAAAGAAGAAAGGAGCAGTAGTAAAGGTGAACAGAGTTGAGCTAAAAATCAAGGCTGCTGTGTTACTGCTGCTCGCTTCTTCCCAGCATGTGTTTTGTATTACCTTATTGGGCTGTGGTTGACTAATGATCCCATTTCTGTCTATTTGAACCAACACAAAGGTGGAATGAGTGTGAAGTTTTTTTTGAGCACCCAATTGTGCATTTGTTGCTCTCATCCATAGACCGTCTTACATAATTATTGTGTATGTAGAAAAAAAGGTCAGTCTGCTCCATTCTGTGCCATAATTTGCAAAGTATAGTTTTGTGGTGCGTGTCACTCGTGTAATATCCAAAGTACATCTATTTAAAAGCAGCAGACCCTTTTTGACAGAGCACCTTGTTTTGTCTTGGCTTGTCAGAGACTTCACCTGTTTGGAATTACCATCATTCTCTTTCATATTTTTGTTTGCGCTTGCTTGCATCCATGCACATGGTGAAAGAACACCGGTACTGTCCAAAAAATATTGCCATATGGATTTGTGAGATAACGGCATAAACAAAATAGAGTATAATATATATGTAGATGATTTGTTTTTCTGTCATCACAAGATATGCATTATCATAAGTGAAATCATTATGCTAGAATTAAGACAATATTTTATGCATATCTAGAACTGTGATGGGATACGAAATAAATGTGAGATGTAATGCAGTACTGAAATTGTTTTGAGGATGAATTTGTATTAAATATTGCTATTAACTGGTTCATAAATATGCAATCTATACTCCCAAATATTATATGGTAGCATAAGTTGACAAAACAGCCATTATTCGTCTATTATCACGCTCATTGTTCATATACAATGTTTAATAATTGATTCCATGGTTATACAGTGGGGTGCGTAAGTTTGGGCAACCTTGTCAATGTTTATGATTTTCCTGTATAATTTGTTTGGTTGTTACGATAAAAATGGATCATTGACATTTTGTTGATTCCAAAACCTTTAGAACTAACTATTGAAACTCAAATTGGCTTGGTAAGCTAGTAACCCCTGACCTCCATACACAGGTGAATCCAATTATGAGAAAAAGTATTAAAAGGGGGGCAATTGTAAGTTTCCCTCTTCTTTAAATATTTTCTGAGGAGTAGCAACATGGGGGTCTCACAACAACTTAGATGACTTGAATACAAAGATTGTTCCCCATCATGGTTTAGGGGAAGGATACAGAAAGCTGTCTCAGAGATTTCAGCTGTCTGTTTCCACAGTTAGGAACATATTGAGGAAATGGAAGACCACAGGCACAGGGCGTTATGCGTGGAGGAAAAAGAACACAGCATTCCAAGAAAAACACCTGCTACCTACAGTAAAATATGGTGGTGCTTCCATCATGCTGTGGGGCTGTGTGGCCAGTGCAGCGACTGGGAATCTTGTCAAAGTTGAGGGACTCATGGATTCCACTCAATATCAGCAGATTCCGGAGACCAATGCCAAGATTCAGTCTTTTAACAAGACAACTTTGTTTCACCTGCCAAATATCACTGTGTGACATTGTGATATGACGATATATTTAATTGAATTTTTTTATCATAACAACCGACGATTTATACAGGAAAATTAGGAACATTGACATGGTTGCCCCAACTTACACACCCCTCTATATATGGTCTACATCTATAGCATAGCTGCTTATGTGTTGAAAAAATTTTTATGTAAGTATCCATATTACTACAGAGTGAAGACTAGACAGAATGTCCTTGTCACCTGTTAAAACAGAAAAGGTCTTTGAGCAAAATTGCAGTAATAGTACTTTACATGGAAACAAAACAGTGTTGTTACTGTGCTTGTGACTGATAACATAGTTTGAGTTAGTTTACACTGTCAACCTAAAAGCAAAAATGGATAGCAATACAATGTCGGCATTCAACAATAGTACTTCTTTTTTTAATGTAAACCCAACATCTCAACATGGGTTCCTAAATTAGACTGTGTGCTTAACTGCTACACATAAACTGAGTTACATTGTTGGGTTTATCAGCACTATTCCTGGTTTCTAGAGTAACGGCAAAAGGGAAATCTCTGCAGCCAGTATGTTTCAGGTCTTTAAAGATAGGAGCTTGCAAAGACGCTTCTTCCCTCCTGCAGTGGAGAGGCTGGAGCGTTTCTAGCTCCTGTTGTGTGATAGACACTGAAAGGATGAGTCATTCAGAGACCAGCATTGTTGTCATGACAACCAGAAGCCTTGAGACCAAGCCAGGGATATGTTTTACTTTCCAAATAAAGACTGCTTCATTTAGGCTGGTATTTCTGTCACTGGAGTGGAATTTTAATCTGAGAGCCGCAATTTTTTACTAGACCCAAGCTTACATTTAGGTGGTGTGGCAGTATAGTCTAAATACAGCACAGTCACAGCATTGGTCGAAAATGGTATTGATTTGATTTTCCATGACTTACTCCCACACAGGAGTCTAGGGTGGCTGTTCTGTTGTGCATCTTTTCATAGTTTATTGCTTTAGTAGTTGATTATGCTATTGTCTTTCTCTTCATTTTTTACATCTCTAAAAATCGCACTCCACATATTTAGCATTGCACTTCTATTATATTGTGACTCACACTTTGGCCTGCTGCTAATGATTGTTTTCATGATTCATATTTCTTTCAATTATTTTATATCTAGTTACCTATCATTTAACCCTTTGAAAGTAAAAGTATCATAAAATGTAATACTCCCCTTTTCAGGAGTATTACTTCTTTAATAGTGCTCTGTGTGTGCACTTACTTTCGTTTCATAGCGCTGCTGTAAACGCATACTTTGTGTTCTTACCAACCTGACCGCAGAAAAGAGCGTAATCTCCGCTGTCAGAAACTGAAAACATTATTTTCTGATCGTGGTTAAAGAGTTGCAGTGATTTGAAGACCCTGAAGTGACCTGTCAGCGATAACAGGATTGGTTTCAAAGGGTTCATGTTTAAGAGGTTGAGCTATTCTCTATTCGTTGTCTAAAAAGTGTCAATTGATGCAGTATATCTAGAGATATTGCCTTTTTTAGTCCACCAAAAGGTACCTACATTTTCCACAATGTAGTTTACCCACAAACAAATTTGGATGTGGTTACTACTACCAGCAAATGTAGCCCAAAAAGAAATGTTGAGGTCTCCTTTCTAACTCAGCACACCAGTGTTTTGTTTTTATTTTCAAACTCATGGACCTTTAGTGACAATTAAAGTATTGCATCTCAAGTTCAGTTTTGCCTGGCTTATTACCTTAATGATTAAATGCCTGAGATTTAACCATTTCAACCATCTTTTAACAGTGGCTCGTTTGGTCATAAAACACCCTATTGACCTATTGATTGATAAGTGTTTCCATCGTGTCTGCCAGGAGATCGATACATAATTTTCTAGGAAACAAAAGGCTGAATCTGTGATGGGGTTTGTGCTTTTTTCTGTTGCTGCTAGTGGCATAATTGAGGCCTGGGGCAGCCTCCACCATTCTGTACAAAACTACTACCTCAGTTTTTTTTTTGCATTGGTTGTCTGCTGGCTGAAGACATGATTTAAGTGATTCTGTGCTCCCATAATGACTGGCTGCAAGTAGGGCTGGGTGCTATTAAAATACATATACCACAACATATAATTTGCTTTTCATAAATTGAATATGTGATTTTAGCTTCATCCACTGCACTGTTATTTTGGACTATAAATGCCAAAAATCAGATAGCCAAATTAAAATGGCTGGATATTTTGAACCACAATAATAATATGAATAAAAAAGTCTCAAAGTTTATTACATGTCAGAAACATCCAAGGAGAATGGTAGATTCTTTAATACATTAAAGTTCTTAAAACAAAAACCTTCACAGACAATTTAAGGTATGACTCTTTTTCATAGACATGTCCAGGCAGGTATCTATTCAGTGTGTGTAATTGAGGAAGTAAAGGAGGTGGTTTGAGGTAAAACCAGGTACACAAACTTGACATAATACATCCATTATTTCACTGTAAAGCTCAAAATCTTGGCTTTACTTTCTGTCTCATACACATTTCAGAAATTCTACATTTTCAGAGCCACGGGCAAAACATTCTGCAACATTTATTAGAACTGAGGTTGTTTCTGCTTTGCATGGTCCTGCATGTCTTCACCTGAGCAGTTGAACTGATGTTACACTTTATGTGACATGACAATTGAGTTTGAGCTTTATGAGAATGACCACACACACACACACACACACACACACACACACACACACACACACACACACACACACACACACACACACACACA
>JAUMTR010000016.1:11306212-11352546 GCA_032270685.1 Microctenopoma stevenorrisi
GGGGTCCACATTCCATATACTCCGTCTTCTGGAGATTCAGCCTTAGGCCATTGGTGTCCAATCGAGCCTGCCATTGTTGGGTTTGTGCTTGCAGCCCAGTACGGGTTTCATCCGCCAGGAAGACGTCGTCTGCATACAGCAGTGTCCATGGGTGGGGTCTCTGGAGGTCCGAGGTCGCCGTGTCCATACACAAGGTGAACAGTAGTGGTGATAGGGCTGATCCTTGGTGCACTCCCACGTTGATGGTAAAAGGCGGTGAGGTTCCCGCTGGGCATCTGACCACACTGGTGACGTTGTGATAAAGGAGTTTGACCCAATCAATGTAGGCCTCAGGTACGCCATGGGCCCGTAGGGCATGCCAGATGAGATCGTGAGGCACCCTATCGAACGCTTTCTCCAGGTCGAGAAACGCAAGGTGGGCAGGCTGGTTCTTCTCTCTGTGCTTCTCCACAAGAAGCCTTGCGGCGTGGATAGCCTTGCGGCGTGGATCACTGTAATTTGTGCATGAATGCATAATTTTTCATCTTCAGCCTCTTTCACTAATGGTTTCTTCATTGCTGTTATCTGTTTGCAATTCCTGTGTGCATGCACATCTCAAAATGGCTCAGAACGATATACACAAATCTTATTGCAGGGTGTCTAAATCTGCACTGTGTATTTATCTAATTAAATTTGAATACATTGTCGAAACATATCTTGATACACTCTTTTATTTCATCATTAGGTTGTTGATATTTGTGATTATGGAACATCTTTAAATAAGAGTGCCTTAGACGAGTGTTGATGCATTGTGATCTCACAGAACAGCTTTATTGTCTTGTACTGGTAAGATTAACTTGTTTTTTCCTAGTTATATTCTGTTATTTTGTATTTTAATGATAGGTGCTCAGCTGACTTCGGCTCTAGTCACTGTGAAGGTCATAGCATTGCATTCATATAATTTCTCTTATTAAGCATCCAGTAACCATGTCTTGGAGTATGTGTTACTTTTGTAACCCTTTTTTTCTTTTGCATGTATGATCATTTGAACAATTTCTCATCTTTTTTGTTAAACCTTTTTTGCATTGCTGTGGTAACAGCTGACATCACATTTCCTGTTTTTGTCACAAAATATGCATTTTAGATCTCAAATGGTTTATGTTGCTAGAAACCTCTCTAAATTACTAGAAACCATTTTTAACAGTATCATACGTTTAGAACGTTTATCATAAAATTCAAAATGAAAACATATTAAGTTGAATCATACATTTTCTAAATGTGTGCCACAATACAATGGCTTGCAGTTCTGTATTGTAATATATGGTTGTGGTAGGACAGGACTACAATCCTGGAGCCTTTGCAAACACCTTTTAGTGTCGTCCACTAATGTTAATTTATTCACTTTTTATATTATTTTTGTAACCAGATTTCATTTTTGCTAGGTTTACATACTTCAGCATACCAAAAGTATTTAGGTAAACTAAGATTGCAGATTTATTATAAACATATAGTATGTATTTTAAGCCAAAAATTCATTCTCTCCCACATACATAAAAATTATTTGATCAAAAGTGATAACTTAATTTCAAAATCGTTTCTGGATGTGCACGCACGACATCAGGAACATTGTGCAGTCTGCACAAAGTATGGAACTTAACAAATCCCAACCTAATGACTGTCGCCTAGTGACAAACCAGTGTGGTATTTACCAGTTAAGAGTAGGCAGGAACATATGATGAACAATAAATTAAACCCAGCAAGCATCATGAGTGCGAAGATTGTGCAACATTTAATTTCTTCATGACTGTGGTCAGCAACAACTAGAGTCTGGATTTGCGAAATACAGAGAAGATGAGCTACTGTGTTGCTTTGGTGTCGTGATTTTTTTTTTGACAGAACGAGCTTCAGTGTATTTTAGGATTTTTTTAAAATCATATTCTTCTTATAGTAACATACTTGAAGTTCCTAATCAGTCTAATTTTATTACTTTTGACTATACATCTCAGGTCTTTGTTCTTTTAACCTTTACTCATGCACATTTTTGTTGTGAAATTGCATCCAGATAATAGAAGTGATTCCTGAAGTACAACAAACTGGAAGTATGTGTGAAGGTTCTCGGTCATTCTAGAGGGCTTTCTCAAGTCTGACTGACTGACTGCTACTCACACCAGTCAGTCAGACTTGAGAAAGCCCTGGATGGAATGGAAGGGTGAAACTAAACAAGTTCAGTTGCTATTGGATAAAACCTTTTTGAGATAACAAACTGGAAGGTTGCTTTTGTTAACTTTGTTTTCTCATCTCTCTTCTAATGCCAGCTCCAGTGTAAATTCAAGAGGATTTAATTTGGGCGTAAAGAACTGGGGTGTCCTTGCTTGATTAATTTAGAATTCCTGTCTGATCTCTCAGCGCTTTCTTCCTCTTTTTGTTCTCGCACACAGCTTCATAGTCCTAATGGAAATATTTTCCTTTCTTGCTAAGTACCCCGAGGAATATGTGCACTAATGCATCTGTATCTGAAAGGCACAAATAGCTTCACATTGGGAAAAGCATCTACATGTCAGACTGTGCCTAACAGGCCCAGCCATCATTCCTCTTGGGACAAATACAATTCCCTATAAAGAAATATTTTTTTTTACTTACAGGGGAGTCTAATATGACAATATTAGATTGTGAACTATTCAAATGTTGTCACTACACTTCTATACTCTATGGTAAATTTGAAGCTACAGCTAGGAGACACTTAGCCTAGCCTAGCTCGGTAACAAACCCCTACTCACATTTTCCACTGCGTAGAACACAATGAAGGATTAAATTGAGCATGCCTGGCCAAAGTGAGGACAGCCCTGGACACGTCTACTACATACTACTTACAGGACAGAAATGTCAACTATTCACATGTCATGTTAACAAAAGCAACATTCAGGCTGCAGGAACATCGTGGTCCTTTTCATTTGTGATTTCACTCTGGTTCAGTCTACCCTTTCAGTAGAGGCCTTTGAGATTTGATACTTTGGAAAATTGCCATTAAGGCACAGTAGTGGGCAGTCTGCTGTAGTTACACACAGATATAGAGTTCACTCAGAACCCGAGCCAGATGTCTGACCTGTAGAGTTCAGTTGCGTAAGTACTTCATCAGCTGTCAACACCACAGGAACATTTTCACTAGGTGTAAAACTCATTGTGAATTTTCTGTCTGTGTCTGCCTGTGCTCGGTCCTCAGCCCCACTCTTTTATGGGGTAATGCCTGTTTAGTTTTTATATTGCTTATTGAGAAACTGCGGGTTAACGCTCACTACACTGCCTGGCCTGGACATTGTAGCGGTAGAGTATACACTCACAACTGTGCTTTACATCTATATATTTCATATCATATGCATGATACTCTAGTTATGGAATTGTGGGGACACTGTATAAATGAGCACAAATAAATAATTTAAATTAGTTTGTGAAACATAAAAATGTATCTATTTAAATTTACTCACTCAGAAATGTATCTTAATGAGTTCCATCAATGTCAAAAAGTGTCATAGATGGTTTCTGCATTTATGTAACATCAGATCGTTTGGGGTATTTGGTCCTTAAGGTGCTGTAAATCAGACCTGCAGAGCTGGTTTGCTTCTCTGGCCTCCTGCTCCCGTTACAGAAAGAGTCCAGCGATGAGCTGGTGCTTTGTTGGAACAGAACATCAGTGGTACAGTGTGTCACTGCATTTCTGGGCAGCTGCCAAATGCTGTTTATAGCTTATCTGGGGTCAAGTTTGACAGCTCTAATAACTCGGAACGCACTCACCTTCTAATCCACATAAGTCTTTACTATCAAAACTGTGATGTCCAGACTGTGTCTGTGTGGCAAAATGAATTGTTGTATTGTGTTTGTCTGCTTGTTTCAGTTGGATGTGCAAAAAACTAGGTATTTGGTGGTAGTAATGTTGGACACTCTGTTTCCATAGAGCATTACATTGTGCCTTCTGGTGTATATACAGTAAGCAGTGAATCTTTTTCTGTGCTTCTAGATGCCCCCTCTACAGAGCAGCAGGAACTGTTCACCCAGAAACTACAGCAATGCTGCATAATCTTTGACTTCCTGGATTCTGTGACAGACCTGAAGAGCAAAGAGATCAAGAGGGCGACTCTGAATGAGCTTGTGGACTATGTTTCAACCAACAGAGGAGTGCTAGTGGAATCTGCATACCCAGAGATCACTAACATGGTGAGGAGACGCGATGTTGAAAAAAATGCACGATGTTGGTGTTGCTCTATATTCCGTATGTAGTTATAGTGATAATAGACTAAACCCAAAGAACTTACAGAGGCCTCATCATTAAGTGTTGACTTATGTGTTATCATTGAACAGCATACAAGTGTGCCCTACATGTCATGTCATGGTGTAACATCCTGTGCACTACTGCAGGATTAAAAAATGGAGGCTAATCATGTCTCTAGACAGGGTGCGTCATGTCAGCAGCCGTGAGGAACATGTTACCATCTTTATAAAAAACCTGGTATATCAAATCCACAGCACCAACACAGGAAGAGCCTACTGTTGGTTCTTTAGTTTGAACCTCTCTGCCTGCCTGCCTCTTTTTTTTTCCACACAGCATTTGACTGTCTATAATGCATGTGGGGCCTACTTCATTAAACTATGATAATGTTTCTCCAAAGTTTTAAATTTTGAAAGTGATTGCTTTCACTGCTTTTTTATGTTTGGTAGTGGTAGCTGGTTTTAAAAGCTTGTTTGAGGACACCATTCATTAGTTTTTTATTGTCCCACCCACAATACAAGTAAAAATACTGCTAGAGGTAATGATGTTTTCCAGAGATTTGAGGTTCACTGCAGTGAGCTCATCACCAAACCCTTTGATAGTGTGCAATGAAAAGCCTAGAAAATGTGCACTAAGCCATTGCCAGTGTTTGTCCCACAAAATGTCTTGTAGTTATTTTTCAAAACCCATGCACACTCATATTTGCTGGAGCAACTGGCTCTTTCGGTCTGCTCTCTCAATTCTGTTTACAAATTCACAAGTAACAAGCCCTTTATGTGGCCCATTTTTTCTAGATCTGCTATAGATTTAAAAAGCAGGAGTCATTCTTTCCATGGCAGCAAATATAACTATAAAATTCTGGGTGTTTGTTGGTGTCTGTCTGTTTTGATTAGTATCATAATTCTGTCATCATGTATCAGATATACAAGTAGATTTTGCAATTGGTGTGTACAAGTATTATTTTTCCAGAAAGTCACTTGGTAGAGTAATATGATTAATTTATTACATTATTGGTGTATTTTATGACTGGATTATATCTTAGTAGAGATCTATCCAGGAATACATTCACTAGAAAAGGCAGTGTGTGTTTGACAACCATCTCAACCTCCTGTAAAGCATCTTCAGGTTACAGTGTATAGATCTGTGTTCCTAGCAGCTGCCCTGAGCAGCCTAGTTTCCTCCTACAGTACAATAATGACTCATGTGCAACATTTAGATCACAGCAGTCCGTGCTATAGTCAGTGCTGCAGTGATTCACCCTACACTGCAGATTATCATTATGGATACAAATAAGCACATTCGCGGCTGAGTCTTCAGATTACTAAAGGACTGTAGCAGCAATTTACGTTGCAACAGCTGATTTGGGATTTACAGGTTATCTGCAGATAATCCTAAAAGGCACTACATTTTGGATTTTTCCTGTATTTAAAAGATGTCTTAAAACTGACTCTCTTATAGAAATCCACGTTCACGTTGACTTATTGTAGTCTTTAAGGTTCTTTTAGACTAATCTAAATGTTTCATCACAGCTAATAAAGGCCAGTAAATGCTGATGTTAACAGTTGGTTGGTTAGATTAATTGGAGTTGCCTTTGAAGATTCATCAGGAAAAGCTAATGAAGATCTTCATTAGAATCTTTCCAGAGAAATGCAAATTAACAGGTTTGGTCCTAGATAATGAGAAGCATAACATGTTGTAGCTCGTCGTACCTTGGCTGCATACTTCTCATAACTATCTTCAGTCAATTCTTCACCTACAAACCAACTGGTTTCTTTCCTGGAGTAGTGTAGTAGTGTACATCCATGACTCTTCTGGTTCACAGCTGTTGTTAGTGCTCTCTCTTCTTAATCTTATTTATGTTTATCTATACTGGACGGACATAGGTCGCACTTCAGAGAAAACCTGGTTCAGAACCGAGTGTCTGTATCACAGAGTCTCCTGAATGAGGTTAGACAAATAGCAGCTGTCCTTTGAGAAAACCGTTTGATAATAGCTCTCACAGAGACTCTGTGCTTGACATCACATGATAGTGGAGAGGTGAGTCCTTAAAGTACAGCCCATTATTCTGCTGTGGTGTGGACTGCTTTGATCAGTGAGGTTGTTGCGAGTACAAGTAACTAGGTTTCTCATCTTTGTCACGGGAGCCAACTACAGTATAATTGGCGTTGTCAGCATATTGAAGAAAATCACGTTCTTTTAAACAGTGATGGCTGAAAACTTAATAGACAGCATGAAAATCTGAAAAGAATTTATTTCTGTTACTTCTCACCTTTTTTACCCTTTGTCATTCAAAAGCTTGTTCTCTCTCACCCTCCTCCTCCCTCTTTTCTATATCTCTCTCATCCTGTGTGTTGCTAGGTGTTGGTTGCTACTACTGTCACCCACACAGAGCTCCATCCTGTTGTCAGAAACCCTACAGTGACACTTACCGAACTGTCACTTAGGAACAGGCCTTTTACAAATCTCTAATACCATTCTACATTACATTCACACACAAACACAGATCTTGTCCTTTTTTTCTCTCTATGAAAATTTCTCACATGCCTCCTGTGTTTGTCCTCCCACTATATTTTCAACTTGTTATTTTTCAATATTGTGAAGTGTCTGCAGATATTACAGAAACATGCTCAGTGCTTGTGTTGTGAGTTATGAAACCAACTATGCTACGTAGACAGTGTAAGTCAAAGTTGCCTGCACCTTACTAGCATCACCAGGCAGTATGTGGTTCAGATCGTGTGTGTGTGTGTGTGTGTGTCCGTGTCCGTGTCCCAGTACCACTTACTCAATCATTAGCTTGACTTTGTTAAGCCACAGAACACCCCTCTGTCAAAATGTGCATCACGCTGCGGTGCAGTGTCCCACCTGACAGTACATCCTCTGATCTGCATCATCTGACTCCACCTCAGCCAAGGATGTGCCTCACACCAGGCAAAACAAATTAATACGCCACAGAGAGCTCATGGATTCATCTGCTTCATTATGAGCACCTGCATGCTCTAGATGATGAATTAAAATAATTTCTGTGATTCAGGGAGGGTGGCCAAGCTCACCAGAGGATTTGTGATGCATCCGTGCAACAGCTTTAACTGTTACTGTATTATATCTAAAGGAAAGGAGAAACCTGATTTTGTTTTGACCCTGTCATTTATGTAAATGTGGTGGAAAAAATGTTAATATAATGCATTCCAGTATGTTCCCACCACAGACTATCCATAGCTATAGTGCAAGTACAACTTTTTCCTAATTACCTGAGAAACCAGGATATGATGCATTGGATTAAAACACATCAGTACATTATCTTTCTTCACAGAGACTGGGATGGGATAATAGATTTATCATTACGGTGTTTTTTTTTATCAACATCTTCTGCTTCATCCATAATAAATGTGTATTTTATAATAGTTATAGATAAATAAGCATCTTGGTCGTGTCATCTTGTGCTCAAGGACGATTTGATGAATCAGTGGATAGACATAATTGTTTTAGTTTAAGTCAAACATATCGGCTATTTAAGCGCTGAAGCACTAAGGTGTTCTGCCAGTGACGGGCAGTTAGCAGGTTTTATCACTCTATGGCTAATGGATGAGATGCTTAATGTCAGCGACTTTGAACATTGTACAATTATTATTCAGCTTCAAAACAGCTGCGGTGCAGTGTAGGACCTCTCTAAAATACAAGGAAGGGTCCAAGCAGGGGAATAACAGCTCTGTATAACATCGGTGAGCTGAAGCTTGTCTTTGAATGCACAACTCATTCAACCTTGAAGAGGATAGACCGCATCGACACAAGACTGCACACAGTGCGGTTCCTTTTGGCTTACAGACTAAAAATGGTCATATGAAAACGAAAACCAAATCATCTGACTATCTGTAGTGTCTTCAGTGCTAATCTCATAGTTAATTCCAATTATGATCTACGCATAGATCTAAAAATAATATATTTTTTGTTTTAGTTTAAAAAAAAAAGGTTCTTGACCCACTCAGTGCATTTAAGAAGAAAAATGGGTCCTAAAGAAATACCCAGCAGCTGTGCCTAATGAAGTGTGTATGTAATCAATGTGTATTATGATATAATTTAGAACCGCTTTTGCACTCAAAGTACACATTAAACTTAGCAGATGACTACGCTTGTTTTGGCCAATTGATAAAAAGGCTATAATGTAGGAATAATCATATGTAATAATGTGAAAGAGGTGAGTGGTTCACAAGTTGAAGGCCGCTTAGAATCACAATACAAATTTGAGGGGTGGCAAGACGCTTTTCAGGTTAAAATAAACCTTTTTTGCAGAACAAACTTTTTTTTTGGCAGTTCTGCCAGCAAGTGTTGAAACGATATTCTCTTGCTGTGGGTTTTTTCAGCCAGTCAGATTTTGGGTGACTGTCAAATCTAAAAATCCTTTGCAGCCTTCCTCTCCCATTAATGTCATTTGGATTTTCCAGCTGCCAATAGGTAATTTAATGTTGTCTTTATCACTTCAGCGTGACACTGTGCACCCAATCACATAATGCCAGATTTTCCAGCTCCTCTCTGCAGTGTGTGTCACTCTCAAATTTACCCTTGCTAAAAATAACAAGGTGGGATAGAGGTGGCAGTGACCTGTCTACAGTGATTGTCTTTGGCACAGAATTTTAATAAGGGTTTGCAGCAGATGCAGAACCTGTAATGGCTTTATCCAGAACATTTCTGTTTTGGTAACCAAATAAAGAAACTAAAATGAATGTGCATGACAGTATTTAACAGTGTTTTTTCCTCACATGCTCTCCTGAGATGGGAACTCCATAATAATCCATGAAGCTCTTCCTTTCCCTTCCAGATTACTACCAACATCTTCCGGACTCTCCCACCAAGTGAAAACCCTGACTTTGACCCAGATGAGGATGAGCCCAGCCTAGAGGCTTCGTGGCCTCACATCCAGGTAAGAGTCAGACGCTGTATGTTATCAACGTATGTTAAAATTGCCAATGAATAATGCATCTTTATAATTATTTTTGCAGTTGGTCTATGAGTTCCTCCTGCGCTTTCTGGAAAATCCTGACTTCCAACCAAGTATTGCAAAGCGCTACATTGACCAGAAATTTGTTCTGCAGGTGAGTTTTTTCTTGCCTGCAATCTTTCCTCAGATCTTTATGTTATAAACAGATCAACTTGGTGTGTGTGTGTGTGTGTGTGTGTGGTCATAGTAGCGCTACCAAAACAACAAATCTAACAGTGGTTTTGGTATCCTGGTAGTTCTAAAAGCTTTAATGGGCCATTCCATCCCCTGGAGAACCTGCTAATACGCACAAAGCTAAGCCATGTGATATGTAGAGTTATTGACTTCATCATGCTAATGTTCTCTACAACTAGCATAGCCATAGCTGAGAATAGAAAGATGTTTTGGTCTGGTGTGTACCTGTTACGTCTGTTAATGACATCTCTAGTACTGCCAATGGGAGCACATTCTGTGCATTTTTAGCCTGGAGATGTGTTTAACTGATAAATAAGTGAGGAAGCAGGAAGGAGTTCAGTGATGCCAGTGAAACACTCTACAGTATAGTGTCATTTGTATTGTTTAGATCACTCAGCTCAGCTCTTTGGGACCAAACTAACAACCAGTTTATTAGTGAGAACATAGCTGCATACCAATGTTCTGCTGCTAGAAGATCAACCAGTGTTCAGTACTTCAAACAGCCCTCAACATGGGGAAACAACCATATGTGGAGATGTTGCCAGAAGGTCTACTCAGGGTGTATTTTAGGTCTTCTTGTCAGGGAGCACTGATACAATTATTTACAGCGTGTTTGCAGTTTTCTTATTATGAAAAAGGGTAATGTTTTCAAAGGGGTTTTTCTAATTGTTCTGTTATAATAAGACTAAACCTTCAGACAACTTCACCTGGATGAATGAGAATCTCCCTTCTGTTTAATGCTCCAGGTGTTTTTTATGAGCACCATAAAAGCAGGGTCAGTAATATGACATTGGAGGAACTCATGTAGGTGCATTTTATTCTTGACTTAAGGTAAAGGTTTCTACTGTTGCCACTGGGGTATTTAGGGACATGTGCTGCTCAGACTCATTACTCATATCCCAGTGTGACCAGCTGTGATTGAATATTGACAATACCTCTGGCACAAACAGCATGTCTAAATTACAGTCGGGCAGCTTTCATTTCCTAATAAAGCCAGGTCCACTGAGTATATCCCAATCAGTCCTCATTGATTTCTAAGTGAAAACGAGTCTTTTCCTACACTTCCTCACTCACTCGATTCAGTTTGATTATTCCCTCCTTTATCTTCATTACTGATTAAAATGCAGATTCATTTCTTAAATAATGGAGTAGACATTTAATCTGTCAGAGAACAATGCAAGGACTTCGTCATATGTTTTAGAACTTCAGGTTTTTTTTGAGCAGCATTGTAAAACTTTAAGATATTTACATTAGCATGATATAAACTATAAAAAGGAGTTTAATGAAGTGGAATCACTGTGTTGCTCCTGCGGGGGTTAAAGGCTGTGGTAGACAGTTAGGGCTTCACCCTTTTACTTGCTCAACTATTGAAAAACACCTTCCTGCGTTATAAAAACCAAACCTTTTTAACAAAGCTCCAGTTGCCACAAGAGAGCTGCTCATTTGCAACACAGTAAAAGCTGTTTGCTCCATTTAGCTCCCAGGCTTTAACAGGTGTACTGTAGCTGAATGAATATGAATCAGCAAACTGCAGGAGGGGGGGGTACGTGTCCATGATGAAGCCCTTTTCCTGGATATATGCAGGTTTAAAAATAGACTGTCAGCACTGTCACAGTGATGCTCATGGCATGTTGGTATAACATAAGTATCAAACTCTGAAGCTGATCTGAGCCTGAAAACCATCCCTTTGAACTCAGTGGCACTTGCTTGGCCGTCCTCGACAATGGAGTAACAGTGACTCATCATACATTACAACAGTCTTTTAACCCAGAGGCTCACGTTGTAGGGAATATAAAGTCACTGTACAGCACATTTATTCTAGAAGATGCTAAAATCTAAAAGAAAACTAAAATGATTAAAGGGGATAAGTCCATACTAATATAAAAAAAATATTCAGGGGGGGGGGGTAGTCATATGCTACCTAAACACTGCACGTGTACGCTAAGCCAAGTCTGTTATGTCAATCACATTACATCCCATTTTCTCACCACCTAAAGCAGAGAGTGGCGGGAGTAACGTCAGAAGGAATTATTGCATTTTGTGATATATGATATTGAGCTTATAATGCTACAGGGAAAAGGAGAAATGGCACCACATCACACAGCAAAGGCTGCATATTTAATAAATAACCAAGTTATTATGTTGGTAACAAGAAGTGATCTGTCTGCAGCTCAGCAGGTGATTGATCGCACCTTCACATCGTAGTCAGAACACAATGAGCCATACAGAATGGAGAAAAGTGCACCTGAACTAGCAGTTGTACTGTCTCTTTATCTTTTTCAGCTCCTGGAGCTGTTTGACAGCGAGGACCCGAGGGAGAGGGACTTCCTAAAGACAATCCTGCATCGGATTTATGGAAAGTTCCTGGGGTTGCGAGCCTTCATAAGGAAGCAGATCAACAACATTTTTTTGCGGTAAGTGAAATGTAAAAAAAAAAAAAAAAGGCAGCAACTAAACCTGTAAAACTGTGTCAAAGAGTTCTTTCTTCCTTTGTCCTAATTATTCTTTTGTTTTATTTGATCTGAGAACAGATTCAAATATATTTCCAAAAGAGAGAGAAAAGGTGTCTATTTCAAATAATGACAGTATAATATAATCACCATAAACAGGCTAGTTATAGTCCTGTGTGGCCTACTCGTCTCAGTAAAGTCAATATATTGATCTTTTTATAACTAGTCTCTAGATCTAATACGTTTATTTTAAATTCTTTGTACCTTTAATGAGCTAGTTGTTCGGAGTGATTTTTAATGTATGGAAATATACAAGCACACTTCAAAGCACTGTGAATAATAAAGTACTTTAAGCAAGGTTACAAGAATATTAGACAGACTTTCCACTGTAGAATGTTTCCGCGGTAAACTCAGGAACCAACAGTACCAGTGGACCAGAGGAACCACGGATTAAAATCTGTTCCTGTACAAGGGTTTCATTTGCCAAACAGTTATTTCTGCTGTTTGTGGCTTAGGATAGTATCACAACAAAGATTATATTAATCTCTTTAGTCCTACTTTTGAGATTCAGTCCACATCTTTGGAACAGAGAGGTGAAAAAAGATATCAGGCTCCCAACAGCAGCTTGTTTTTTATGACTCCTTTTGCTGCGTGACAATGGGCTTCAGATGATTGAAACAGGGGACACTTGATGTCATTTCCAACAGGCAAGGTGGCAAAATGGGTGCACCCACTTTGACCATCTGCCACTGAGGCTAAAAATAGTGCCACAGTTGTCATGCTCTATCTGTACATACCGCTGTTCCACACGGAGATGGAAATCGCTTACCAAACAGAGGAGATTAATCACGTACGCATCATTAACTCCTAACAAGCGGCAGCTTCCAGCTGAAAGACTTAATCTGTGTAAATCACGACTTCACAGATCTCAGTCTTTTTACCTCAAACAAGTGGCATAATAATCAACAAATATGTGTATGCAGGCTGCAAGATTTGTATGGGATCAACCAGTAGGTTAGACTTGTGTGGCCGTGTTTTCATTTTTTGGCACCAGAGAACATTTTGTTATTTAAGCGTAGCCCCCAATGTGCCAATATTTAATAGCAGCATTGTGAACAGCCAGAATCAATTGTCCCGATCTATGTGCTCTTGTGATATGTTTCATAATTTCTGTCATCGGTGTTGCCTGTTGCTGCTGCAGGTTCATCTATGAAACCGATCACTTCAACGGAGTCGCAGAGCTGTTAGAAATCCTGGGAAGGTATGTTTGCAACTCACAGTTAGGCGACATTAAGTTGGTTGTCAAACAGATGTTCACAGATTAGTTGATCAATCAAACAACTGCTAATATTCAGGTATTTTTCAAGCGGAAAAACACTGTAAATCAAAACTTCTATCAAGAAAACAAACAGTCACTTCTCTTCACCAATCATTATTTTTCTGTGTTAAAAAACATAAATATTTTTTCTCTTCACTGAGTTGATGATAAAGATTTTAGGCTGTAAAATATTTCATTAGTGTTTTACTTTTTACAAGTTGCATTGACTTTGTTCAGTGTGTGACAAACTGAATTTCTCATTTAATTTAATTAATTTTTCTCTATTTCTTAAAGCATCAGTGTCATGTCAGGTCTTTATTAAGTCACGGCGTGGCTGTAGATGGGTTTATGGTTTTAGACTTTTGTGCAGAATGTCGCGTGTGTATATTGGTGTGAAGGACTGACTCTGTTGCGGCCCCTAAGGCATTGAGTTGCTTTCATTTCACTGAATTCTTTCCATATTTCTTTTGCTCTTCAGGAAATTATTATTCAGAGTTATGCCCGCTCTGATCTTTGAGTATTTGGTTTGTGCTTTAGACATTGCCCTGTTGTTTCTCTTGTTTGCAGTATCATAAATGGGTTTGCTTTGCCTCTAAAGGCAGAACACAAGCAGTTTTTGATGAAGGTCCTGATCCCGTTACACACAGCTAAGGGACTGGCTCTTTTCCATGCACAGGTAGAAACTAAATTCTACTTTAATTTCTTTATATTTCTTTCCTACTCAAATGCCATATGGCTGCCTGTCACATAAAATATTTTATTCACAAGCTTTTGCTTTAAAAGCGCCAGAAAGATTTCCTATACTAGGCTTCTAAAGGTTCGTCTCTGCAGGACTGGACACCGTCGTGAAATAATCTCTGTGCTATAGCATCTTCTAGTGGCTCTGAAATGAAAATGCACTGATGATATTTGCATGCCAATATATATATTTTTAAAATTACCACCATGGGTAGGTTTTCACCCCCAATACATCAAATATCTAAAACCTTTAATTCTCTCAGATATAGTTTATTCGGGTCATCAGGCTTCTACTGTCAGTATTTTGGGAACAGGTTGTTAATTTTCCCTTTTTTTTAACTCCTTTTCTCAGCTGGCTTACTGTGTGGTCCAGTTCCTGGAGAAGGATCCTACGCTCACAGAGCCGGTAATTGTATTTTTTTTTTTTAATCATTTTTATAGCTGTCCCACTCAAAGCACAGACCTCCAAGCGCCAAATTTGTCTACGCTGCAGAGATATTTTTAGTAGGTGCTATAAACCACCCACTTACACAGGCTGTAGAAGGTTTTTTTCTTACAGAAAAAGAAATTCTCAAAATAAGTCTTTGTTTTTTGTGCAGGTGATTCGTGGGCTCCTGAAGTTTTGGCCTAAAACCTGCAGTCAGAAAGAGGTATTTAGTATGTCTATACAAACGTGTACATATCTGATGCATATCTGATGGTCCACTTTATGATCTCCATCTTTGGTTCAATTAGGTGATGTTCCTGGGTGAAATTGAGGAGATTCTGGATGTCATTGAGCCAACACAATTCAAGAAAATCCAAGAGCCGCTGTTCAGGCAGATCTCTAGATGTGTGGCTAACCCACATTTTCAGGTATGCAGAGAATAATCCTACCAAAATCTGGTGCAGATCAATGGCAACGTCAGTGATGAATGAATGACCTATTTCTAGATGTGCCTAATGTACTGACAATTGAGGGTGTGAAACGGCACAGCTTATATAATAGAAAACGGACACATTTACACAAAAACTGTACATCTGAAGGAGGTTTTTGTCTCGTCCCTTCTCTGAAGGAACACTGTTCAATACATGACAATCAAAGAGGTGATTAAGTAGAACGATTTGTCATCACAGGTGGCAGAGCGAGCGCTGTACTTCTGGAATAACGAGTACATTCTCAGCCTCATGGAGGAGAACATTGACGCGGTCCTCCCCATCATGTTCAGTAGCCTGTACAGAATCTCCAAAGAGCACTGGAATTCGTAAGTACTCTCGCTAAAGAAGGTTGTTTGACTAACGAAATGTGAAGACGCACATGACGCAACTTTGACATCACAACCTTCACTGAAAAGAGGAGAATCTCAGCAAAGGCGTTCCCGTCTTTATAATGTTTCTGCACTGTGCTGTGTTTAAGGTTTGTTTACTGTTTATTGTGGGGTGAGTTTGTTTGTGTTTTTAAAAATCACAGACTTTGTAATTACTATACAGAAGATACTGTTGAACTCACCCTTTATATCTGTTCCACCAAACATTCTGAAGCGATTACCCAATGAGTCAGAGCTGCCCTGCGGAGACACATACTTTCTTCCTCATAAAATGCCAACAGAGCATATTTTGAAGTTTGTCTGTCCATGTTTACTTCTTTATTGTTGGCGCATCACGGCGTGACATTGTGAACAGGCGTGAGAACTGAAGGTTTATAGTGTTTACAGGGAAACTGCGTCCTGAATGTTTTACTCTGATGCCAGCAATTCTCTGCTGTGTTGCAGGACAATTGTAGCTCTGGTGTACAATGTGTTGAAGACACTGATGGAGATGAACTGCACACTGTTTGATGAGCTTACCTCCTCCTATAAATCAGACAGGCAGCGGTGAGTAACAGTATGACACAAGAGCCAACAATCTGATTTCTACATGTTGTTCATCCTGTGGGCTACAATCATTTAAAAAAATCAGGTGGTAACTAAAATGTACATGTAATCAAACGGATAACTTTCTTTTTCTCACAAACATTGAAGGGATTTATTGCTCTAAAGTCTCTAAAGAACTGCTGGTTGTCTTTTCTGCAGGTAGTTTAACTAAATGCTTTAAGTGCTGGGCCAAACCTGAGACATCATGGAAACTGGTTTATTTTTCATCAACAACAACTTTACAGACACGATGTGTGAATGTGCCTCTAAACAGAAATGCATTCATAGTAATATGACAACCTAAAAGAAAGGATTCAGTTGTACTCATAAACAAGCCAAAGATCCACAGAAATAACCGAACACACACGACTCCATCCTTCGCTCGGCTCGTTCATAACGCCAGAAAATAAAACTTTCTGCAGGATCCAGCCTGCTTCCTGAGCGTCTTGTTTTACTGCCACGGTTTTGGGGCCTGTGTGGATCTGTATGGATTTTAGTGATGACGTTCTTTATTGATCCCTTTGGGGAAATTGTTGTCGGACAGCTGCCAGACAGTACATGTCCAAGCTGCTGCAGTGTACTACGAGGTACTCCTCGACGTGTAGCCAGCCCACTTGCTTACTGTTATATACCGTTTTGTTTCTGATGGGTTTTTTAATTAATAATTTATTCAATAATAAATAACTGTTTTCAAATGTTGTCTTCCCAGTGAAAAGAAGAAGGAGCAGGAGAGGGATGAGTTGTGGAAGAAGTTGGATGAGTTGAGAATCGGCAACACCCCTCTGGTCCAGAATAACAGCCACGGACTGTCGAGTGTCCAGAACAACAACAACAACAACAGTAATAACAATATTAGCGACAACGAGGACAAGAGCGCTGGTCCTGCTGCTGCTGTCACCACAGGCAACAAAGACCCTGATGTCGCTGTGGCTAGTGAGAGCACTGCATGTGCCAAATGACAACGGATTTCATTTTTATTCCGTAATGGTTTAACATGGTGTTCAGGGCCGTCAGGGGAGGTTTAACAGAGACGGCGAAAAACCACAAATTACACCTCAACAGTATATTAATCTACTAGAGTGACTTAGAGCGCCAGCCTTTCTTTGGCAGCAAAAAATATATATAAATATATATATATTTCAACTTCAGACTTTTTCGGGGGGGATGTTACAGTGGGGCTGCAGTATATTGTTTATTTGTCTGATCAAAGATTTATCCTTTCACATTTAGTTTCTTAACTGAAAATGATTTTCTTTTGTTCTATTCATTGTATGATACATTGGCGGGGAGAAAATAATAATGACTTGAATTTAATGTTTCCGGTTGTGCTGCACTTAGACAAGCTCAATAGCTATTTAAGGATGTCTATTTTTTAATGTGCTTTTCCTTGTTGCTGCCAACACTTGGGTGCAAAACCTTAGGAAGAAAGGAACTGCAGATTTACTAGGTATAAGTGGGACCAGATGTAAGATGAGTAATTTCATGTCCATTAATGTACAGAAAAGAGCTGTTGTCAGGAGAAGCTGGAGGACCATGCACCTCCTGTCAGAGAGCAGGAGGAACATAGCTCAAAGAGAGAAAACCCCAGATATGCAGTAACAGTTTACACTTACATATTTCTGAGAATATTTTCATGCTTCAGGTGTTACGGTAAATATTTTTCTATATCTGGGTGAAATCATAAGGCTGAGTTGTAACAAAATACCTGTGTTTCTAAGATTATTTACACTAAAGTATTTAGCGATGGCTCTCAAACCAATACAATGTTTTTCAGCCCGACTGGAAGTAAGGCAGTAGTCTGACATTTTGAGAAATACACTTCTTTTCTTTCCTGCTGAGAGTCGGGTGAGGAGGTTGGCTGCTCCGTAAATATGAATCTGCAGTTAGGTTAGCTTAAAGACTGGAAACAGCCCGGCCGAAGGTAACATGAAGCATCTGTTGGCACCTCTGCAGCTTTTTGATTAACAAATCGTAGAGGTGTGTTACCTTTGGACGGGGCCACCCGTTTCCTGCCTTTGCAGAGGTAACGGCTTCTGGCTTTAACTGTGAGAGTTATTAAGTCTGAGTCTCCAAATGTCGAACTGTCCGTTTAAAAGAGCTGATTAAAAGAAAACGATGCATATGAGACCTACAGTACTATATTTTTCCAGAGTATTGATGAAGCAGATATTTTTGAACGTTTAATTTTGCAGATAGATATTTGATGTGCTTGTGTTAGTGTGGAGGCTACTTTAAGGGAAATGCCACTTAGTTAAAGCTTTTATGTACAGTATAATGTTTAGGAGAATCGGTGTGTAATCTTCAATCTGACTGCCACAGATCACATGATCAACTCACAGGAGTTTTTAAATTGAACGTGTTTCCTCTGGAGTGTCTGCCGTCTTACTTGTAAGTTCGTATTTTAGGTCTTTTCTGATGCCTTCTCTGTCAGTACAGCATTCCGACCTCTGTGACGTAAAAAAGAAAACTGTGTGGGGAACCTGTTTTGTAATCACAGATCTTATTTAGGTTTCACCATCAAATAAAGTCTACTTTATCTTTCTACCCAAAGCATAGCCTCCTTTTTCTCAACAGTTGTGCGTTAAAGTGCAGCACCATCGGTCGTCAACAGATGGTGCAAGATCCTTTCTTCTGTCCGTCATCAGCACACAGCTCCTCAGCCACTGCAAGGAGTAGGTGCTGCTTTACATAACAAACCTAACAAAAGTATGAAATAAGAAAGGATTGTTTTTATTTTAAAGAAAGACATTACACATGTAAGCAAACCTTTAGTCATACAGACACTTCAGCGAGGTTCAACGTGAAGCACAAATCTAAGTCCGGGAGAAAGGTGGTGCTACGAGATGTTTTAGAATAGTTAACAGTGTTTTGAAGGGTGATAGTGAGGCTGCTGAGGAGGCAAAGTTAGATCTTTCTGTGTGGTTTATGGACCCCCATGTGCCAGCCTGCACAGGACAAGCATAAGTACAAGCTGTGTAAAGACTGATTTGTTTGGTGTGGAGAGGAAACCTGCAGGAGGACATGTGGTCACCATGGTTCAGTTGGTCATTAATAATGACCTTTAGATTCCCAGCTGACTGTGTCGGGAAGGACTGGCTGGAAAAACAGGTAAGACTGAAAACGTGATGCCCTTCTCAGATAACACAGGCAGGAGGAGCTGATGATTTTCAGTGTGAAGGCTGCAGATGGGTCGAGATTAGGAGAGAGTACCCAACAAAAAGCAAATATGATTAAATTGTAAATATACAAACTGAGTAAGACTAATTAAACCAGTTTACTAGATACACTCAAAGTGCTGTTGAATTTTAGCTTTGTTGTTGTTTGTAGCCAACTCCTTTGGTAAAGGTTACAGGTTTTACAGTACTGTAGCAACACACGCATGCACTGTATTTGAAAAGATCAAATGTCACATTAGGTTAGAAGTTTTTTTTTAATTACTCATAGTAACTAGTACTTCCAGTATGCAGTAACAGCCAGGCTGCAGTAAAACTTGAATGATGCATCTGTGAACTCAGGACATTTGTTTTCTGTCGGAGCTGAGAGGAGGGTTAACACTGCACTCGGACAGATGCCCTCAGCTCTTTGTCTTGGTTTGGACTCGGAGCGGTTTTGTTTGGTTGAAAAGAAAATCGTGTTCCATTCACTAGAGGGACATCAGTGCAGTCTGCTAGAAAAAGGCATTAGCAGCCTCCAGTGCTCTCTCATGCCCTGGGTTAAACTGGGCTCACATAGGTTTCAATCTGTATCTGCTGTACGGTGAACAAACTAAATGTTTGTTTCCTGCTAAATATTAACAAAACATTTTTTATAGTGAGTCAACTCTTACAGGGAATCTGTAGTTCCGCTACATAGATAAATAATGTGTTAGAGATGTGACTGTATATTTCTGTAAATAACAATAATTATTAAATTATATTTTTTATCTACTCAAATTCATTACTTTAGAAAAAATAAAGAAAAACACAGATGTTCACTCATCTTCCTCGTTGATCGTTACACTTTTACAAGCTTGACAACACGTACACAGCCTCTGCTTTCCTCAGACCCTTGAACCCATATCCATAGATCACAATGTCATGTGACATTGTGATCAACATTTCATCACAATCGACATTGTGATGAAATGTACATTTTGAAGAGTTTTAAAGCAGAGTAAGACGATTGTTGAAACTAGCTCACGTGATTTAAAGTCCCAGATGTGTAAATGTACCAATATGATTATTTAAAAATACTAAATTAGTAAGTCTGTTTCTGACAATCCAACTAAGTAAAAGTGTCAAGTACAAACATCAGCAAAGCACTGATGCAACTTATCGGGAGAAAAAGCACTCACTCTGCAGGAAAGTAGCATGACGCACATGCACTCAGTACCCAGCAGTCACTTGTTTTTTTGCTTTCTCCAGCCTCCATGGAAATGTAAGGAGTGTCTTAAAAGCCTGGGTACGTCTGCGAAGGCACCTTTAGGTGAATGACACTTGAATAGAAACTAATCACATTCATTATAGACATTTTGACT
Source organism: Microctenopoma stevenorrisi (assembly GCA_032270685.1). Classification (NCBI taxonomy): domain Eukaryota; kingdom Metazoa; phylum Chordata; class Actinopteri; order Anabantiformes; family Anabantidae; genus Microctenopoma; species Microctenopoma stevenorrisi. The sequence continues at coordinate 11,326,534 of JAUMTR010000016.1, forward strand.
TGCCAGTTATGGGCGTAGCAAATAATATCATTAACGTCTTTGTAGCATTTCAGTAATTGCTGGAACTGAGTCATTGCTAAAGTTATTATTTCAACCTGTGCTTTCTTGCTTTAAAAAGGTAATTACTGTGAAAGGTGCAAAAATCTGAATGATTTGGAAAATCATATCGCATCTCATCATGCAGTGCCTGAGGGCCCAGAGATCATGAACCTGTCCTGTGGATGAAGGCGTTTCTCTGGCTTCTATGAATCTCTCAGGGGCAATAAGATGTGTAGATAAAATGACATTAAGACAGTTTGGTCGTTGCCCAAAATGTCTCTCACAGGGTGGCAACGTAACTCCATCCTCCTCGTGGATGCTTTTTTTGTACCCTTAAAACAACCTGTTGCGACATCTCACCCTTAGTTGTGGTGTGTTTGAGCTTGTGTTGGTCTTGATGAAGATGGTGAGACGGGCGAAATGCACCTTTAAACAGTAATCAACTGAAAAAGGTTAATGTAATGTTTAAAAGCAATGTGATGCATGATACTGGTGCTTTGGTTTATACTCGTGGTGATTTGTAGTCATGAGATCAGGAGTTAATACCTTTATTTTTAGGATGTAATTGCTTAATGCAGCATTCATGCATGCAGTGTGCTTCACCACTCACCGGGCTGTGAAGACACGTGTTGTCTCTGGGACTCCACATCTACTGGAGGAGTAACGCCTCTCCTCCCGAGAGCCGAGTCAAAGCTTCTGGATCACATCACACGCCCCGCCGTATTTTTTTAACGGAGCAGAGCTCTGGCTTTGTGTTACCATGGTGACGCATCCGCCTGCATAAAAAGGAAGCCAGCCTCAATGCACACGCATCTCAACTTGTGAGACAAATTCGTATTTTTCCTGCAACAACAGCAGAAATAGTATCAACCGATGCCTCTGGACTCGTGTGATGACAACCAGACCGTCTCTGTGTTCACCTCAAAACTGACCCCTGCTGCTGACATATGTGTGGGACTGGCCATCCTCTCTGTCGGTATGTGTATGTCTCTGTTCCTTTCTACATCCCATGAAAACACTGTTCCGAGGGATCTAGAGGACAAGTTAGATATTAAATGCGATAAATTTTCTACTTATTGGAAAATAGCTACAGGTAAAGTTATTACATAAAACGTGCTGCGGCTACTTCAACTACCTAAAAATGTGGTTTCTCAGACTCTTTTGTCACTGAAAACATCGTATTACATACTTTATTGGACTGTAAATTCAAAATGTAATTCTAATAAATCTCCCACTACAGCAGGAAGATCAGTATCATTTCTAAATGTCTAAATTTGATAGCAGGTGAACTGAATGTGTTTCATTACTTCATTAGGAACAATTTAACTTAAAGTTTACACAGTAAAGTATTCAACTCAAAGTCACCATTTAAATTCATATTCTAAGCTTTTGTCATGGAAATTATTACAGTTTGCCCTTACCATTTGAATGCATTGTTTATTTATTGTTTTTCAGTAACAGAAACTGAGACTATTCCATCTGCACATAGCTCCTTGTGTGCATGAAAACACCACCTTATGTTAATAGAAAATGCTAAATTAGCTGACAACACTTCGAAATGATGAAGGTGTGCCTTCACAATGCAAAAGTGCATATGTGCATGCACTCATTTCGATTTCATTAGATTATTCATTAGGCTGCAGTAATGACACATAACGCGTTTCCTTTGTCTGGTGTCAGTTTTATTTAAAGCTGCATTCCCTGGTATTTTTTTATTATTTGTCACAGTATTTCTGCTCTATGTGTTTGAACTCTTTTTTATGCCCTGCCTTTTTTTAATGTTTGACTACTCTTATCAGAAGTCCTTTAGTAAAAAAGCTGTGGACCTCAGTGCAGACCAAATCTAAACACTGTGTAACTGTTTACACCGCTTGCTCTGACCCCAGTGACAAAAAATCCAAACATTTTCACAGCTATTATTATTACTTAAATTTCATACTGAGCTGTCCTTTCTCTGTCGTCTAGTTGTGCTCTCTGTTCTGGGCAATGGGCTGGTTCTGGTGATCTGTTACCGCAGGAGGAAGAAGATGGTGGGTTCTGAGTTGCTGTGCGTCAACCTGGCTGTGGTCGACTTCCTCGGCTGCATCTGTTTCTACCCGCTCTCCATCCTGTCCTCCTTCCATCACGCTTGGCTGGGAGAAAACATCACGTGCGTCTACTACGGCTTCGGCTGCTACGTTTTTGGCCTGTGTGGCATGTTCACCATCGCTGCCATCAGCATCATCCGCTACCTGAAGACCTGCCACAGCTTGTTTTATGGTGAAGGCTGCTGTTGTTGAGTGGTTCTTATTAAAACTTATTAAGAGTTAAATGGTGGATGGACAGGGCTAACAAAAGTTTAAAATGTAACTTAAAAACTTTTTGACATTTTTGATGTGAAATATTGGTAGAATGTGTCTGTGAAGATTCTCAGTCATTCAGGTGAACTTGTCTAGAAGCTGAGTCATGGAAGCTGGATAAGAAAGAACAAGAAAGAAGTGGTAGAATGTGCTTTTACCTTCGAAAGAGACAACTGTCTTTATCCCAGACCTAAGCTTAACAGCTGCTGGCATCTTTACTGATCATGAGATTAATATACATATATATATATATTTTTTGTTCTACAGCTGTGTGGCTGGAAGGAGCCAACATCTGGATAGCGTGCTGCGCTATCTGGCTGGTTGCTACAGTGTGGTCCAGTTTCCCTCTGTTCGGCTGGGGCGAGTACGTCCCTGAGCCTTACGGACTGTCCTGTACCATCGCCTGGAGTGGTTATCACACCTCAACGAAGGACGCCTTCTACGTCATCTGCTCCTTTGTCTGCTTTACACTGGTCCCTGTCCTCCTCATTGTGGTGTCCCAGTGTCAGATCCTGTGCAAGGTGTCACGCTTCTCCTACTCGCTGTCTGCGAGAGGCATCCGCAACAACCTGCACCACACCGAAAAACGACTCTCAGTGGTGAGCAAGGGCCAAAGTGACTTCACTGAGAACTTTTGTTCTAAAGAGACACAGGTCTTCAACTGTCTTGAGACATGGTTGCAGAGAAAGAAACACACTCTATGTAGTATTGTCTTAGCTGCAAAGTTAAATTTACTTCATACATTTGTATTTTATTGGTTTCATTCACATTAAACATCAAGGACTTATAAACAAAGTCCATGTGGACAGTTTAGGAGACAGAATAAAAAAGGAAAAGAAAGGAATTGTCTTCTTATAGTGTTATATACAGGCTGTGGTGACTAAGAAGGGCACATTTTAGGACATTTCAGCGCTTTTAGAAACAGAGAAGAGCAGACTTCTTCTGCTCTGCTGCTGAAAATAAAGACCTAAATTTAAGAACTTTTAGCATGTGACTCATGCTGTCACTTTGCCTGAGTGTACAGTCACTGTGCACATGACTGCAGGAGATAACTAATCAGAGATCTGACCACATGACCTTTGCTTCTGTTTTTTACGAGTCTCTGAGGAAATGTATAGTTATGTGTGATCACAACCCATTGTTTGTGTTTCCAGGGTTACATTGACTCGTTATAATTTTTTTCTTCGTCCTGCAGATGTTTTTCTGCATCAGCCTGGGTTTTGTGATTGCCTGGGCCCCGTATGCTGTTGTGTCCTTCCTCTTCATTTTCCACAAGGATCATCGATACATGCCTCCCGAGGGCTTTGTTTTTCCCGCTCTCTTTGCCAAAAGCTCCCATATCTACAACCCGCTCATCTACTTCTACTTCAACAAGACTTTCCAGCGAGAGGTGCGCTGCCTGCTTCTGTCCTTCTGCCCCAAGCTCGGGGGAAACCGAGTTGGCGATCACATGACCGCGGCCCATCAGGCCCGGTACCCCATCCACATTCAGCTTCAGGAACGAGGCTGCGTCCAAAAGAAGAATTTCAGCTTGTCTCAGGACAGAACTCACAGCAAGAGCAAGAGCAAGAGCAGAAGCAGGGCAACACACACCAGCAGCCAACCTCGTCATGGCCGGCTGGCGTACACCTGCTGGGGTTCCATGTCAAAGAATATCCCCACCATCTTGCACAACAAACCTGCCAAAGACTCCCTGCCAGTCTCTATATGAACTCTTCTGTCACTGTCAGTATTTACAGCATCACTGATTATTTAGGAGACACAGCTCGAGTTATTTCTGCGTTATGAACAATACAAACATACTTGCAAACAAACAACAGCGGAACGAATGTTGCACCCAGGACTTATATGGTGAATGAACAGATTACCTGTTACGTCGTGCTTTTGTCTTATGCAGGTGTCTTTTCCTCTCTCGTGCATTGTCAGTTAAAGAAGCCACAGAGCGATCATGTCAGCCGGCGAGCGGCTCGGTGCAGCTCTACAGCTCAGTGTGCTGGGTCACCGTTATGGCACAGCACAGGTGGAGGTGAAGAAAACTGACGTTGTGATTCCTGTGTTTTCTTTAGCCAGTTTACCAGGCCATCACATTTGTCAGGTCAAATCGACTGCCATGAAATTCAGCGCACACACCTAAATTCACCGAAGGTTGAATTCTGCTGTCATTGAGTCAGAATTTTAATTTGTCAGTACTTGACTCCACACTGGCCTCCTCTGTAATTACTTTCCACTGCTGATTGTTGAAACCTAAAATGCTGAACTAAGATGCACATTGCAAACATTGCTCAACCTCGACATGTTCGTGCTGTTGCTGTGACGTCTGGTCCCGTGCTAATCTTAGCCTTTAACTGAAAAGTGCTGCTGTGACGACTTCGCTTTACTTGTCAGACGCTTGTATCCAAAGTGACTTACAAGCAAATGCCATTTGGGTTCTGCAAATTCTGAGTTACAACAAACTAAAAGCCCTGATGAGACCCAACTTGTCAAGAATGAGACGGGGTGAAAAGGAGAAAAATAAGCGAAGAACATGCTCGGAACTGTTAAGTGCTAATGTAAGCTTAAAGCAGGTTCAGTGTGTGTGTAAGAAATGGTTTCACTATTTCAAATATCTGTAATATTTGGATTAAGTTTTTGTTAAATGCTAACTTTGGCACGCTGACTGATTGTCTGTCTTTAGGTGTACTACTAACTGTAAATGTGTCCTTGTAGTCACAAAAAGAGAAACTGTATTGAACATTAAACGAATGATATAATGCAGTATTTTAACTGAGAATAATAAAAAGTTCAAAACTCTTGTCAGACTGTAAATACTACTTAGATACTTAAATATTCCCTTATTTCGATTCAGTTCACAGTCTATGTCTCTGGTGATTATTCAGCTTCATAAATAGTTGGAAATCAAATTCCCTCATTGAGCAGAATCTTCATCGAACGTCTTAATCCTCCATCTGTGTGATTTAACAGATTCATGCATGTTAAAGAGTCACTTATCTGAATTTCAGTTTAAAGCGTTTCTTATTCTCTATTGTGGCACAAATGAAACATGTGAAGCGTATTTATGCATGTGGAGGAGACAGGGTGAGGAAGTGCATGACTGTCTTCGTTTCAGACGGCCTTCCTAACGCTTGATAGCACTACTTACGTGTTCCTGTGGCTGTTTCACGAGTCTTTGAACTCAAGGATTCAGGTGAACATCAAGGATTAATCGGAGGCACAAGAAGATTAGACTGACAAAGAAGGGTTTGCTATCAGGTTACAACTTGAACCTAGAACTAGGGTTAGTGGCCCAAACAGCAAATTCCACTTGTTTATGTATGGTTAGCATTGTAAATTTAAAAAGCAGGCAATGCAATTGTTCAGACATTATCAATATAAAGGTTTTCACTTAGGGGTGTTGCCTATTGTGTGTGCTTTGAGAAAAGTTTTTAAAAGTTTTAAAAACTTTTAAAAAAGAAAGTAAAAAGCCGCACAGGAGGGAAATCAGTCTGTGGCATTTTAATTACAGTACTGACACTGCCAATCAATACTCACACACACGTGCAGCCACCTTTAAATGTCGATTAAAGGAATGATATGTCAAACTGCATAATGTGCAGTGGGGACAATAATTGAACATATCCGTGGAATAAGCGTAGCCCATCATCGCTGCTACTCAGACAGCCAGTCATAGAAACAGCGACCTACTCTGAATTGGCTCCACGCTGAGCTTTTGACGACAGGATGAGAATCATTAACCTTTCCAGACAAGCACAAATTGATTTGTCCAAACAAAACTCTGGTAATAAAAGGGTAAAAGTGTTTGTTTGACTGTCCCCCTGCTGATAAGTTAGTGGAGTAAGTGGAGTCTGCATGTTTAGTCCAAATAGCTGCAGGTCAGATGAAGATCCTGAAAATTGTTGAGCCTATTTTGTGTTATTTATTGAGCAAAGTTAGAGGTAATGCCGTCTCATTATCCCCCCAACAATCCGGCAAGAGGGGTAGATTATCTCTGAGATTTTACATGTGATGTTATTATGACAAAGACAAAGTGAATCTCATTCCAGCAGATGCATCCGTTTTGTTAATGTTTTATTTATTAAAAAATGAGTTTGCTTAATTGAAACAGCAGTAAATGTTCACAGATATCAGTAAAGAGTAGAATAAATTCCGATATGATCGTGTTTGTGTGCAACATGCATGATTTCTCTCATGTCTTAAGAATCATCTCAGATAATCTCTAAATTGGAAATACTGAATTAGACAAAACTTTATACAGTTCTTTACATAAATAAGCAGAATACTAAATAAATATTTAATAATAACAAATGTATTATGTCGGCTACATATAATGTGTTATTAAAAAACTAAAATTCCACAGTTGTTAATACAGTGACTCATCCCTCTGTTGTTTGTCTGTATAAAACTTTCACACTCTGTTGGGGATTCCTGCTAAATCTGTTCAATCACTCACCTTTTTTTAACTTTCATCTCTGTTGTCACTTTTCGCCAGTGCGTCAGTTTGCTGGTTCTGTTCTTTAAATGTTACCTTGCTCATGTTCTTCTTCCCTCTTCTGCTTCCAGCACCACCATCAGTCTAGACCTCCGGGATTCTGTCTGGCTCTCATTTCACCGGTCTACCTGTTCAGAAGCTTCTATTTCTCCAAAGTCACTTTCTGTGGTCACATACGCACTCAGCATTGATCTGTTCTCATTAAACTACTGCTGTTAGGTTTTCTCCAACGGTGAGCTTTCTTTGCTACAGTACTTTTTCAAATACACTAAGGGGATACAATAAAACACTTTAACATATTTTTTCATTTCATATTGACTATACATGAAATGCACAGAATAAAAGCACAATGAGCCATTTTAGATGCAGAGCTTTGACCTATGACCTGTGGGTTTTTATGGAGATCATAAATATATCCTCGGGTTTACATATTATACATTTTATTACAAATTCTTTTAATGAGTTATATTAACACAACTTCAAGGTTAAGCAAAGAAAAATCAGTCAATATATTCAATGTTCTCTGTTATTTATACAGCAGATTGCATTTATAAGCATTGGTTATTCAAAGAAGAAGTGTTTGGTTTAGTCTGATAAACCGATAAACTAAAAAGTTATCATGACAATCGCACATTATAAAGAGACACAGAGAGGAAGTCAATGTGCAACTATTCAAGTACGCTTGAGGGAAACGGGGCCAACCCTGTTTTTTGGGAAAATGGCTGCCATGGCATCTCACCTCATTAGCCTGGAAATGGGGACGTGGCGACAGGCCCCACGACGATCTCATTATGGAAGTTGCCTGGCTGCAGTGTAACAGGACGGGCTGGGGCTGAGGGTCTTGGGAGGGGTGGCTTGGATCAGTGCACTGCCGCAGATTCATGTCAGGCACAAAAAGCCCTCTCATCTTTTGTGTTCCAGCCAGACCTCCATTGTTCTAACCCTCATTAGCACCAGTTAGAAGAAGCTGAGCAGGACAGGATGAATCATTCTGCAGTCGCTCCCCTGCTCGTTCACTGCAGGAAAATCACCAACTGCTATAGTCTATACTTTTTAAACTGAAAACTCAACACTGAACTTGCGGGGGGTTGAGAGAAAGTTGAGAGACGGCAGCATGGACACTCCAGATCACGGGACGGCAGCAACGAGAAGAGGAAGTTATGATGATGCTGCATCTTCTCTACGTCCTGTGAGTATTGACTCACCGTGCAAATGCAAAGATGATTAGGATCCTGTTGGTGATAAACTCTGACTGCGACGCAGTGTGCGTTCGTATTGATCCACACCTCGTGACTCTGACACCTGCCTGTACATATAGACTGTTCATCGTGAGCTTTGTGTATTGGACAGATCTGAAAGCTGTGTTCCGTAAGAAAAGCCAGAAAAGATGAACATCTACAAGTTCTTGTCTTCAGTTCAATGGCTCCAGATGAGCAATTTAAAGTAAAGTATTGATGGCAAGTGTGAGCTGTCAGTGCTGGTAATTGTGGTGTGGGCTACGGTGGGCTCTCAGTGCATATGCAGACCACGGAAAATCATTATTATTTGTACCTTCTGTACAGCAAAACAAAATAATCAATCACTTTTATTTAAAAATAGCAGTTAAAAAATAATTTACGTCAGTGGAATTTCTGCTTTTTTCAAAGTTTGATATAGTAGCAGGTTACTGGAAACTGTCCACAATATGGAATAGCTCCGGTTGTTAGTTCTGACACATAAACATGTGTTTCCTGGCATTCATCCAGAATTAATTCTTGGAGATGAGTCAAAATTTGTTCCTGGCATATTTGTCAAGCTCACTTGTGACCCTTCCAGTGTGACCCCATAGTTTAAAGAATAACAGCTGCGTTACAAAACATCGAGCTCTTGAACAAAAGGCCAGTAACTGAAGCCAGTAAGTGGTGAAAGATTGCACTGTTAAGAAAACTGAAAGACACACATTTAGCGCAGCCTTAAGAGTTTAAACGTGAGCTCTGGTCTGTTGCATGTCGTTATGTTGGAGCAGGAGACATAAACCCCAGATGTGTCACTACAAACTAACAGGAAGCGAATGTGCACAGCAGCAGGTGTTCACATGCCTGCACCTCAAGGGAGGGTTTTAGGAATAAAGGATCTAATGCACACAGTGTCTGATTTTATAACCGGTGTCTGCGGCTCCTACTGCATTACCACCTTTTCTTAGTAATTACTGTACATTATTACCATTTCCAGTTCCCTAGAAGCAAGATCACACTGTAGAAATCAGCAGTTTTATTACTGAAACTGGAAGACGATGACTATTATTTTCATAATCAATATTTTAATCCAATTACATTTCTGTTAATGGAAACTTAACATACCCATTCTATTGCTTCAAAACAGCTAAATATGATGTTTTTATATTACTATCACAATTATTAGAATGACATGTGTATGATGTGTAATGAGTAACTTGTTACTCATAGCAACACAAAACACTCGAAAGAGCACTTGACGCTGCAGTTAGCGGTGGATTTAGATCCGTCCCTGCTCCCAGCTCTGGTGATCTTTAGTCAGTTTCACCTCACTGTTTCACTTCAACAGCTGCAGCAACAGCCGACAGACAACGTTATCAAATAAAGAAAACAGAGTCCCTCAATAGGTGGTAGAAGATTAGGTGAAAGTAAATACGGGACACATCATATGGTGTTTAAAGTAAATGTTGCTCTAGTGAATATATAAACAAAAATCTTCTTCTCAATGTTTCTTTCTATCAACACGAAAGCCTCACTAACCTAAACTGGGCACATCTATCCTTGGCAATGAACAAAGATTGTATCTGTGAGCATCCAGGACTCAGGTCAACACAGTACTTTGTGTCCCGGTCCTGGTCCATCAGAGACGCTTTGTCATGCTATGTTCTTGCTTTTGTTTTGTTGGCTGTTTCTCTTCTGTACTTCAGTCCTGCTAACCCAGTTAATCTCAGTTTGTCCAGTAATTAGAGCACAAGAGCGGCGACGACGAGGTGGAAAATCTGTTTGTTTTCTTTTGCACAAATGAACAAAACAGTGTTGATATGTACGGATGTGTTCCTGCTGGGAAAATTAAAAGATAGTTTAAGGTTTAGCTAAAGCGGTCCTCAGTGAAATATGTCAACATCAGATGATCCTCACTAATGAATTACATAAGGTATGTGCCAGTGTTTACACAGCTTGTTTGAAAGCTACAGAGATCAGTTAAAATATGCAAAAGAGATGAACAATGAACCGAAACCGACACAAAATGACCACAGATGATGTAACAACTTCTGTTCACTTACAGCATTTCAGACACTTGGCTCAGAGGAGACGCTCTGCACCATCTCTAGCCTTTGGGAAGGCTTTGGGGATGCCTTGGTCTCCTATACGGTGTGTACTTCATTATTTCTTGACATTTGGTTAACATGCATGCTTATGTCTAGATCATTTATGACTGCATGTCTGATCAGTTATCGTGTCGTGTTTATTATTGAAATTGCATCATATTTTGGCAGAAACTAAATATTTTACATATATATAACAAAATAAACTTCACCTCACCAGAAACAGGTAAGACCATAAAATCAGCACAAAGTTACGATAGGAACAAAAGTAGAAAATAAACCAACAAACAAACACAATACAGGCGCAGAGGTATAAAAACTATTTTGTAAGTAGTTGTTTAACCTTTTGTAAGTAATTGTTAATCTAACCCTTTGATTTTGACACAGATAGTTAATGTGACTCATCTGGAAAAAACACTGAACAAAGCAGGTGTTTTCAGCCAATCTTGTTTTTTCTGTTTTTGTTCTCTTGTTTTCCGCAACTTCTGTTACAATACAGCAAAAACATAGATTACAAAGATTTTGTGGTGTAAAATCTAATCTTATCTTAAGATGTATCGTCTGTAATAACATAAATAGCTGACAGCTGTAGACATTTTCTTAGTAGTCAGCTGGGTTGTTAGCTGTTGACAATTTTTTGTGTGACCATCTTTTAATTAGTTGCTTCATGATATAAATAAAAAACACTTCTAACTTTGCCCCCAACTGGGTTTGCCCCAGTTTCACCTGCTCTGCAACCTCCGGCCTACAGGTGGCAGCACACAGGAACACAATTTCAAATGTCAGCTCCGCAAGCTATAAGAAGCATTCCCTACTGGTCAGCAATTTTTGGACTGACTGCAGACATCTGAAATGAGCAGTAAGAGGGACAGGGATGGTTGGATACAAGCTGGGCAGTGGGACTGAAGAAGCAGATTTAAGAAGCCCTGCTGTATAAAGAAACAGAAACTCTGATGCCACCACGTGTTGCAGCGCCACACGGCCCACTCTGTCCAGGCCACAGACACAGATGTGTGTGTTGGGGATTTACAGAGTGGGTTTTAGAAACAACAAACTGCACATTAACTGTTTAAATCTCAGTCACAGCCACGCTGACGGTGGCGACCGGGCTGCTCGAGTGATATTAATCTTTCAGTATATCAAGTCTTTACCTCTGGAAAATCTATAAGCTGGGTGTCAGACTTCAGTCAGCAACCACGAGAAAGTTTAAAGTCTTTTCAGACTGACTGGAGAGGACAGAGCTACAGAGAAATGCACAAATGATCTTATATCTCATGCGATAGGAAACTTTACTGTAAACATAAGCCTGTGACACATTCAGTATTCTAGTAGTTCCCAGGGTTTCGGCATGTGCGCTCTCCTCATGTGCGCTCTCCTCAATGTAGATGTTAGTTAAGAGCAGATTGTACATTCATACACTGTCATCTGAAGGATTTTAAAATGTAAAATAATAATAAAATCCAATCACAGTATATGTGTTTTTTTTTTTTTGACCCTTCATATTTCACTTGGAAAGTCCCACGTACAAAGGTTAAAGCCTTAAAGAGGCCAGTGTGGTAACTATAACACTGAAAAAATGAGGATGTTTGAGTAGTATCGACACAAATACAAAGAGAGGTCTCAGGTCAAGATGAAGGTTCCAGATAATCTGAGATGCTTTCTGGGCAGAATAACTATAGTACTGGCAGAAGATCAGATGACCTTTGTTGATCTGGGTATATTGGTTTAGTTTAGTTTATGACCGAAGGTGTTGAAGTTGGTAAACTTTATACTAGCAGTGTCATTATGAGTAAGTTGCTCTGTCAAAACACTATTAGTATGGTTGAGTGCTGTTCCTGTTTTCTGCAGAAGTGCAGCTCTTATATGTTGCTGCAGCCACATTTTCTCTTAGCTCCCGCTTTGCTTGTTGACCATCAGTCCAGTTCACTCTCATCATTATTACTGTCAAGAACTCACGCTCAACAAACTGCACACTCCAGCACCGCAGCGAAAAATGTTTCAATGCTACTGAAATCAATGTGTTTTAGTTCATCAGTCATGGAAAGTCCAGAAACTTAATGAACTTTGAGTAGTTTTATCTACGGTTATGGACACTAAGGTCACGCCCCCTGGATGTTTGAGGATTTCAGCAACTAGTTGGCTTAAATATTCAATGTTACTTATATTTTATTGGTAAAAGTAAATAAAATTAAAATACATTTAAATGCTAGGATTTTTATTATTATTAGTGTTTAATTATAACGTGTGTTTTGCTGGATGCATCACAGTAGTAGAAAAAAGTTCTAATGACTAAGAAGACATCACAATACACCCACAATTTGTTTGGAGTCCGCCTAAGTCCAATTTTTGTGTGGGCTCTTTATGACGTCCAACTCTTCAACCTTTTGTAGTTTTTTTTTATAACAGTCGTCGCACATAGACCACCATAGCAAATATAAATGTCAGACACGTCCCACTGTCACACCTCCCCCCATTCGCCACTCCAACACACACATTATGCATTTCCTTGTGCAGGGGGAGTACATCGTGGGTGTTAGTTTCACTATAGTGGGACTGCTCCTGATGTAATGAGTGCCTCACTATATAAAAAAGTAAACGGCGAAGATAAACTGACTGTATGCAAATATAATAATCACCACTGACATATTAAACACCCTGTGAATTATAATAAGATTCATTTCTCTCAGTAATGTAGTGGACACATCTAAACACAAACTACAAACCTCTGTCTAGACGTGGTGTTAACTAATACATAAGAGCACTCTCAATCCCACCGACTCTAAGTAAACCATATATTCATTGTTTTATATAGAAAAATGTGTTTATTCATTTTTTTGACAGTTAAATTTGAAGATTGTTAATGTTAGCTTGGCTTAGCTTACTAGCTAACTTACATAGATAAGATATTATTTTCCAAAATGCTGAACTGTAAAGTAATGGGTAAAGAAATATGTGTTCATTTATGTATGTAGGCTGCTCAGTGTTCGAACACTGATAAACACCAGTCGGAGTCATCCCACTGTTTTATTTGCCAGTATTGTATTTGTCACGATCAATAGGCCAGAACACTAACAGGGAAAGTACCTCTGCTAGAATAATTTGAATTTCTACCCTTAACCCAGACTCAGTGGGAAGAACAGTGGCCAAAACTGGTTTCATAAACATTTAGAGCAAGCAACTCTCCCCTGTCTGTTTTACAATGATTTGCATGTAGAACAGTTCATTTAAGAGACATGACAAGGATCACAGGGCTGGGGGTCATTTATCAGGGTCACCTAATATGTTTACATCACCAAGAACATCCGCTCGACAATTTGAATCAAATTGGATCTTATCACCAAAACAGCAGCAGCAGTGAAATTAATATTTTTGACACTTTCCTGTATCACACCTAGTAATTTAGGTCAGTGGTTCCCACCCATTATGACTCCTGCTCCTTTGAAATGCAGCCATGTCCACAGTACTTCTATATGTTTACCTACACCGGATGTACTCTTTCTATATGAAAGACATGTTTTATTCATTTATTGATGACTCTTGTACAGATTTGCTAACATTTTTAAATTTTTGTGGCAGCTACACTGTGGCGGTTCCATTACTATTAGCAAAATGTGTATTTAAAAGAATAAGACATCTCAGTTTATAGTCATATTTATGTAAAAACAGCTATTTTGTTGTAAAAGACGAATAGCTTGCATAATGACTAAATATATATTTTGTGCTTTTTTTTGCTCAGAGTTAGTTCAGAATCTGTGCAAAACGTCTGTATAATAAATGTTGCAGATAGTTAATGTTCAGTTTTGAAACGCTCCTAATGTAACATAATGTTACCCATCAGTCTATCAAATACATAATGTAATCACCAAACACCAGACTAGTCTGGTTGTTTGTGGGTTGTCCCTGTCACCAATCATTTTTTGTGTGTCCTCTCACTCAGGGAGGAGGATTCCTGCTGGGTGTCTGTGGAGCAGAGTCCATTCGTCCTTGGCCTCACTAGCGAGAACGGAGATCTGCTGCTGGACGAATGTGTTCAGGTCACCGAGGGCGCGAAGACCAGGGAACGACACCTGTTTCTCTTCAGGGACGTCATCGTCTTCGCTAAACTCAAGTAGGAAATCTAGATATTATTATTTACTCCATTTTATAGATGGTAATTATTGTTTATTTTCGGAAAGCCCTAATGTTCACTGACCAAAACCTTACTATTGCAAAACAACTCAATCATGTGGCAGAAAATATCTTTAAAAATATAAGAAATTCTTCGGTACTGTTGCTGTGGCATTTAAGTAACTTTCCACTGAAGGAAATCAAGGTTTGTACAGTTGGAATGCGAGAGTGAAAGAGGAAGTATAAACAAAACGTATATTTTTGGACTGTAAACGCGGACTGCTGGGGAATCTCCCAGTACACAGACTGTGTTAGGTCACAGTGGCTTCAAATTAGTAGAAAAAATCATGGTGCTTCCCTCTAAACGCAGTCACGTGATGGGAAACTCTACAGTTTGGCTTCAACACATGGTCATAAATGTAACACATGGTTACATCTTAAATCTATAACCAGTGAGAAACAAATGTCTTATTTCAGGATTTTCATTTATACATATGACTGAATGAAACTATTTTAGGATCAAACCTCCTCAGTGGTGCCATGGCCTGATATTATTATTATTATGAGAGACAATGAAAATGCAGATCTTTTACACAACAGAGCAAATTGACATAAAGAAATTGGTTCAAAATCAGGTTGATGAGGTTGGAGCTGTTTGTCAAAGCTGGTGGAAGTTTTATAGCTCGTGAGTAGGAGGAAATTCACACTCATCTGTGTACCACAACCTGCCCACTGTTCCAGTAGGTAACACAGCTGGGACTACGCTGCCGTACAGAAAGCACTTCTTGGAGTCTATTTGAGCAATGATTACATCTAGAGATGATTGTACGTGGTCCATTTAATGTATTTTTGTTTGTTGTGAAGAAGGCAGTTTGTCATTCACGTTTACTGCTCACGATTTCACGTCAAACGTTTTCTGCAGCTGTGTTTTAAGGGTTTTTCGTGGGAATTGTTTTGTCAAGTCAAGCACTAGGTCACAGTTTCACTTTTGAAAGATACTTAAAGGAATAGTTGAAACTTTTAGGAAGTACACATTTCCCCTTTTTGGCTGCAACTTAAAGAGGTAAATAAAGGCAGCAGACAGTTGGAGGGGGAAACAGCTAGCCTTTCCAATAAACCAAACGCCTTCTAAAGCCCATTCATTTTCACCACAATATCATTAGAATGAAAAACAAACACAGAAATGTCATAACCTTTTAATAATCTAGGCGTATCAGTTCGAACTAAATGAAACACCCCCAATCTTAACTAGAAACAAACTGTCAGAGGTAACAACACTGGTTCCAAAAGCTCATTTACTAAGACATATCTGGGTTTAGTTAGTTTACAAACGTGTCTTTGCTCAAGCTCCATAATTAGCATTAGTTTATCTCTGGTCTAAAAGCACTCTGCCTGTGATGATGCACAACCTTTTCATCAGACACAAAAACAAAATTTTTTTCCAAATTATTCAATCTAGGCAGATGTAACTACCTTTACTTTATTAAAATAGTTTTATTTGTATTTTATTTTATTAGGCTACAATAGAACATGGAATTGGTTGTAATGGAAAATAATGCAGTATCACTAAATAAACATTAATAGAACCAACTTTCCCCCTCTAATCTGTTGGAGGCTTGGGATACAGCCTCTGATGCAAACACGCGGAGGTCGGCCAGAACAAGATTGCTGTTTAGACCTAAGTTGTTGCTAAGTAGAGAAATACATGCTGAACCAAAGAGAACAGAAAGCTGCTCTTTAATTTTGAAAGGGACAGTAGGAAACGACTATTTATGGTTCTTATCTTTTTGCTTATGCATTAATAGGTCAGCTGCCAGCTACCGTCTGAAGCACAGAGTGAGCCTCGAGGACCTCTGGATTTACGGTTTTGACGATGAGCTGGAAGAAGAACAGGAGACTGAGGAGGATATTGATCTCCGTGTGACCATCATCTTGGTTTGGCCTCTCACTTTTAGTTTGGTGTGTTTTCGGTGAGCAGATACACAGACGATGACTCATTTACAAACAGCCCCGGCACAAATGTTTAGATTCGCATTGCAATCTCGTGTTTGTGGTAATGAGTGAATCTTCAGATCCTGCTTATAACGGGACTCACTGACAAAACAAACTCATGGAATAATGTTATTAGGGGAATAGTTTTTGGGAAATATTTTTAACTGGACTGATGACATTCTTTTCTTGCAAAATGCTGTAAGAAGCTCGGCTAAACCTTTCTTTGCAAGATAGCATCTGCTGTTTGTGATTTGGACATAGCTCCGGCAACTGGTTAGCTAGTATCAAGTGTCTAGATACATGCAACTACTGTGGCATCTCAGAAAGCCCAGTTTGCTAAAGGGCTAAATTGTTGATTAGTAATAAATTGTTTTTTTATTTGCCAAAGAAACATAACATTAAAAATGTATCTATTTTCTCACCAGACTCAAAAAAACTAATGTGCGTTTCCTAGAATCAAAAATTATTTCTTTTCAGGTCACAAAATAAATCTGGATCTTGTACAGCTGTGTGCATGGTGCAGTTTTGTCTGTTATCTGTTATCAATGAAATTTGAGCCTTTCCATCAAATGTTCATGTAGTAAAATGTCATATGATCCATCAAGAAAACAGGGAACTAGCGGGAGAAAGTTCTCTCTGCAGTATCACAAGACCCAAGGTTGCAAAACAAGAAGTGCAGAGCTGGCCGCCAAACAACTGTCCATTAAGGGAATTACCGTCAGCTGACTTGATCTAGACATACTGACCTTTAAAATAAAGATGAAGTGCAGGAGAGACTGCCTCGATGTTTAGTTGACTGAAATGAGACTTATATTTACAGTAAATGGCATGTAATGAGCCACCAACACCAACAAATGGCACCAGTTAGAAAATGGTTCATTGGTGGTAGTCATTTATGTTATGTTCACTGCCTCCCACATTTCTTGTTAAGTAATTATAATCGAACCATGAAAGTTTTTCAGTTGCTGCTGTATTCCAAGAAGATGACAAATCTGTGTTTGGGTTTTTAGTTTTTTGTCTGAAAATGAGACGCTGTTGTCTCATTGGTTGTTCGACTTTGGTGATGATTCAGTGTGTGAAAGTTTCATTCCTGCTGACTTGTTCGGAGGTGATCGAGGAGCCCACGAAAACCCATGTTGCCACTCAAACTCAGCCGTATGAGGGTGTCTGGCGTTAATACGCTCACGCTGTATCACACGTTCTAAAAGGTGAAGCCTCGCAGGTAGACGTAGGCACAAGTATCCTTTTCGTCATCATGTTTCCACCGATGGACAACAACTTGCAGCAAACGTAGCACATGAGGAAGTGGAAGGTGTCTGGTTGGGGGCCGCCGTGACGCTGCTTCCTGCTCCCATGACTGAGTTACAGTTTCCACCAGAGATGTTAAAAGAGGCTGTGCTCGCATGCTTTGTCTCATTCCTCGCACTGTATCGCCTGCTTGTCTGAGTCGCCCTGTGGATTAGTAACTCATACCATGCTGTTATTTTGCTCACAGCTCGCCTGAGGTGAAAGAACGCTGGTTAGATACTCTTCACGGGTAAGGAACATTGTTGTTCAGTCCTACGTGATAAGCTGCATGGCATTCATGCTTGAATGTAAAGACTTTAATACAGTAGTGCTGCACAAATTATTACATTTCATGGACTTTCAAATTATGTTTTAAAGGAATTTACAAGATGTTAGACAACAGTTTATTGATTGAGTTATTGATTTATTCATTGATCCTGTATTACGTTGATGCAACTTCAAATAACAGCCATTTATTTCTTGTTATAAAAAGTAAAAATGAAGACTACACATGCGAATACATAAGCAATGAGTGCAGGAGGTTTGGCGATACGCTGTGAATATACTGAAGTGGGTTTTTCTCGTTACAACAGAAAACTTAAAGACGCAAAAGCGAGAGCTGGTTGTGCTTCGACACCTCCCAACGTCCTCATGAAGGTGTTGAGTGGCAGCATTGCAGTAAGTCTCTCACTCTGCCAAATTCAATACCAGCCAAAATATTGTTGATAAACAAGTAACTCTTACAAAATAAACATCCCTCAATGTCCATGTCTTATTGTATTATTTTAGACTAAAACTGGAGGTGGCATGGAACAATTCACAGAGTTTCCACTGGATGTAAGTAAAAACCCCTTTTGACTGAGTAGCTTTGTGAGATTAGAGAGATTTACGAACGAAACAACTGTTTGTGAAAGACACCTGTGCTTTTCCACTCATGCTAAAAATAAGCTATTAGACACATTTTAATGGATATTAAATTTACATTAGATATATCAGAGGAGATTTTATACTCATTTAATCAGATTAATCGTTGGTTATTGTCAGCGGCTTCTGCAGGGCTTTTGTAGTATGATTACCTAACACTAACTCATTCACGTGTTAGAAGGCATGAAGGGTGTGTGTGGTGCATAGTGGTTGAGAAAAAAAAAAAACACAGCACCTTCCTACTTCTTTGCATACCCATGTTCCTCTTGCATACTCATCACTGAACTACTTTATATTTATTTTGTTTCCAGGGTGATGCAAAGATCTCTGCTCCTTCTAAGCAGTTGCATAACCAAGATGACAAGTCGACGCAGCCTATTGGTGAGTTTGAAAGTCAGATGGCTGTTTTGGTGGGAGGTGGGGCCCATTGAGACCAGAGAGAATTACCACAGACACAAAAAAAGGAAATTAACTACTGATACTGAATTAGAATCAAAACTCAAACTGTCTTTGACATGCTAGCACCATAGCTACCACTCATCCAATCTTGTTCTGCTATTTTGTGAGAATTCAGAATCATTCATACAAATCTAAAGTTTGACTGAACATGCTAATAGAAGAAACGTCTCTTCTCTCGTCAGAAAACAAGTGGAACCTGGTGAGGAGGCTCAGAAAGGGCTCGAGTTTCATCAACAAAGCAGGTCGAACCGAAACAGACGCCAAGACTCAGCTGTTTGGACAACCTCTCCGCAAGATATGCCCAGACAACTGCTCACTTCCCAAACCAGTCTCAGTAAGCTGCCTCATCACCTCAACCGCTGCACAGAAATGTCACCAAGTTTCATATCTGTGTTATCCCTTTGCTTTTAAATGAATGTTTTGGTAGAAGCACTGAAACTAGGACGTGTTAAGTTAAGACAGGTGTGATTCTCAGATGAGCATGAAGAGTAAATAGTTGACCTTTTAACAGTACAGGAAACCATTTGCAAGCTCAGTGTTGATTATTCTCAGCTCCGTTTCTTTTTGCTTTCACTCTAAGAATCTCAATCTCTGTTCTCTCACCAGGAGATGCTGGTGTTGCTGAGGAAGAAAGGGCCGTCCACTGAGGGGGTGTTTCGGAGGGCGTGCAACAACAAGAACATGAAGGACGTCAAGGAGCAGCTCAACAGCGGCCTGGAGGTGGACTTGGAGAGCCAACCCGTTTCTCTGCTTGTGGGGCTGCTCAAAGTATGATCTCATACCTGTTCTAGGGGATAACTTCAACAGGCTAAGGGAATGAAAATGTTGTTTTCTAATCACTGTCAATTTCTCAATTTTTGTAGAGTTTTCTGAAGGAACTTCCTGGAAGCCTGCTGGTGTCTGAACTTTATGACAGCTGGATATCAGCTCTGGAAAGAGGAGACATGGAAGACAGAGCTCTGGAAATCAAAAAGTAAGCAGTTGATACGTGTTGTTGTTTTGGTCTGTTTTTTGGGGAAGCAATCAAACAAACAAACAAAAAAGAGCGGCAGACTAAACTTCTTCCTGTTCTTTTTTTCCTTCCCCTTTTTTGGTACCCGCCAACCAGGGTGGTAGATGAGCTACCGGAGCACAACAAACTCCTCCTGCAGCATATAGTGTGCGTCCTCCATCACATCCTGAAGAGCGCTGACACAAACAAGATGGGCGCCCACAACCTGGCGGTGTGTATCGGGCCCACGCTGCTACAGGTGGATGACACCCCACTGGATGAGCAGAAGGAAAAAATGCAGAAGGTAGAAAGTCTTGCTATGAATATACTTTCTCACTTTTGGTGCTTTGAAGCCTTGCGGTTCATAGTGCAGAAACCTCAAAAGGTTTCATAACTAAGGTTAGACTTGCACAGATGCCTGTTTGTTTAGTGAAGTGCTAATAAAAAAAACAGACTGGGTCATATCTGTTCGGAACATCACCTCTGATTTTTTTATTGTTTGAAATTTTCATTTTCAGTCTGGATATAATGAACAGTTATTAATGTTGTCGATTTCCTTTTCTGATTTGCTGCAGATCACAGATCTAACTGAGTTCCTGATTGAGCATTGGGAGATACTAGGAGAGAATATCCCAAACCTGCTGGATATTTATGAAGGTACACTGTCAGGACACACAAATCTTCTTATCTCCCCTCAGGGACTGTCTGAAAGTAAACTTAAACACTCCTCTAATTCCTCTGCTCAGCCCTGGTTACAAGTTTAAAATGTTGAGGGGCCAATATATTTGTTCTTTCATAGCCGACTTATGGTACATTTAAATAAAAAGCTCATGTGTTATTGTTTCAACTTCCAGATAGGATAATGTAACATATGAATTTAAAATAAAACTGGGGTATGGAGACATTACAATGCACATATTCTAACTTCCTGCCTGTAATACTTTTCATACAGTCCCTTACTGAAGTCAAACTGACTTTGTTTTTGCACATATTGTATGTAATGTAATGTATGTTCATTTTCCTGCTCTGTAGACTCGCTGTCCTCCCAGCATCCTGACTCTGCCTATGACAGCACTGACCCGGATGGAGATGGAGAAGCGGGAGAGAGTACCAGCTCTACGCACAGAGAGTGTGGCTCATCTTCCTCTCTTTGTACCAGCATAACCACTTCCTCTTGGTCATCAAGTGCCCAGACAAAACCCGAATTTAACCGTCGCTGCTCTGAGCCCATCATTCACCTTCCAGCGGACATCCAGAGCCTGTGCAGCCATGCCAGGAGCCACGATGATTTCTCTGTGGAGAGGAGAGACTTTGAGGAGCAGCCTCTGAAAAAGCAGATCTCAGATGACTCCTTCTTGCTCAGAGGCCGAGGAGGAGCACGGCTAGCGTTGTTCCCTAGGCTAAGCAGCAGCTCCAACATGGATCCACTGCCTTACATGGAAAGCAAGGACTGCTCGTGCTCGTCCCTGGAGAGTGCTGCTTCAAACCAGTCAGAAGGTTCTGTTTTCACCAGTTCTCCACTGGGGTCACCAGACTCCTCCAGGAAGGCGAGCACCACCAGCCAGCCTTCAGTGGCTGCTAGGTCTCAGCAGGACATTGCCAGGCCAATTCCAGATGAGAGGAAGCGCTCACAGTCAATGAGAGTAGCTTCTAAAGTCCTAATGAGGACAAGGAGCCTAGCAAGCTTCAACAGGAACAGCCTAAAGAAAGACTCTCAAAAAGAAAACTCCTTCCCATGTGAAACTCTCCAGGAGGACTCTCAGAGTGAAGCCGATCCACCAGCTGATCTCGTGCAGAAGCCTCGCCCTCTGTCGGCCATCGAGGTATTCAAGCACGTTGACAGCAGGGTTCCCTGCAAGCCTCCAACCTATGAGCAGGCGGTGCAGAACGGGGTTCTCCCTCCACTATATAGAAAAATGACTGTAAAAGATGCCATCAACAGGTCCCGTCCATCCTCTGTGAATTATGACTTGACATCCACCTGTCCAGTCAATCGGTACACAGACTGTTTCCCTCAAACGGCAGAGGATAAAACTGATGTTGATCACAGGCGGCAGCCTTTCCGTCAGAGAGCCATGTCTGAATCTGTCTCGGCAGGACACCGTGATATCATATCGCGGAGATGTAGCCAGCCTGTGTTTGAGGAACTTCCTTATGCCAAGGAGTCTTACGTTTGATTAACTTTGGAACTCTTTCGCAGACTGGAATATCATTGTATGAACATTTTTCAAAGACGGAATAGTTTGGAGTGAAATATCAGTGGGCAAAGCCAAAGGACCAGTTTTATACTGCAAGCTGCAACCCAGTCGGCTTATTTTTCATCTTATGTTTAACCTACGGAACCTGTGTGGTTTCATCTAGTAGCGAGAATGATTTTCTTCAGTAGCAGCTACTTTGCCCCAACTCTTTACTGTTTGATTGATTAGGAACTGTTTACTAAAGCTCTGCCCTCTGAGCAACTCTGTGTTATAGCAATGTTTGTATCTGCACAAGTTCAATCTGTTCCTTTTTCACTGTTTCACTTTGAAGCAATGTCAGATATGTGCACCATCCACGACTGCACATGTTTTAGTAGTACTATTTAGAGTACAAATATTAAAAGATTTGTAGGTAATATGATAGATATTTAGTCTATCACAATGAAGCTATGAAACCACAGTTGGCTGTGGATAAAATATGCTATATGCCCTGATTTTGTGTTGTTTATTGTTGTATGTATATATATGTATATGTATGTATAGTATAGCACACTGAGCACATTATAGTTTTCATTTTGGCTTTTTGTAAATGGAAATTTTTATCTTGCATAGTTTTCCTTTTCCACTACACTAAAGCACTTTTCTAATGATGTCCTATGCTTTATTTACTTGTATGCTAAAAAATGTAAATACAATCAAATAGATTTGTGATCTTTGCAGTGTTCCAGAGTAAATGAAGATATATTCAATAAAAGAAAATAAAGTAAGACAATGTCTTTGTCATTCTTCTTTAAGACTTTTGATAATGTTCTTGGAAATAACGCTGTGCTTAAGTATCAAAGCATTAGGATAGAGATAATAAGTAAACTGAAGACAGTGACTAGTTTGTCTCAAATTCTCTTTCAAAAATGTGTTGCATAACAGCTAACAGGCCTCAATGAGAGAACACCATGTTCTGACACATATGCTGAAAGAGAAGGAAACCAGACAGGGTCACATGGACGGATTTGGTTTTTCTCTGAATTGCTGTTCCTCTTGCCTCTGAGCTGATGCCATCTTGTCTTCCTTCCTGTGTTTTAAATGTTTTAACACTTTGTTTCCTTCTTTAGCAAGTTCATTCAAATCATAAAATGAAAACGATAATCCAAACCTACTGCAACAACATTGACCCTCTGTCTGTTTTAAGAAATTATAATGAGGAAATGCAGGATAAATATGGTTTACCTTAATAACTTTATAAAATGACTCTACTGCATGTGCTTATACCATGCATCTCTGCAGCATATATCAGACAACATCACTAACACTCTATAGTTAAATGTGAAAAAAACCCAACTGAGATCTCACATTTTACCATAAAGTGGCATCATGTCTGCTGCATAAATTGTGGTCTGAGAACGTGATATTATTATAACATCTCAGCTGTCGAGTTAGGAATGTGTCCAAACAGACTGGATAGGAGGCAAATCATCTTAAAGTCCTGCGGCCACTGAACCATTTTTGGGTTAACTATGACCTGGACGACTGGGAAAACATTGCAACTCAGTCGAACCTAGTATTCATACTTAGATGTGTCTGTGATGAAGACTGAAGGATCAAGTATTGAACTTGAAGACAATTTACTTAGGTTAACTTATTACAAATTTGCATGTGTCCTATGTTGTTATTGCCGACAGTAATTGTCTCTGTTTCTACTTCGCTGTTCTACCTGCTTCCATTTCCACCTCTTACTACTTATGATAAGTGGGTTGCTTAACTAATAACTTATTTTTTCTATGAATCCATGGGGTTAGTGGTTCAGCTCCTGTTTCCTCCTGACCACATGCCAATGTGTCCTTGGACAAAACACTGAAATCCCACAGTGGAAGCGTTATCTGCTACAGCCTTCCAAATAACTATTTCCCAAAGGGGATCAATAAGGTATGTAATTTTGCTAATGAAAAGGCTGCATGATCAAGAGGACCTGAGAAAGTGCTGAGAAAAGATGAATGCATGTAGGCCCTGCTGGTTGCGTAATGTTATGGTTATGTTATGGACAGTCAATACTAATGAGATGAGGCTAGCACTGCCGCAAGCTGAACAGTTTACCCTTTAATAATGTGTAATCACTTCTGGCAGCTGAACAATAAACATTATTCCTTCTAAAAAACAAAAGGCAAAGCTGCACATGAGTATGGTCCAGTATGGTCTTCTCCTCTAGCTGTGTCTATATTTAGGTGCTTGTGTTGTGCCGCCTGTTATGTAATAATAAACTCATTTATATATACTGAAGTATACTTATTTGCTATATTGTGGAACAATTATCTAATGTTAAAAGTATATTTGAGCGGAAAACAATAAAAAACAATAAAAAACAATAAAAAGTACCTCTTCTTGCATGGGTAAAAGAAATTAGTATTGTTTATAGCAGTAGTAATATACTATAATAGTTGCAGTAGCAGTTGTATAAGGAGT
Source organism: Microctenopoma stevenorrisi (assembly GCA_032270685.1). Classification (NCBI taxonomy): domain Eukaryota; kingdom Metazoa; phylum Chordata; class Actinopteri; order Anabantiformes; family Anabantidae; genus Microctenopoma; species Microctenopoma stevenorrisi. Next base: position 11,351,129 of record JAUMTR010000016.1, read on the forward strand.
CCAAATAGTAACAACTAACAAATAATAACATTGTAGTAGTGACGATGGTGCTGGTAGTAATGCTAATAGTAATAATAGCAGTAGCAGCAGTGATGTTAGTTTTAGTGATAGTATATTTTATTGTTTGCGCAGTATATAGTACTGTTTTCATAGAAATATTAAAAGTGATGGTAGTAGTGGGTGGATGAAGCAGTTTCCATGTAGTGACTCAGTTGTCATGGTAGCATTACTACTAAAGTATTGTAGTTTTTGTAGTAGTAATTGTAGTGGTACTTTAAGTAGGGGTACATGGTATTATTACATACGGTAAGTGGTCGTGTTAGCAGTAATGCTATATAACTATAAACATATCATATATTTGGTTGTGTGATTGTTAATAAAGTATAGTTTTTTTTATGCTTGAAGTTTGTGTTTAGAGTTGCCTGTGATGTTACAAAACAAACATTTTAATAAGCAGAACTAAGGCGCCATAACATCTAACAGGGTGAAAACAAGAAACCTAGCCAGTTCAGAGCTCTCAACTTTGTCCTCATAAATACAGTTCCGTTTAGACTCTGATGCCCCATTTTCTGTGACACTTAAAGACTTTTCGAAGAGCTGATAATGCTGTGGTTAACAAGATATGATTTTCTGTTGCGTTTCTTTCTTCCTTTACTAAATGTCTCTTGCCACCCACATTTTATGTGTTGCCTGCAAGCGAAACACTATGTTTTCAAGCACAGTTTTGTTTAGTTGTTGCTGCAAAAATGTCAGATTCCAAGCCTGCAACCACAGTTGGAACTCTTTTAATCGCTACTATAATCCAAGTTCTTTAAAAAAATGTTGTGAATTTGTCTCCTGCTGTTCATCAATGAATGAAAAGCAAGTTTGTTTGTCCACCTTTACCTTCACTGTGCAGGAAAGGGAAATTTGAAAATCTACACTTGAATGTCAACTGGCAAAGCTGCATGTTTATAGCTCAACAGACAAGGTCTTCATTTGATCACTATCACTGCAAGAATAAGCATAGCTAATGTCTAAATCTATTACATTAAAGCCACTGTTTTCACTACTACATCCAAGTAGCCCTCAAACAAAATTACCTAAAGTTTACTGTGTAAAGTAAGGTGATGGTTATTGGATCAACATACAACCAGCCTATTTGCTGTAGAAATGGCTAACATTACAATACTTAATACAACTACAACATTTGAAAAGTATTCAAATGTTGTAGTAGTACAATATTAGTTCTAAATGCAATTTGTGGTGATCATAGTGGAAATAAATGGGTTCCTATCATTATTTTAGCAAACTTAACCTTAACTGTATAATTATTTAACAGCATACTGTAGAGTCCTGTAAATCTCCATCTCCAGCTCAACATCAGTAAAACAAAGGAGCTGGTGGTGGACTTCAGGAAATCTGGGGGTCCTGTCACG
>JAUMTR010000016.1:11353463-11402827 GCA_032270685.1 Microctenopoma stevenorrisi
TATTGAGAGCGGCTGTATTCATGGCAAACAATTTCCCTCTGGGATTAATAAAGTGTTTTGAATCTTGAATCTTGAAACATTCACCAGTTCGCTTATTGTGAAAACCTGCTGTCTCTTCACTCGTATCCTTTTATTTTGGTAAATGGTGGAAGCAGCGAAGTTCGCGCGAAATACGGAAGCGCTCAGTAGCTAGGGCGTTGTGCTAATCACACGTGGTGCAGGGCATGTAAAGTTAGCCTAGTATAAGCTAGTATAGTAGTACAAATGGTAGTTGTAAAAGTAGCAGCACTAGTAGCTAAAGCTCAAGCGGAAGTTTATACCGGAAGTGACGCAGCTGCAGTTGTGTGACTTCCTGGAGATTGTTGCTACAACATCCCGTCGCCTCCTTTCCTCTTAGTTGTTGTGTCAGCCAGCTACCAAACAGTAACTTTAACGACTACAGCTACAGTGTCTGATACCAATGGCTTTTGTTTCTCACAGCCAGAGAGAGCCGAGCGGAGCGTACACCTTTTCAAGCCGCCCCAGACCTGTTGAGAACCGCTCCAAGTACAGAGAGCCTCAACCTGAACAGTACGTGTGTTGGTAGCGTTGATGTTGTTTTAAGTTCTTCACGTACGTTGCTTTAGTGTGAATGAAGACCTTCATACACTTTGCTTGCTAGCCCTATCTACACCGAAGATAGGGCTATGTCGCCAAGCAACACGAATGTTAAGACAACCTGTGTTTTTCTAGCGAAACCGTTGCTAAAGTGTCGGATTATCCAGCTGATAAAACTTACTAGTTAACTTTAAGCCTAATAACTACTATTCATGAACTGACCGTGTTTTTCCTTCACTGTGTAGGACAATCAGTAATTATGGAAACATTATGTATGACCGCCGTGTTGTCAGAGGAAACACCTATGCTCAACACATCATACCAACTGTAAGTATAAAACAGCAATTTTACCACGTTTTATCCTGAATTCATCCCTTGATTGCGGAATTTCTAAATCTAAAATTGTGTGTGTGTGTGTGTGTGTGTGTGTGTGTGTGTGTGTGTGTGTGTGTGTGTTCACTGTTGACAGACAACTCAGCCAGATCCAGCTGAAACGCAAAGACAGCACGAGTTAAGGAGAAGAACCATTGCCCGAAAACGTGCCAGAGAGCAGTTCAAACCCAAGACTCCTGAGGCCCTGCAAGGCAGAAAACACATTGATGTGCAAACAGGTCTTTTGACTTTTCACTGCTCTTAGATTGTAATAACCCAGAATTTAAAAACCCCAATGGTAATTGCTTGTGCCTTTTCCTCATAAATCACTTTGGATAAAAGCGTCTACCAAGTAAAGTAAAGTGCATGGCTGTGCATTTGACAAATAAAATCTGAATCTAAAAGTAAAGTAAAGTAGTAGTTTCTAAAAACATATGAAAACATAAATATGTTTTTTCTTCTGACCTTTTTTTCAGAGCTTTACCTGGAAGAGTTATGTGATGTTGTTGTGGCTACAGATATTCAGTGCCAGACTGACGCTTTCCTGGACAGACCAGCAACTCCACTTTTCATACCTGCAAAAACTGGCAAAGATGTTGAAACACAGATAGAGGAGGGAGAGGTAGCTAATCTGAACAGGATTTAAAGATCAAATGCGCCCAGGTGTCAAATACATCTTTGACATTTTCATAAATTTAGTTTGTATCAGGATAAAGCCACGGAGATTTGTAAGAAGATTGATGCTCCTTCTCCTTTTAATTGGAAGTCTATAGTTGACTTCGTAATTATATTCGGTTAAGATTCAGTTAAGATGACCACACTGGCTCGACACTGCCGTATGTGTTTACCTTTCAACATTGGAGTCAGTGTTTTTATCTTGCCCTGTACTTGAAACTGAAATGTTTTTATATATACACTGTATGTCTTAAAATGTCATAAACATTTTTCCCCTCTTGTTTTGACATTCTACGTAAACTGTGTAAAGGTTTGGTAACTTTTGGAGAATGGACCTTTATTTATTTAGATTGCATTACATAATAGCACTCACTTCTCCTGTCTTCTGCAGTTGTTTGACTTTGACAGGGAGGTGCAGCCAGTCTTGGAGGTCCTGGTGGGTAAGACAATAGAGCAATCTCTGCTTGAGGTGATGGAGGAAGAAGAGCTAGCCAGTTTGAGGGCCCAGCAGAGGGCCTTCGAAGAGCTCCGAAATAATGAGCTGGCAGAGGTGCAGCGGCTTCAAGAGCAGGAGAGACGCCACAATCAGGAGAAAGTACGTACATTTTAAAATATCCCTTTGATATGCCTGAACAGGAACACGTCTGTGCTGTCCGCAAAGAATCTTCTTATTGCACAGCATCTTCATGCAGATGGGATCAGGCTTCAACATTAAGATTTTACTTTTCACTTTGCCACTGATTATTTCAAGTTTTAGTTTTGCTTATTTTGTCACATTTTTGGGATTTAATAATTAAGTTTCACCACATAACTTATATATAATCTAAGAAATTATCAGTTTTAAAATCTTAGTTAGATAGTAGTTGTTGACTGCTTTTAATTCAATTCTGGTTTGTTTTAGAACAAACTTTCATTTATTAAAGTCATCAGATGTTTCTGTTTCTGTGTGGAAGTGGCTTTTTCCAATGAAGAAGTATGAAACACAATAGTGCAACAAATGTAACATAATAAAAGCCTTATGTTGTGAATTGCTTTTCCATTTTAGAAGACATGATGCTGCTTTCTTCTGACCTCTTAAACATTTCTTCTGACCTCAGGAACGTAGAATTGCCCAGCAGAAGGAGATGCTGAAGAAAGAAAAAGAGACTGCAGACATGATTGCTGCCAGGGCTTACACACAGCAGCACCTGGCCAACTTTCCAGCTGAAATCTTTACCTCACTGAGAAGTCATGGCTACACTTTTGACACTATTGAGAGAGGTCAGTGCTTTCTTGCACAATTTGAACTCAGCTGCCCCTTTCTAACACATGAGGGCATCACTGCACTGCGCGCTGCGTTACATTTGATAATATTTCTAACATTTTCTGTGGTAGACCACCTCTTTGATACTTGCTTGAAGCTTTTGATACGAGTGATAAGTGTGTGATATATAACTGAAATATTTTTTTAAATTGACAACAATAGATTTTATCTAAAATCTCAATCTCAATGTGCTCACTAGCACATTACATTTGCTAATGGAAGTTTATTAAATTAAGAGAATAACTGATCAATATAAAACCATTTTGAAATATATACATATATATATATATATATTCCTATTGTTATATATATAGGGGATATAACAATGCTTTTGTTTTACTTGTGGTTCTATTTTCAGATATTGAGACTAATTTCTTCCCGTGGCTGATGGCAGAGGTTAACAACAATTTGGAAAAGAGATACAGAGCCAGAGAGCTGCTGGACAGTAAGAAAATACACTATCATGTTTTTATGGTTTTGATCAAAGCACCCCTGCACCTAACAAGTACACTAAATGTAACACCATTAGAAACTAAGAATATCTCAGAAAAACACAAAAAAAGTTATCCTGAGGTTAAAGATTATAAGTTCTAATATATACTTAATTAAACCAATCAATATAATACTTTTAGTGATGTGTAAATATAGCTTTTATTACAGTGGTTTCCAGAAATCAACTTTTTCTGGAGGATGGTATAAAAGTACTTCTGTAATAAAAAGGGTCATCAGGTCAAATATATTGTTTGGCTGCCATCTACTGGACATTTTTTAAAACTGTATAAGCTGTTGTCAACCAAACAGATTTGTTCTGAAAGCACAATGTGGCCATTGTGTTTAAGTCCTGTCTGTCTGTTTCAGCTATCATCCACGATGTCACCCAGAAGAGACTGGAGGCGTTTAAGGAGCTGGAGACATAGCTAACATCTGACACAGAGTTTCAGAGATAGATTCACTGACATAATGAGGAGCATGCATGTCCTCAGAATAATAAAATATTGCTAAAGATTATTCTGTGATCACAGCTCAGTCATTAGTGGTGAATTCATAAAACTACAGAAAAAGTTAAATGCAGATTTGAATTATTATTATTATTATTATTATTAAAAGAAAAAAGTTAACCTTTATCATCTGCCTCATTTTTGTGATAACAAGCAAAAACAAGTCTTTTTTCCTGAAGGAATCAATTATTTGTCTACGTTACCACTTTGTGTTACTGGGTGTTAAAACACCAACAATCCAACAATAAATGTTTTATCTAGAAAATGATATCAGTCATAGCACAGCTGAGCAACAGGTTTGAAGGAACTCCAAATATTCAGAGCACCATTCAAAGTCACCTTCTGTGACTTTTTATCTATTTGCATCTGACACCACTCAGCAAACAGTTCATTCAGGTGCAGGCAAAAACCACAATAATGTTTTGCATTGTTTATACAGACTCTCAGTACAGAATAAAGTAGTCAAGCAGAGTTGCTTTAACATTTGAGTAGTTTTTTTGTACAGCTCATTTGTCTGATTTTACAGACTTTGATCTCCAGCATATTTTTGTTTCTGTTGGGCTCAGTTTCATTTACAGAAGAGGTGGTAATGACAGTAAGAGGCAGTAGGTCTGTCCAGTACGTCGCTGTTTGGTTTGGTATTATGGTGAGAAGTAGGTCTAACCTCCGATATATACGACACTATTTTAATCCCGTCACCTCATTGGTCAGTTCCCCTGTGACGCCTCCCTTCCTACTTAGCAGCGCTTCCTCACTGCGCATGACGCGCAGTGAAATCCTGTGCGACAACAGTGAAAGAAAAAAAAGTTTCACTGTGATGCAACTGTGCAAAGGGGACAGGTGTCTTACTCAGTGTGTTACTCAGATTTAAGGAAAGCTATTTGGAGCACATCGTGTTAATGTACAGCGGAACACAAATAAGTGATTAAAATGAACCCTTCAAACTTCAGAAGCATCTCTAACAACTCCTAGTTCACTGTTTTCATAATGGCATGCAGCCAAGTAATGGATGTCATGAAATGTTGGCCTGTTTGTGAGCTTTGTGGACCCCTGAAGCCAAAAAAAAAAAAAACAGAGGCAGAGAAGCTGCTCGAATTGTAGTTTCAATACCAACCAATCTCAAACATGTATATCTGAGAGAATATCTGACGAGCGTTAAGATTTTTCTTTAAAAATGACAAAACTTCACCCTGCAGGTGGGAAAGACCCGCTTTGGGTAAATGTCGCTTACTCAGAAGGAGCAAAGCGTTTTGGTCGTGTGGGAAAGTCCCTCGCAGGTCCCCGGACCCCGGGTTTTGAACCCTCCAGCCTGTCGGCGTCAGCAGGAACAGGCTCCGCGGGGCTCCGCTGTGGGATGGATGAGCGCCATATTGCGGCAGGCTGATCAAAGGGAGGGGAAGTCTGCGGAGGCGAGGTTCGGACCGCCGTACCACCCGAACCACAGCAGCTGCGGTAAGCTTTGACTTGGGCCTGCGGTTCTGCCTGAAGCCCGCAGTACAACGAGCTGGGAGCTGAGCTCAAGGGCACTTTTCACACTTTTCTGCCGCTCTGCACAAAGGAGGTGAATCTCACAACAGGTGTCTGCGGGATTATAATGAGGATGTGGCTGACTGCGGCGCGGACGAAGCTCCCGCACAAAGGACGATATTCTACAGCCCGAGTTTAACACTTGCATTTGTTTTATTATGAAATGTGACAGCTGTCCTGATCATTGATGGTTATCTATTTATTTTAATCCGACGGCGTTGCTATGGTTCTCAAGGCGGCTTTTTTAGGCGACAGAAACAAATGCGGGTGTAAATGGTTTCTTTTATTACTAATTGGGGTGTGTGTTTGTGAAAGCAAATGAAGGCGTGAAAGGGCTAAAACAGAGCAGGGTGGAGACTATAACTTTATCATATGTAGTGGGTGAGGCACGCTGAGTACCATATTTAACTTCCCCAGCGCCTGGAGGATTGAACGCCGACGAGCACGAATAAAAGAAACGGAATTTCAGAATAAAAGTATTAACTAAAAAGTATTAATTCAGACTACAAAATGCACTGTAGTGTAATATTCACCACTGAAATCTAATTACTAAACAATTTGACTCTTATACACCTTTCTGGACTTAAATGTGTAGATGGAAATATAAATATATAAATAAAAATATTTTTTTGGTTTTGGACTGAACAGTACAAGTTCATCCTTTTTTACTAAATTGCCTGTGCACTCCAAAATTATGTGAAATTGAAGTAGTTCTTTACTCCTCAATTACTTGGGAATAGGTAAAATAATGGCATTGGTAATTAAAAAAGTATTTTATAGTAGTTATCTTGTTTTTAAATTTTACCTAAATTAATCCAATCATACAGATGTACCAGTAGCCGCTCAGTGTTCAGCCGTGGCCAAAGGTTTTTAGAATGACACAAATATTAGTTTTCACAAAGTTTGCTGCTAAACTGCTTTTAAATCTTTGTTTCAGTTGTTTCTGTGATGTATTTCATAACATTCTGGAGTATATGCAAATTGCTATTATGAGAACATTCTCAAAACTTTTGGCCACGACTGTATATCAGGGTTAAACTTATAAAGAAAGTAGTCTTTACTTGTGTCATATATGCCTTTGAATTAATTATCATTTTTATAGTAAGTTCCATTTTGTTCACATTTTTTTCATCGGCTGTTTAGCCCTTAGTTAATGATTCATAAAGTATCAGGTTCATTGGTTTCTTACGCACTTCTCACAAGTTTACAGTTAAAAAATGCTCAAATTCAAGATGGCTGAGGTCGAGTAAATTAACAGAGAAAGGCAAATCTCTGAGTTAGGAGAAGACACCCTTAATTGTCAGACTTGCTCATGACGACGGCGCTCTTATTTTGAAGGCCAGCCGGGTCCCTTTCCTGTGTGATGCTAGGTGGTTGCTGTTAGCTTGTTGCTCTTCGGCGGTGATTCATCCTGAGCACCGAGCTGCCCTCAGCCCGGTTTAAGTAACGCAGAAGTGGCTGAAACTCGTTTCTCCTCTTTCTCGCTTCTCAGGAAGGCACAGTGACAGCCACACGGGGCACGGGTCTCTTCTTTGGAAAGGGTTTTCTCTAACAGCTCCGCTCAGAGAGCCAGGAAAAGGACACAAAAATGCCCAAAGCGGTGAGTAGCTATTGGCTTTATTGCTGATTTCAGTCTCTGCTGTCATGTTAATGGAAACACAGACGGTACAAAGTGACTTTAATCTTGTTTTAAGTGAGATTTTCTTTATTTATGTTCAAATATATATATATTAAATTAAGAGTAATCTATGCGTGTAAGGACTGTTGCTTAACTTGATGTTATTCAAATTTTAAATGTCGTGTAAAATGGTAATAATTGAACCATTTTTTAAAAATATATACTCTTGGATTCAGAATGAGTTTGTTGAAGTGCGAGTGTGATTTATCTTCAGCTGTAAAACTCTGCGACCACATTTTTTCTAATTTTGGGGGGAAATCAATCACTTCTTGACAACGACTGAAGCTCAGTCCTGTGAAACATCTGCCACGTCCAGTCAGTAGGTGGAACACGTTAGGTCTCATGTAATCCCTGCAAGTGAGCGAGAAACTAAACACAATCATCTGAACTTAACACCTCCATCGGCCCACTAAAGAAACAGTAGGGTTTGTGTTAAAGGGCGACGCCACACAAATCACACATTAATCTAAAGTCCTGGTGGAGCCAAAATCTAGGTGATCACTCACTTTGCTCCAAAACGTGGAATAAGAAACTACAATACATTATGTCTTAAAACACATAGTTTAGTTTGTAATGTGTTTACGATGCAGGCAGACTGTTTTATTTAGGACCATTCGCCGTGGTGCTCAACAACTGTGCAACATCATCAACAAGGGAGGTGGAAAATCACGGTACGGAAAAATCATTGGTCATTTTGTAATAAATACAGGGTTCCTTCTTGGAGGGCTGAAGTTTGTGGCCGCTTCCCACTTAATGTGTACACGTTATTACAATATTAGTGACTTTTCAGCATTAAATGGGCAAAGCTGAAGACGTTAAGTTATGATTTGACAAAGTTGAACAGGTTTGTGCCTTCAGTTGCTCGACTTAGTGTGCCCCACCCCAGCTATGACATACTGTACAGTTCCACATGGTGCATGTCCCTTCCTAAGTCACTCTGTTTGAACATTTTACTGTCACAGCCTACATATATTTTCTGCGTTAGGGAAAATGTGATGGAAACGAGTAAAGCATATTCACATAGACCCTTTTCTGTACTTTCTGTTCTTCATATCTGCTGTGACGATGTCTTGTCTTTAATGGCAGATATGCCTCAAACCTAACATGACGTGGTATGAAAGTGTAATAGGGAACACGCACAAGAGACTGGAAACACTTAGTAATAACAGATAAAACAGATCCAGCTAAAATCAGGACAGAGACAGGTTAAACAGAGCAGAGTATTGTGATGACTCTGACTAAAGCCGTAGTCATAAAGTGTGTTGTCATTTTGTTTAGAATAGCCTCGGGGTTGTCATGAGCGTCGCCCTGGAAGTGACGTCATTACTGTCTGATAGCAGCAGCCGTGTTACCACAAAATGAAAACAATTATATCGGTCTGTTTTCTTTTCCATGGAATCAAAAACTCACAAGCTTTAAGTGTAGTTTCATCCTCTAGTTCCTTGGTGACTGTTCAGTACACGACCTCCTGACTTTCCCGTTTTTACAGCATCACATGAGATATGTCAACAGGGCACTAAGTCTCTTTTAATGAAGTTTTTCCTTTGATGCTATTTGTAGCAGAAAGCTTCATACTCTCAAATGAATCCTGCACGTGGCGAATTTCTGTTTCCCCGCTGGTGAGTTTATGGAAATAAGGGTTTATATTTTGACATAAATATGTAAGTGGGAACCCAAATTAGTAGTTTAAAGAGTGTGAGTATCTAAAACCAGTGACACCCAAAGCTACTGTCACGTAAACCAGGAATATTCTAGGTTGCAATTTATGTTATGTGCCTTATCACTGTAATGAACTGAGCAGTTCCTGCACATCCTACAGTCTTAAAACACAAGACATTTACTGTAATTTAGCCTGAAACAATTCCCTGTGGCTCAATCAATAAATCATAAATAAAAATGTATTGCCTACCCATTTGAGTACTTTCATATTAAAGCGTTGTATATACTAAAAATGATATAGAGATATTAAATACATACATTAAAGTCTTATCTTCTAATAGTGTCTGTATTCATCTTATTGAATATTTACATACCGTGTATACACAGTAAGCACTTGGTAAGCACCACTTCATGATTAAGTAGATTTAAAGCCGTCCAACTAAAAATTACTAAATAATAATAAAAAGAAAGGACTACAACACGTTCACAATAACAACAGTCGAACAATTTGAACATTTCTTGCCACCTGTTTGACATTTGTTTTCTAAAACAGCAAGAAATTTCCCCTAAAAATCATAAAGACAGAATTTTAACAGTTGTGACACATTCAAATCAAATGAGGCAGATTCGTCAAATACAATACAAAGTTATGGACAATTTTAAAAGTGTATTAGTAAAAATAACCTTAGCAAAGCTCAAATAGGAAAAAAACAATTTTTATCCTTTAACATTTAATACTAATGCACTGTTAATTATTACACTTCAGAAACTTGGCGTGCAATCTAACATTCCCACATTGTGTGCCTGGAAAAGAGAAGAGGAGGTTGGACCAGATTTTGATCAGAAGTGGTGCTTCTGTGACTCACGTTTCACTTATCCGAATGACACATTGTCAGAAGTAAATTGTATAACTCATTGGTTCTCCCTGATTCCTGCTTCCCTGCCCGGTGACACAAGCCTCACAAGGCGTAGCCACGATCAACATGAATGGGCGTTTTCCCTTCATGTCCAGTGCCATTGTTAGTATTTGTTTCTTTAAATAATTGATAATTGGAAAATGTCTGGAACGCCCTTCTGTCCTGATTCACGAATCCCAAAATGGTCACAAGTCCTTCAGCTGTCATTCTTCAGTGGCGTGAGTGTAGTGTTGACAGAACCTGTGAACATACACAACTTATATAACTTTCTACAGCCTTTAAAGACACACTGGGCCTGTCCTCGCCATCCTTGTTGACCTCTACTCTGTAGCCGCCGTTGTTGGATTTATTGCTCTTAGACCATTTTAGGTGGAATTCCCATGGTGACTCTTATTGCACAAGACCATTGTGTCACAAACCAAAGCCATGCAAACTATGCAGAAGGTTAAATATTTAATGGTCTCAGTGAAGAATGCAGTGCGACCTATTCAGTCTGGAGACAACCTGATGCCTTGATGTGAGTCAGAGAACCCTTTCTAACTTCCTCCAAAGGCTAAAAGGTGTATTTTGCTTCATGATCATATGTGATAAGAAAGGCAGGTGCATTTGTAGAGTATGGAGTGAAACAAGGAAATATCTGGGAGTCACTGGTTATGGCCAGACTCCTTAATAGAGAGAAAAGTACCACGTCCTGTTTAAGATCTCAGGTCAGTTCTGGGATATTTAACATCACCAGTGATTATAAGAAATCAGTAATATTTGCTTCCGTTTTTTCTTTTATTTTTAAAAAATAAAGTTTTAATTAGTACATTTTAAAGGTGCTGGTAAGTGGGTTTTGTTGTTTTTGGACAGTCATCCAAACTGTGTCGAATCATTTAAGTCTTCATGCTAAGCTAAGCGAAGCTAACTGACTGTAGCTACACATTTACCATACAGGCATGAAAGTGATGGTCATTGTAGTAAAGATTTGAAACCAATATTGCTGTAGCTAAAATTATTGGGGCAGTTCTTACGGTAATGACTTGTGAAGAACTCATATGGGTAAAATGAATGGCTGTACTTTCCTCTGACTAAATCTCATTGTGGAACTGTGGGTTCTTGCCCAGGGTGTATTTTTAGCATATGTGTCATGTTTTCTTTACTGCTGTGAATGGCCCTAGTTTATTGTGAGTTGGTGGACTTCACTTTGAGATCGGGTATCACTAACTCAGTGGTTTCTGTTGGCTTGTCTGCTTCCACACATTCATATGTTCCATTGCGCGCTGGTCAGGGTAGGTGCTCAGTCCTTCTCTGCTGCAAGTACACACTCTAATGATGTGAAAAGCATCTCAAATCTAATATTCACAGACCTTTTTAAATGGTCTACATACAGTATAGGACTTATTGGGGGAGTTTGTGCCTTTTTTGTTGCAGTTTTGTGGTCGTGATTTTGTAATCTGACACCACTTCGATGTAGATGATGATGGTGAGGAGCTGCAGCTGAAAGGATTGCTTTGTTTTGCTGTGTAAAATAAATGCAGTGTTTCCTGTCCTTCCCCTGGTTTCTAGCTGTGAGTTGAAGCTGGTATAAGTCCCTCTGTTAGGCAGTGGACTTCAAAAATCTGTGTGCACACGTGGCACTACAAATGCTCCGGAGGTCAGATTGATCAATATTTAAGTGTGTTGGTAAAGAAAAATCAAGTCTGCTGACGTAACTTGACAGCAGCAGCTATATATGGCTGAAAACTTAGGGTATCCCTGAATATCCACTGTCTAGACTGCACAGTACAGCAGTGAGGTGCTTTCCATCGAGTGCTGTGATCGGATTTGCCTTCTCTGCAGGATTTAAGCCTGTCAGTTACTTGTTCAGCCTGTGTATCTTCATACGAGTTCGTTAGCGGAGCTCTGAGTCACCGGAGCAGCCCAGACATCCCTTTTCCAGTGGGCGTCATTGAATTTGTTCACCGCTAAGCCTCAGCTCTGGTCACAATGGGCTGGAGTTGAAAGATGTCACTGGAGGCTTTCTGTTTGGCGGGCTCTCTTAACTGTGTCTACCAGCCTCTTTGTGTCGTTTTCACTGACTATTAATATATTCGGTCAATAGTACCAGAGACATTTGCCACCAAAACCACAGAAACGAGATTCAATATGTGCATTACCTCGAAGCAGCTACTGTAAACATTTGTGCATTGTCACATGGCCTTTGTGTGAAATTCAGATGCCATTTGCTGATTACAGATTGAACCTACAATACATATTATTGTTTCTGCCTGTTCTGAGACTCAGTTGACGTCAGTTTTCATTATTGTCTGTATTGCACCAGTCATTTCATTTGTAATGGCTTTGAAATTGCGAACTAATCACTAGGGTGGGAGTGAACATTTGGTAGCAGCAGGTTTCGGTGAGATGGAGCACCTCTTTATGTGTACAGTTCATTCTGATTAATCATTAACCAGAAAACTGAAAGACGTGCCTTTTTTTTTCTCTGAATGGGAGTGAGTGACTGAAGTAGGTGTTTATTCCTTTAGAATAACGTGTCTTATTAGCTTGTAGAAGTAGTGCCTGATACTGTATGCCTCTAAGTTTGTTTGTATCACAACAAATGATCTTTTTTATGTTGTATATTACTTGAATTAGGGATTTGGGTCAACTGCTTCATATTGTATCTAAAAAGCCAAGGATTTTGCAGCACAATTCTCTTGAATCAGCGTGTCTATCTCTGAGAAAGCATAGATAAACACAGTGCCCCATGTGTTTACTGTGCAAATACACCCCCCACCAAACACACACACAAAGCAGTGCTATGCAGTAGTTTGGCATACAGTATATACTTTACCAAGTATTAGTCCTTACTTGTGAGAACCTCTCTGTTGCTCGGGGCCAGCTCCTGAACTGCTGTTTTCTTTTTTTTTTCTGTTTTTCCACAGGTCAATGTTCGCGTCACCACCATGGACGCTGAGCTGGAGTTTGCCATCCAGCCCAGCACCACTGGCAAGCAGCTGTTTGACCAGGTACGGTGGACTTGGTTTTAAACACTACACTAACACTCGCTATAACACAGTTAAGGGAATGATTCGGACAGATATATAAAGGCATATAGAGTCCTTGTTGTGAGTTGTAAGTATGGAAGGTACAGTCAATAAGCCTGTCAGCTTAGGTTGGCTTAGTTTACAGTGAGACTGTCAAAACAGCAGCGCTAAAGCCCAGTTGGTAAAACATGCAGTTTGTTTTATCCATAGGAAAACTTGTTTCTGGTCGTCATACACTGGCTGCAGCAACACTGATTAGTAAAACGTCATTTAGACGTTCTGTAGGATTGTCACACTGCCACTGTTACACGGCTACTACTAAGTGGCCACAAACCGCTGTGGCTTCCGTCTTCATGTCAGTTAAGCGGATTGACGTCAGCGAGAACAATCTGTGTTAGGAGAAAGTGTCTGCTCTCATTATCGTCCCTCCAAAGCTCTTTCCATTCATTACATCCAGGTCTGACAAGTTATCTCATACAGATGAGATTACCGGGAGCTTGTGGCCTCGAGCGTCTTTATCAGTGTCTGTCGTCTTGGTGAGCGTCAGGGACTCTACATAAATATATATATATATATGTATATATATATATATACATATATGCTTTCTTGTGGATAAACGTGAAAGCAATGCGAGGCATTTATTACGTTAATAATTAATGGCATTAGTGAGGTATGTGAAGAAGCTGGAGTCAAAGGTGTGGCCATGGTAGAGGAGTAGGCCACTGTGCTTTAGAATAAACTTCGTTAACTGATTACTAATGATTATATTGTAGAGTAAGAAACTTGGCTCACATTTTCTTATTCTAGCTTATTATATAAAATGGATGTAGTTTTGTTTATAGTAAATAAAGAACACTCTACACACTTGGATGAATTTCTGTTAGGTCATAACTACAAATATGTGGCATGGTATTTTATAATTACACTTCCAACTGCTGGTATTTTGCAATGAGTACATTTTAGCACGTTTCCTCTCATTATACAAGACTATTGTGAGCTCAGTGCCTAAAATCCAAGTGTAGATGACATGTCCTTAGCTCCCTTTAGGCTGAGTGACAGCGCCAGAGGAGGAAAGGCATTGTTTCAGACGCTTCCTGTTTAACTCGTTTTTCAATAGCAAGCGCGGTGAGTGTGTGTCTTGAGGCCGCATGTCAGGGGATTCACTCTTCATGTCAGGAGTACTGTGGAGAACATTTTTCTCAAATTAGATTTGAATACAGTCATTCGTAGCATAATACCACAGGATAAGACGCGTAGTAGGATGTTTGTATCTGTTCTCGTGGCGTTGATGTCATCGCCCGTGCGTGGATAGGTTTTGGCAATTCGTTTCAGCAATAAAGGAGCTTATACCTCCTGAGGAGAGGCCACAGGGCTCCCAGTCTAAAATGTTCAGTGTGGGGGGTTTGTTGAAGGAAAGAATAGCTATTCCCTTTGACATCTCTCTATTTATAGATGCTGGTAAATTCCCTTGCCTACTTGTTAGAGTGGCTCGGTTAGGTGTGCCACAGATAATCACCCCACTCTCCGTGTGATAGTGTCAGAAGCAGTTAAGTGCTTGATTTCAGCGCAAAGAAACTCAATACGGGTGTCATGGCTGCAAAGACACAATCGCTGTATACGTTCACCGTCTATCAGAGAGTAAAGCGCGGTGTGGCCCAAGTGGTCAGTGCGGATCATCACCTTAGTCCCTGTCACGCTGCTCCTAAAGAAGAATGTGTTCCACACCCCTACACGCCCTTGTTCTAGTTTTACGTCTGACTGTGTGCCGTCACTTTACTGAGCTGCCGTCGTTTACAGTAGTTTGTCCTCGGCGTGTTTGCCTCTTTCTGACCTTGTAAACCCAAGTCCTTTGTTGTTGTGGTTGCAAAAAAGCCTTTCAATTTCAGCTGCAGCTTTGGAGAGCTTCTTTAGAGCAAACACATTTTACACAGTCTCGGTCCGTGTTTAACGTTTGAATCCGAGGCATAATTATATAGTAAACAATAACAGACTGGCTCTGCAACACTCCCTTTACTTCTTCACCATGGATTTGTGGTCTGACAATAATAGACCAGTTTCCTTTGGGCCAGTACCTACTGCTCCCCACTAACAATCCCCACCTCGAAACGTACTATTTTATCCTTGCGTCAGTCTGACTGGATGAACCCCTCCCTTCCCCTCCTCCGCTGCTGGAGCTCCACATTATTCAGGCCGTGCAGCGAGTAACGCCACTTCAGCTCTCTCACCACAGGGCCTGTGCTGAGCCAGGACGAGAAACTTTCGCTCTCTGACAGACGAGTGCATGATCAGGGTGCAGACATCCCTTTGTGGCGCTTGCTCCTTCAGCATGGAACTAGTTTGAAGTGGTCAGTGACCGCAGAGAATCTGTCGAGGTTTAGCTTTGTCGGCATGACAGCTAATGTTTCACAGAGTTTACAGTTTTGTAATCATTACCAGAAAAAAAGTGGCTATAAGCAGTTGCTCCGAAGATGTTTGACATCTACAAATATTGTATTATGTAGGCTTCTACAAGTTTGTCTGCAGATCTTAAAGTTTCTTTTGAAAAGGCCTTTATATGTATTGTATGCGGTTGCAGGATGTAGTCCTGTGTTCAGACTGTACTTCTGACCTGAGGTTTCAAACAGTTCTTAATGTTCATTGGAGCAAACTAGCAACCCGTTGCAGTCCTGGCAGACTGCCAAGAGAACCTGCTGTGACATCTGTTTACCACATTCAAATTTAATCCTTCTATAACGAAGTGTATTATTTTCAGTGTCCTTTGCCAGCAGGGCTTCACAACAAGCACGGTGTGTTTTTGAAGCTAGTTTACTTGTTTGTGTTGTAAAATACAATGTTGTTAAAGGCTGGAAAGCTTATCCAAGGAAATGGTTGCCCGTCCGACAGTGCCAGTGTCATATCAGGTCTCCTATCCCTTGAGAAAAACAATTGTTCATGTAGGTATGTGGGAGGGAAACCCACCCCTTTTTCTCTGCCCTCTCACTTTTGTGGACCCCAAAGCCAAAACCGCCATGAAAGGGCTGATTGTTTTCAGATGCCTTATGTGTGTCATTACAGGTGAGAAGCAACCTCAAGTGCTCTCTCATTTTAGTCCCTTTCCAGCTTCTGGTCCTTGCTCTAAATACAGTCCAGCACAACAGCTACTTATCGTTACTCCACAGAGAGGTGGAGAATCAGATTTGAACATTAGGGAATGGGTTTTGCAGGAGTGCCAGTGTGTTGACTCACACTTCACCCAGGAAACTTAGCACCTCACCTGGTGACTCGGTGGGGAATTTGACAGTGATGCATTAGGAAAGGGCCTGGCGTAGACTGGGCAGTTCAGCGACACACACAGACACACACAGACACACACACAGAGAAAGACACACAAAGTTCTGCTCAGCCTCTCTAAAGACCATAAGGAGACTTTGGCTGCTGAGGTTTCTCTCAGTAGCCAGTGGAAAATAGCAGCTCCTCCTACTGCACAAGTGATTATTCCAGATCTCTTACTGGGTTTCTACTTTCTGCCTAAGCTGCACAAAAAATAATCTAAATTTGATTGGAAAAACTTAAAATTGCTGATCTGAAAACCGTATTCGAAATGTTTCCAGTGCGGTTGAAATAAAAACTGGGCTCATAATCTGCCTTTTTGACATTAATACAGGGGGAGGAGGTCTGGTCTGAACTTCTGGCTGTTGCAGTTTTGCCAGAAAGTAACAGGCCTTATAAGCTGGAGCGGGTTCCCTGCCAGCCTTCTCAATCTGTTCCTGGAGTCAGAGACGGGATGCTAGTCATGCAGCACACCCTGGTTATACAGTAGCACTCCTCCTCGCTGGTCAGACAATGGGACCACTTTGTTTAAGACCAGTCCATACATCATGCTCTGTGTGCTGTGGTGTGGTACCGCAGACAGACATGGGAAGTGTTACTTTATGTTCAGGGTTAATTCATCCAATGGTTGCTGAAGAATCTGATCATCAGAACCATGATCATTTAAACACGCTGAGTTTTAAAGTGTACTTTCGTTTGCCCTGGCAGTAGTTGTTGTTTATACCCTCACTTTGCCAAGTCCATACTCAGGCCTGGGAATGTGTAACATTATGAGGCTCGTCCACCAGATTAGCCTGGTACCTGAGTATGTCACCTGAAGGTTAGATTCTTCAGACCTTGTCAGTGCTTTTTTTTTTTTTTTACTTCTGCTGGATGCTCAGTAATTCATTTACATTTATTGGAAACATTTTCTTAGGTGTGACTACTAGTTACAGTTACATACTGTTTGTCTTATATTAATGCCACTTTAACCAAATCGGCTGGTGTCAGCCATGATAAATTCAGAACCTTTTAAACTTGAATTACTCATGTGTGTGAATTTGTGAATGTGGAAAGCTAATACTCGGACCCAGCATTTGTTTTAATATGTTCTTTTCTTCTTCCTTTGTGCAGGTGGTCAAAACCATTGGCATACGTGAGGTCTGGTATTTCGGACTTCAGTATATGGATGGCAAAGGCTACTATACGTGGCTGAAACTGGACAAAAAGGTCTGTTTCGTTTTCCACCTATCTTTTGAATGATCGAGGTTGTTGTTATTATTATAAATATTCTAATTATTATTGTAGATACAGTTTCCTTAAAGCTAGCTGAGTGTTTCAGGTATGTGTCAGCTGTACCTGTCCATGTGGAGTAATAGAGAAAGAATGCGTTCTTGTGACAGTACAGTCAGAGCTTTGCCTTTCAGTCAATCAGTAGCCACCATATTGCTCTGAGTCTACATTTACATGCTGGAGTGTTGTTCCACTTCTGACGCGGCGCATCATTTTGAAACCCAGTCTGGTTTCTTAATGAGAGTCTGCTGGCAATCATCAGGAGCTGGATTATTTGACAACAGTGTGAACTCTCTGTGAACCATAACCGCTCTGCGTTTTCCCTGAGTATACACGTCACCCGTTGACCTTACTGTTATTCCTGAGTTATCCACAACTGAACTAATCAAAGCTGTTTTATAAAAAGGAAACAGAGGAGAACAATCTGTTGTCGCTGTACATACGCTTTCATCTCACCGGTATCATCATGTGAACCTCAATATTATACAACAACCCTGCCAGCTTTTTAGATTAGATGACTCTCTTAAAGGAGAATTGCACCACTTTTTTTAAGACTTTGACAACACTAGTTAGCATGTGAAATATAAGAGGAAGCCTTCTGTGGCCCCAGAGGGAGCTAGATGGAGTCAGATACTTTTTGGGAGACTAAATGGTCTGGATAATGTCTGAAAATGAAAAGAATGTGTTTATGTGTCATAAAGCCGTGAACACACCAGACCTTTTAGCCTCCAGAAGAACTCCAGAACTAAGTCCAGACTAGATCAGGGTCTGCTAGAATGACATACCAGAACCCTTTTTTGATGGTTGAGCTGAAGTGTCTGTAAACGGAAGTAACTAAACAGAAATATGAAAAATAAAAATAGATTCCTCACTCTATTTGCCCCAATTTACACAGATTGTAAAGAAACATTGAGATTTAGAGAAACTTGAACATTAAATGAAAATGTTTGCATTTTGTAATTATTACCAAGTGTCACGCAGAGAGAGAAGGTTATGCTGGCCTCAGTCATCAGCAGTAAAGTGTTTGCTGACTCTGCGCTGCAGCTCACCAGCACAATGCAAAGCCCGAACCAGAATATTCCTGGTCATGTACAGCCCCATTCACTCTATCAAGTGTGTTTGTTTCCTGTTTTGAAATTAGAGGCAAACTGTGGAACAGATATTGTAATGGGGAACTTTAAAGATAAGGTGTTTTCACACTTTATTGATCCCGTGACGCATATATTTAGAAGACAATGAGGAAAGAAATCAGACACACTAGAACAGAAATAAATAGTGACAACTACAGAGCAGAGCAATAAAAGTATTAATAAAAATAATGAAACTTATTGAATCAGTGACATAATTTCTGACCTAGTGAGACTAATGCTAAGCTAAGCTAGTCTCCTGTTATTTTCTGTACAGAAGGACTGGAGTTGATCTTCTGATGTAGCTCTTGTCAACTATTTCTCGACTGCTCCTACGATACATAAGGTCACTGACCAGTATTCATTCCTGTCCAGGTATCTTCCCAGGACGTGAAGAAGGAGAACCCGCTGCAGTTCAAGTTTCGAGGCAAGTTCTTCCCAGAGGATGTGGCCGAGGAACTGATCCAGGAAATCACCCAGAAGCTCTTCTTCCTGCAGGTGAAGGAGAGCATCCTGAGTGACGACGTCTACTGTCCACCAGAGACGGCTGTGCTCCTGGCCTCCTACGCCGTTCAGGCAAAGTTTGGAGATTACAATAAAGACATCCACCGATCTGGATACCTGTTGTCTGAACAGCTGCTGCCACACAGGTGAGATGCACCTGGAGTTAGGGAGTTGAAGACTCATTTCACGTCTCGGTATTTGGATGTTCCAAATATCGAGACGCATCAGTCATATATTTGCTCATTTTACATATTAACAAGATAAATCATTTTTTCAACACAATGATAACGTTGCATGATTGTAGAGCAGCCTGTAATTGGAACAGGCAGCATTGACATGTACACCTTTGGAAAACAGAATAACAACATTAGTATTGTAGAATTATTATACAATAGCTGGCTGTGTCACAATCATGTCAGCCAAAGAAACACTTTCTCACTGTGATGTGACAGTTTGGAGCAGAGATTCTGGACAAGTTTCTACTTGCATGTTTGTAAAATGTGTCTGTACTGAGGTTGTCTCCAACAGTGCTCTTCATTTGTGCTGTCCATAGTAAAAAAAGAAGAAGCCTAAGCACATACAGTTTGATGTATTTATGAGAGGAGGTTCTTTTAGAAGACCATATGTCTGCATGCATGGTTCAGCAGCTTAAAAGTGGCGTGAGCATTATGTGCACTACAGCACGATGGAAGTTGTTGACGAGGTTAAAATTGCAAACCCCGCATTTATTTTGTCTTTCTGTCATCAAAGTAAAACACTTTTTAAAAACACACATAATGAAGTAGCACATAAAAAACGTGTTTGTCTTGACACCAAATTCCTTGCTCAGTTGCAAGTGTCACGCCTCCTATTGTGCTGTTGAGCAAATATGATAGTAAAGTACCAAACTAGTATCCACACGGGAAAAAAAGAGAACATGGGAAAACTACCACTAGTTTATAGAAATACAAACACGGAAGCCAAATACACGCTCATGTTCCTCTCTTTTGCTGTAGAGTCCTGGAGCAGCACAAGCTATCCAAAGAACAGTGGGAGGAGAGGATTCAGGTGTGGCACGAGGAGCACCGTGGGATGTTGAAGTGAGTGTGTGTTTTATGTGGAGTCACTAATTATGCATACGCACCTTAAAGGTACATTTCATTTACTAGAAGTTGTTCTAGCCATGGCAGAATTCAGTATTAGAAAGGAAGTGGAAAATAGTGTTGATGCCTCTGATTTCCTGAGCTGTGTCTGCTCGTTGCAGAGAGGACGCTATGCTGGAGTACCTGAAGATCGCACAGGACCTGGAAATGTATGGAGTCAACTACTTTGACATCAAGAATAAGAAGGGAACCGAGCTGTGGTTGGGAGTTGACGCCCTAGGACTCAACATTTATGAGAAAAACGACAGGTAAGAGTCCTGCTGTTACTGCCTGCACCTCGCTAGCTGCAGCCCTGTGATACAGAGTTAAACTGGCTGGACTAGGTCGATGTCTGTGTTCCAGTTTCTCAGCAGACAGTGAGACAGGAATAACAATAACGGCCAAGTGGATACAGACTTTGGGAGGAGTATGCGCAGAAAGAATTTCATATTCAAACTCGTATTATCTAAAGGCTGCATTTTTGCAGTGACATTATCTGACTTTCTAAGCCAAAATAATCAGAGGTGTTTAGGTATATTTGCTGAGTCAGCTCCGTATCTACTAGTATAGCTCTTTTTCTTAAGGGAACATTAAAAAGTAAATATTCTGTGTTCTGGTTGAGTTTTTCTTTGTCTGGTGCGGCGATGAGGGTGAAACCAACATTTGCAATCTGACGGGGTGTTTTGGTTGTGATTTAAGGGCGGTGGCAGTTCAGGAGGTCTCCTGTAGCTGGCTGCATGGTTGGTGGGGTTACTGGGGTGAAGTGCACTTTGGCTCAGGTTGCTCACCTCACAGCCACTGACCCTACACTACAAACCACTGCAGCTGTGCTCTGGTGGAGTTGTGTTGTTCGCTACTTGCTTGTAGCTTTGTCCATGTTATAGCAGTTGCACTCTGAGCTCTCTTGACTCTCCTGTGCAGCGAAGGCAGTGTGGTCTACTTTGTTTGCTTACGTGGAAGAAAAGAAGACATCTTGTTGTTGGCAGGATAACGACCTGGTTCAGCAGATCAATTGCCTGTGAGGCCTTTAATTGAAACAAAGTCTAAATGATTTAAATACTGGATCTGCTGCTGTGTTCAGGTTCATCTAGTCTGTCATTCAGCCTTATTGTAACTCAACTATGGAGTGAAACTTTATTCAGAAACCTACTGGGTTCCTGTGTCCTTGTGTGAGTCTGTCTCTTGTATGCGCTCCCTGGGATCAGCAAAGAAATGCCTCTCCTCCACGGTGCCCTCTGCTGTAACCATGGCTACGCCGACTGGTTTTTCAAGCTGTGCGGCACTTAAGAATGCGAGGCTAACTTACAACACTGTCTCCGCAATCGGGGCAGCTGGCCCAGTGCAGCCAAGGCTTCACCGAGGCACAGTCTGGTGCTGCTTTAACTCCTCACTGCTGCGCCGCTAACCACAAAGCTGCTCATCTATGGGACGGATTTGTCTTCTTAGCACACACCCACAGTAGCATATTCTTAGTCTGACGCTGGCTTTATTGTAGCTTTGGTGTTTAGCCAGACTTCAATGGCATATCTGAAATTATAATAACACATCTTGGCATAAAATGCTTTATTCTTTATATTAATAGTCTTTAGAAAACCAGGTGCTATTTAATGAAATCTAACCACATTAATGGCCCCTTCACAACTTTAATCTCTAGCAAAGCTTTATAAAGTAATTTTACTAACATGACTCCACACATGAAGAGCAGCTTTATTAAGTACAAGACTCCGATAGAAATACTGAATAGCTGAGATAACATCCACACACATAGCTTTCATAGCCACGAGCATTTGTCAGGGTCAGTGACTGAGTGAAATTCCAGTTTAGGCAGTACAGTTTCACAGGAGAGTTTCGCTGCAAGATGGAAGGCATCCTTCCAAGATTACAACACTATCAGCTTGCCGGCGTATACAGCGCTACTTTGTATTGTGTTGAATAAGATCGGCATCCATTCAGTGTGTCTGGCACAGTTGAGCGGTGAGCCACACCCCAGATTCATCATTGGGGCACTTTTCTGCACAGTTTGTTGGTTAGGCAGTCTGTTAGAAGGCACATATCAGGGCGCCGCTCATGTGCGCAGTTAAAAACAACGCGTAATAAATCATGTGTCATGTGATCACTTCCGCAGATTGACGCCAAAGATTGGCTTCCCCTGGAGTGAGATCAGAAACATTTCCTTCAACGATAAGAAATTCATCATCAAGCCTATTGACAAAAAATCCCCTGTGAGTAAAGACACAAGCATCTGCCATTGTTCAGATTTGACCTACGTTCACATGTTAAAGTATTAGGATGAACCTCTATCGCCTAAAGTCTCCTTTCCTTTGGTCTTCTCCAGCTTAAGAATTCTTGTTTAAGTATTAAGTTGCAGAGAGTTTTTCATTTGAACTCTCTGCTTCAGTGTTACTTACATTACATTATGTTTGTCTATATTTGTGTAGTAGAAATCTTATCTGAGAACTACACCCTACTTACCCTCCACTATAATTGGAGCAATCTGTACTGCATTAAAGTGTTTTCTGCACCTGGTCAGACCCATTACTGAGCTTGTATGGTATAAAAAAAATGAGTTTTCAATTTTGAACCCACTGTTCCTCCTCTTTTCACACTTTATTCTTTTTTTGTATCTTCTCCAAATGTTAGGACTTTGTGTTTTATGCCCCAAGACTGCGCATAAACAAGCGCATCCTGCAGCTGTGCATGGGTAACCATGAGCTGTACATGCGTCGCCGGAAGCCAGACACAATTGAGGTGCAGCAGATGAAGGCCCAGGCACGAGAGGATAAGCAACAGAAACAGCTGGAGAGGTACGCAGTATTGTTTCATGTATCAGTTTGCCTTAATTGCCGTACAATATTAAATGGATATCTACTTTGTAAATCTCAAAATCAATAGTATATCAATCTTTTAGTATTCATTTTAATACAGTGGAACTGATACTTTATTCAACCTTCCTGGGGGTTTTGTCGGATCTTAAGTGAAAAAGAAAAACTTAAACCCCTCACACTGGAGAACCAGTAAATATTTGGCATTTTTGTTTAAGACATTTTCTGGGAGTTCATTTGATGTTGTCATTGATTACAACAACTAACTAATTATTACAACTTGCAACAATTAGAGACACATTTATGGAAAGAAAAGTCAAAGTCAATTGACCGTGGTGCAAATGATTTAGGCTACAATAGTGCACTTACAGGACTGAAGGCTTGTTTATATTTCTTTCAATATGCCGAATATGGAATTGGAACATACAATTCTAAACTCACACCACTTACTGGTTGATAACACAATATTCATATTTTAAATATAAAGAATCTTCTTCCTGAATTGGCTGAACTGACAATGAATGGATGTTGCCCCTGGTCTCAGCTACAGCTGTCGGCCCACTCTCTGTCCTGCACAGCTGTTCAAACACGGTGATGTAATGGCGAGCAGACAGCACAGTAAATACCAGTGGGAGAACCATTCGATCACCAGGCCCCAGTAGACAGTTAGGGGTCACACACAGTAGCTCTGAGCGCTCGCTATCCTTGGCTGAGGCTGGGCCGGTGTCCAAACACAGTTATAAGGAAGACTAATTCAAATATACTGTAATTAAATCCTGGCAGAAAGGTTAGGTTCCTCCTGCAGCTTAAGTAATACAATATAGAAAGCTGGAATACAAACGATGAGCGTGAAATAGGCAATAAATGCAAAGTTGAAGAAGGTTAAAGAAACTTGGACGGATCCCTCTCACTGATAAACAAACTGCTATATAATCTGCTGACAGCTGCTTTCATGTCATCTACTATTGGATTGTAAAAAAAAACTGAAATCGCCAACAGACTGCGAACACGTGACCTAAATAATACTTCCATAAAGATTTACTGTCCTGTGTGTGACTGTAACAAATGCAAACTCAGCGGTACAGTGGTAACAGAGCAGCTTGTGCAAACATGTGGTGAATCTTGTTTGGTGTGTGTGTGTGTGTGTGTGTGTGTGTGTGTGTGTGTGTGTGTGTGTGTGTGTGTGTGAGCGAGCATGGGGGTGAGGGGGGGGGGCATCAACTGTTGTCAGCTGTCTTTGTTGGCTCACGACAGCTGTGTCTTATCTTCAGGGCCCAGCTGGAGAATGAGAAGAAGAAGAGAGAGGCCATCGAGAAGGAGAAGGAGCAGATGGAGCGGGAGAAGCAGGATCTGATGATGAGGCTGTACCAGTTTGAGGAGAAGACTAAGAGGGCAGAGAAAGGTGGGGCCTGGGGCTTCGTCTGTGCCTTATCACTCCCTTAAAGCTCAGAATAGAAAGTGTGCGTTGTGGTGTGTGTGTGTGTGTGTGTGTGTGTGCTTATACTGGCAAGTGTCAGGCCACCAGGTGATATGTAGGTCACTTGTTTAGCAAATAGTTTGGTTAATGAATATAAGCTTAGAATAGTAAAACAGTCATGCAACTATTAATTTACTTGAGCAAAAGCTTGTTGAGGGGGTCTTTACTTTTGCTTTCATGTGTTTCTGCCTATGTAAATCTTTCCTACAGGCAGTTCAGAAGAGAGCAGTGATGGTTTTAAGCTCGGGTCAACCTTAGGCTGTGGGTTAATTACATGCAGTACGCTGCCAGGCTAATAAGTCCTTTAGGTCACTCCTGGACTTCCTCTTTCCTGCTTATAAATTAGTTAAATTTTAATTGCTTTGAACAACATTTAAACCGATTGCAGTAAGTAAGAGGCTGGTCTGCTCAGACATGGGAAATAGCATCTCCGAGTTGTTGGCTGTTTAAATTTAGGCAAATTGACAATTCCTGTATTTATTGTACCTATCAACTTACAAATATAACTGGAAAACGTCAGTGACATCCTGAGTATGTGTGTATCTAGTCACAAAGAGAACAGTTTAGTTTTCTGTTTTCTGAGCGTTGAAGCTTAGTATTTGTCTCATACAGTCAGGAAAAAAATTACTTGAACCCCTGAGGATTTTGCTAAAGTTTGCCCACTAACAAAGAAATAATCAGTCCAATTTTAATGGTAGGTTCATTTGAACAGTGAAAGACAGAACAATAAGGAAGTTTAAAAAAATAGCTTCTTTTTTAAAGAAAAAGAAGAAATTAGAATTTTTTTAATTATTTGCAATTTTATGAAGGAGTATTTGATCATGATAATTGCCAACAAAGGTTTTGCCACCAAGTACTAAAGCAGTGTTTTGCAAAGGGATCAAATATAAAACATTTCCTTTATGAAAATCTTTCGATTTTTTTATTGTAGTGTTCAAATGAACCTACCGTAGCATTGTTCTAATATTTTTTTTACTGACTGTATATCTTCTTTGCTGCCTCTTTTCTGTATTTTAGATCTACAGGACCAACTCCAGAGAGCCATGATGCTGGACCAAGAGCGGAGGAGAGCTGCAGATGAGGCTGCTCGTCTGGAGGCAGAGCGTCAGGCTGCCCTGCTGGCTAAAGAGGAGCTCACCCGCCATGCTGAGGACCAGAAGAAGAGTCAGGAGCAGCTGGTCAGTATTTTATTAACTCTGTGGGATTGTTCAGAGGCTTGGAATTAGGTTTTAGGTAATATGAAAAATTGGAACTTTTAAATTACAAAATAAAATCTTGATAAAAAGGTCAACAAAATCTGTGCGTAAATTAACAGCTTCTCGCTCACTGCGTTCAGCTGTCATTTTGTCCAGGTCTGTGCCAGGCACGTTGCAGGGTGGTGTATTCAGCAGTGCCTAGCTACTGTAGCTCCAGACAAAACCTCTTTGTAATGTCCAACTGGACCACACCCTATTATTTCAGACTAACCGCCCACTGTTGCTGGGCGCTGGACCACCCACAGGAGTGTGTGCTTTCACTTTAACAGCCTGGGCAGTAAAAGCTGTGGTTCCTACAACACATTCAGCCGCTGACAGTCAAACACCAGCACAGTTTGTGTCAGACGGACACCCGCTGCGACACCCTTTATACTTAAACCCTATTAAGATAGTTTTGCAGTGGATTAAGTCTCCGTGCATGTGTCACCCACTGTGATTAAAACAGACATGGGAGTGTGTTCAACATGCTACTAATAGAATAAACCTTCCCACGAATGGGAAATTCGGGTGTTACACAGCCCTAATTGAAAAAACTAATGTTTGAAAGCACGCAGAGTAACTGATTAATTGTGGTGCGCCCTGCCCCTGTGTTCCCACTGAATGACCAATTTTCTAGCTGAACACTTTTCACATAACAATTTCACGGCCAAGTGCTCCAGCTAGGGCCGCACTCTGTTCCATGTCTCAGCAACGTGCACGCACACACACACACACACACACACACACACACACACACACAGAGCAACCACAGCAGGTGCAACGCGGGGATCTGAGCTTCAAAGTGAAAGACAAGCTGTCCACATTGTTGTGGTCAAGAGGACCAACACACCTTTTGTTGGTGTACATATGTTTCCGTTTTTAATATTCATGCTTCAAATCAAACGAAAGTAGATGAAATGTAAATGAATTATGTGATATCAGCACTCTCTTATAATTCAGATCACAGTATTTATTAACTTGCAGAGGTGGCGCTTGAACAACATCATTTAATATTTTTGGGTAAAATGCACTCGTATAAAATAATTGTTGTTCTGTGTCAGGCTTCAGAACTGGCAGAGCACACGGCCAAAATCGCCTTGTTGGAGGACGCCTGGAGACGCAAAGAGGAAGAAGCCAGCACATGGCAGCTGAGGGTGAGAACTTCTAACTCAGGGCGAACAGCATGTACAGTATGGTGACAATCAGAAATGTACATTTACACACATGGTCTTCTCTGTTTGCCCCAGGCCAGGGAGGCCCAGGACGATCTGGTCAAGACTAAAGAGGAGCTGCACATGGTGATGACGACCCCGCCACCACCTCCCCCTCCTCCCATGTACGACCACATGGATGACAACAGCGACAGTGAGGAGAACACCAGCACACACAGCGCCGAGCTGCACACCGAAGGCATCAACGACCATCGCAATGAGGAGGATCGTCTGACGGAGGCCGAGAAGAACGAGCGTGTGCAGAATCAGCTGAAGGTGAGGACAGTTAGACATGATCGTTTAACATTCCGTCGTTCCCATTACGCAAATATTACATTCATTTCATGTGATGCAAAGGATGAGGACCAGTAGAAAATAAGATGGTGACAGGTCCAGCATCTGTCATTAAGAAACGTCATCGCTGCCAGAATCAGTGGGAAGACATCACAGTGTCATGGCGGCTCTACTACTGTCTGCGTCTATCTTGTCGGTCGTGTCCCCTCACGCTTCTTCTGCTCCTCTGCCTTCAGGCCCTGACCTCAGAGCTGGCTCAGGCACGTGATGACTCCAAGAACACCCAGAACGACCTTCTTCACTGTGAGAACGTCCGGGCCGGCCGAGACAAATACAAGACCTTGAGGCAGATCAGGCAGGGCAACACCAAGCAGAGGATTGACGAGTTTGAGGCCTTATAAGAAGCCTTCAGCCCTCGGCCGCGTACCCTTTTTGAATGGTCACTACACTTTGCTCCTCGGCTGATTCATGGCAACACACAAATACGCTGAAATGACTCAAACGCACCCACATCAGTTGCAGACAGTATAAGCACAGCAGAAACGTCGCTTGCAGAGAGATGAACTCCTGTGTCGAGTTTGTTTAGCAGTAAGTAGGGCTTTGCAAATCATTCAAAGAAACTTTAGTGCCAAAATGTTTTCCTTCTTAGTTTATTCCAGATCCTATTTCTGTGTTTGATTTATTTGTAATTTGATCAGTTCAGACCAAATAGGTTTTTAACCAGAGGTGTGATGAAGTAGTAGGATTAGCCAAATTATATCACGATCTAATGATGTGCACATAGAATATTTGTATTCATAGCCTGGCAGCATGGCTTTTTTTATGGCTGCCGTTGATTGCGTAGGGCGGCAAGCACAGTTTGTCAACTGTAGCGATCCGTCAGAAAGGGGAAAAGATATGAGCAGCAAAATGTATGTTTTTGTTTTCACTTATATTTGAACACTTCCATTTATTTTTATTATTGCTATATGGTAGTTTAGAATCTCACCTAGTTTAATATTTATACTGTATATGGGACATCTGAAAGGGTATTTCCTCTTGGTTTGTATATTTGCTTTCTACTAATTATAATGAAAGGACAAGAAATGACATTCAATGTTTTCATATATTGACCAAATAATAGCAGTCTTGTGTTCCATATGTTTTCCTTTTAGCTCAATAAATTAAAGAGATTTAATAGTAAATTATTATTTTGTACTAGAGCAATATCCAGCTGCATGCTATAAAATCATAAAGGAGATTGTCATCTGTCTACAGTAGTTACTTTTGATTAGTTCATTGCCATGTAGTTCACAGCAGGCTGAGGAATGTCAACTGGGACACTTAGGTTTAATCTATTTCATTTCTCTCTGTTCTGTCATGTCACAGTTGAGTGAGTGATGGCACATGTTGTGTGCATTTATCCTCCTTCCTAAGTGGCCTTTCTCTCTCTCTCTCTGCCTGCTTCTCTGTGGGGTGCAGTTCCAGATAGTTGCTCACTTCTTAATCATGGTGCATGATCACAAAAATATGGATATAACTTTAAAAACCTTAATTAAGGTGAATGTTCTAAATTCTAAATTAATTTCCTACTGGTCATAAAGGACTGACCCAGACAGTATAGCGCTGACATGGACTCCAGCAGCTCCTACCAACGCTGTAATGGAAACACACAGCTCTGCTGGCCTTTGTATATGAACATGATTTTATAATGAGATGTTCATTACATAGCAATAAACAATCTATGATTCCAAGTGAGCGTGTATTCATACACTATTTGACCACATGCTTTTATTTTTTTGTTCTGGTTGGTTTCTAATGGGCTCTCTACCTAAAGGACAAGTTACAATTATTCAATGTTTGTAGTACGTTACTGGCGTAGACTTCTCCTGACATTCCCCTCTAGTGCCATCTTTAAGTTCAGTGTTTTTTTTTTGTTTTATATGACAACTTACTGTATTTATTTAACAATTCGTACATTTCCTGATATGGGAGTTTGTATAAGGGTTGAATCATCTGTAATAAATGGCTCAAATGCTAGTTAATAAATATTTACTAATGCTTTAAAAATGAGTCATAAGTGACTATTAACTCGTCGTCTTAGTCACCTGGGGAGATGAATGGAGTGTTAAATCACTTATCCGAGGACATCCTGGACATACAGTGCATTCAGAAAGTATTCAGACCCCCCTTCACATCTCTCAAATGTAAGAAGTATCAGGCTGCAACAGAACAAAACTGAAAAACGCGAAGGGGGAATGAAACCTTTCTGAATGCAGTGTAGGTACTAAAGAGCCTTTCTGACTGGTTTAATAACAACTACAGCTTCACAGTTGACAGGTTGTTATAGAATAGAGTTGAATAATATAATATATAATAAATTAACATAAAAGTGACAAACTTCTGTTAGTGGGCAGTTGCAAACAGAGAAACATGGACTATAGGTGCAAAGACAACAAAAGAAAAAACTACAAAAAAATATATTTCATATTTAACAGGTTAAGTCAATGATACATCTTCTAAAACCCTTCAACCCAGTAGCTGTCTCCACACATTTATGACATTTGACAAATAAGTAAATTAAATCTCGGACTAACTTTAAAGCTAAAGTACTTCAGTGTGTCACCTTTTTCAAATTCAAATAGCACACTGCTTGCATAAACCAAATCACAAATCACAAACATAAATGTTTCCGTGCTAACAGTTATTAAAATCTAAATACTGCTCGCTAACTAAACACAAGTGTCGTCATGTTCTCTGGACATGAATGTGAAAGGGCACGCTGACGTCACGTCTGTTGCCAGGCTTTCAAAACTCCGGTTACCATGGAGATCATGGGGAAAAGAGTGGGTTGACAGGGAATTCCTGGTCTGTGACATCACCACCGCTTCCACGGGAACATTGTGGGTCTTTATTTTTATTTCTTTTACTTCTGCATGGTGCTGTGAAACCAGAGAGTGAACATGCCTTTCACAAGCTGCCTGGAAGGACACATGAAAGGCTGCATTGTCAAGAAGGAAACACTGAAGAGTCCTGCTCACTGGCTTGTTCACTGAAATAACTGTACGACTTCCTGTTACAGGCAGGCGCTCCAGATTTCGTTTGTCAGAAATAATATCCTTTCTTTTTCAGTAGGATTATTTTATTTGCATAGATGTTGTGCTGCTCGACTCACATAATAAAGCTTTATATTAGGGAAAATACTGAATTTGAATGATGATAAAACCAAAACCTTTTTTCACATTTAGGCTTCTAATAACCTGTGATTAAATGCATAATCAACTTTAAGTATATTGTCATATTAATACATTCTCTATATTTAAGGAAACAGTTTGTTGAGTGTATTTTTAAAAGAACAACAGTGATTTATTTATTATAAATGTTGTGACTATGTAACTTAACATCTAAGTTGCTGCAGTTAAGTTAGTAGTTAAAGAAGAAATAAACCAAACTATTAATTTGACAGTGTATTAGATGCGATTTATTAATATGTACCAATCATTTATGAAAACACATGAAGATGTTGAGTTCTTCCTAAGAAAAAAACACATTAAAGTCACTATGTTCATTTTTCTATCAACCACAGAACATCTGATGTGCAGGTGGAAGGTGTCTCCCGGGATGAATATATCATTACTGCCAAACTCATTTCCTAATCAGATCCACAGAGGTTTAATACACAGAGTGCAGATTGCTTTCGTGCTCAAACTAGTTGTGACGAAGATCAAATAATTATTTACAAATAAATTATATATAATAAACATGATGATAACAATGAACAAATTAAATAAATAAATACACCACATTTCATCATTCTATTACGTACGATGCTATTCTGTATTTCTTATGTTATTTTGAGCAAATGCTTTTCATTATTAATGATTTGAGTCCATCTTTAAGCACGCTTATAACAAAGATATAGTGTGTTATAGACCAGTAGGTTATAGTTTATATACTGCTTATAAATCTCTGCTGTTGTCAGGGTCTATCAGGCAACACAGGTCTCACAGGTCCTGGTTCAGAGAGATGTCCTGGAGCCTCTGTCAATCATCCATTGGTGAGATACACACAGGAAATAGGCTTCATCTGTACAAACTCTCTCCCTGCTCCCAGAGTCAGACACTGTCAGAACACAAACAGGTATTTGAACACACCTTCTTTCGTATCGATCACTACAATGCATTCACACACCAGAGCACACACAACACGCCTTGCAGGGCTGCAGACACTGGAATGCATGGATGCAAAAAGCACGCAGGGACACAATGAGGGTGTATTTACACAGTGTTCTGAGTCATGTTTGCATTAATGGGAAGGTTTTTGGCACCTTTGATAAAAACAGTAAGTCAGGCGCTGCAGAGTGGCCCAGTGGTAACCTTTGTGAGGGGCAAAGCAAAATGACTGCACCCAAAATAAAGGTTCTTCTGACCCCTAGTGCTGTAAAAGTAGAATTGAGAGCTAATGCTGCCGAAGTGCTTTGTTTTATATATTTAAACACAGTTCAGTTCCTGTTTTTATTATACAGGCTTTTATTTCATATTGACTTATATGTAAATGGTAATTTTATCATTTTGAAAATTGTTAACCACAATTTTGTTTTTAACACCACATGATCACGACACATAAAAATGTCAATCTGCTTTCATAACACTGAACTTTAAAAGCCTCTTGTAATTTATGTGTAACTTTAGATCTAAAGCCGAACTTGATATAAGATGGGGTGTGTAATGCTAACGTAGCATGAGTGTATAAGAACTAAGGTTTATTTTGGTGTATGTAAGTGTGGTGTTAGGCTGCAGGAGCTCACCATGGTCTGCTCTCTTCTCTTTCCTACACCACAGCACCTCCGTCTGGACTCTCAGACTTATTGATACAGAAACACAGAAAAGAAAAAAATAAGCTCATGTGGTGACTTAAAAACACTTATGTTTAAATTAAACTGAAACATTTTTTAAAAAACAACTAAATATTAGAAATGGAAGAGAATTAAAGT
Organism: Microctenopoma stevenorrisi; assembly: GCA_032270685.1. Lineage (NCBI taxonomy): Eukaryota > Metazoa > Chordata > Actinopteri > Anabantiformes > Anabantidae > Microctenopoma > Microctenopoma stevenorrisi. The sequence continues at coordinate 11,385,542 of JAUMTR010000016.1, forward strand.
ACCCTTTAAAACAATATATATGTATATTTAATATATTTTAGAATGAGAGTTTCTTTACGCTAATCATTTGCTGGATATTTGAACCTCGGTCTGCTCTGTTTCACCTTTGGACACAGTGGATACGAGTTGAAGCGCTGCGAGTCTTTTTCCTCGAATCTCCAGCCGTCCAGTGGGATAAGGACTTCACCCAGAAACACTTTCCTTTTCAGAGTCCCTGTGTGCCAAACAGTGGCCTGCAATCTCTTTCCAAAGAGCAAGGGGCGCTCTATTTGGTACTGTCCAAAAACAGGCAGAGAAATATATTAAAGCAACCCACCGTTCAACTATTGGAATATATATTATAGGCTTTTGTGTCTTTTTACCTTCAAAACTTCATTATATTCTGGATCAGTGGTGTTTTTCTTCACTGACGTCTTCATTTTGCCGCTTTTTTCTGGCAGCACATACAATTTCACATATCTACAAGTAGAAACACACATACGAGGTGCTTAGAGTATCACACAACACAGTTATACTGCACGTGACTGTTCTATTGTGTTCTACTGATTGTCCTTACGGGTGACACTTCCTCTTCTTGGTGTCTCCGTAAGTGAGATTTCTGCAGGCGCTGACTGTGATCTCCAGACAGGAAGTTTTGGTGTTGTAGGCCAGAGCCAGCTCCAGCTCTCCTGTCACGCTGGCGCTCTCATAGAGGCCGCAGTCTGTGCTGATGCTGCTGTTACTGCCCTGAAGGAAGCAAACGACGGGCTGTGACTTTACCACGTTATTTACATGACGCAGGAAGTAAAAATAATCACAGTTCATAATCTGATATTATAACCACAGGATGTTGCATGGGTTTTTTTTTCAGCTGCTACTCACTCTCCATCCTCCAGAGTACTCAGAACCAAAAGACGTTTCTTCCTCTGCCCCGGTGGATGAACCGTCCTGGTCGCTCTCTTTGCTTTTCTTAAACAGGTTTGGTAGACTCGGGACTTTGGAGAGCTACAAAAAGGAGAAAGAAGCATTATTTTACTGTGCTTTACACGCTGGCAACTGTACCTTCAATTTGAGGAGGTTGTTTTGTTTGATAAACCACAGCTACTAAATTATCAGAACCACTAAACCATTGATTTATTAGCCCCCTTTTTGTCGTGTCATGACTCACATGGCCACATTTGCTGATGTCAGTCTCAGACAGGCTCTTTTGAGAGCTGTAGATGAAGTGCGTCCTCCTGCCTCTGTTATCAACCCTCAGCAGGTCATCTTGGACATCATTTTGTGAGGAAATTTCTGCATTGGCAAAAGACAAGTCAAGCCAAGAAGAGTCATACAATGTCAAAACAAATAGCGCGAGGAACTGTGTAGCAGCAGAGATGTTTTTGCAGTCGGAGCAACGTGATGTTTGATATCTGGGCCCGGCATCTTATGAAACTTCCGCTGATACACATACATGTATAAACTATGAAGTCACAAGTCTTTCGGGCGCATCGTTTAAATTCAGTTGCATTTCCTTTGTGGGTTTCGCCGTGCGTGCATTTATGTCATTGTGGCAGCGATGAGATTACGCAACAACAATAACCAAAGAGGGCAAAGCTCCTGGCGACGAAGAGGCACGCAGCTACACGGTGTCAACACTTGACATGTTCGTGTTGTCAACTAAACTGATGCGAGGACACGTTCTGAGAAAACTTACTTCTGATGTGACTCGTGAAGCAAACCATTAGATTCTCCACAGATTTGTTGAAAGGTTTTGAGTTTTTCAGATCCTGTAGATCAATAGAGAAAATAATTGTCACTCTGTTTTCATTTTCTCCTTAATTCTGTGAAATAATAACAGACATTTCGTATTCTTACCCCAGGTCTGCTTAGAAACTGATAATCCAAGTGGGGAGGTGGAGTGGGTGGCACGACTGATATATGGCTGTGGACAAAAAGGGTTGTTTTATATTTTCAGGTATTTAACGAATCAGCCACACAGACAAAATAAACATATAAAGCTTTGTAATACCTCATCACACTGTAGGTCTTCAACAGAGTCTCTCCAACAATCTCATACTTGTCTGAATAGAACATAAACATCATGAATGACTTTTAGAGTGCGCTAAAGGCACACGTCACACATTATCAGGTAGGGCGACTAAGTCATTAGGCTGTTTTATGTGGCCAACTCGGGCACATTCTTCACGTAGGTAAAGATTGAAACACACAAATACATTTAAAGCATGTTGTCCCAAACACTGGATTTCATAACAACGTTTTCTGACAGCAATACTTTACCAGTGTAAACCTGTAATACTGAATTATTCACTAACTTCCTCTAAAGACAATAGATTCAACAAACATTCGAGTCACATCATCTATATTTTATTAATCGTGTGGCACAACTGAGCGATGTCAAGGGAGAATCATTCATTAATGGCAACAAAGTACCAACTGATAACTGTAAATATTGTAAACAAACCTGTCATTACTGGAAATTTCTTCGCCTTTTCATCCAAGAACCAATCTCCAGACATGATCTTCACCTCCCTGTGCAGAAGAAAAACACTGTTAGTTGGAAAAGCCAAAGCAGATGCTACGTCATGTCGCTGCAAAATGCTGGTTAGGTGTGTTGTCAGTTCTGCCTGAGACACCAACACTGTCACCAGCAAAGACCACTTCCTCCATGTTTCACAGAGAGAACCACACCGTGTTCACCCTCTGTGCGTCTAGCAAAGACGTGACTTTCAGTTACTGTAGTGATATTGTGATGTCGTTTCTCTCTTCCTGAGTGTTTATTTATAAATAATGGTTATTAATTGTTGTAGCTCTCATAGGGAGGCTGACTCAGTAACCAGCCTTCCTCTGAATTTCCTCTGAATTTCCTCTGTGTTTCCGACCATCAGACCACTGATAGTTTAAAGCACATTAAGAAGGAAAGTAACAAATTCGTCATAGATAAATAGACACAGGAGGTAAATGATGACTACACAGCTACACATACATGATGTACTCATGTGTCATCTGTGTTACTGACAGGCCGGGGAGAAAAAAAAAAGATAAATAGAGACAGAGATAACCTCTAGGTTGTGTCACTTGATGCCATTTTAGTGCCTGACACTATTGCGGTGCAGTTTCAACAGACGCTCGCCGATGTGGAAATGCTCCTTGTTGTTTGGGTTGGGGGGGGCGGCTTTAGGCTGAGAAGACCAGGAAGCTAAGGAATGAGCTAAACCTACTATGGGAGCTGGTAAAGCTGAGGGACGCTGCTGACTGAGAAGATAATTCTTAAAGCCAGTTTAACTGGCGTCACAAGGACTGACGTGCCAGAGTAAAAGAACACATACATGCAGAGTCACTCTGTTTTGTGGTCTGAGCACAGTGGAGTCAAGTATATCTGTTTGTTGGTGGTTAGGTGGTTTGGCTCTACTGTACCTGTAAGCATGACAGACTGTGCACTTCCAGCCCACCGTTCCCACGCCTACGCGGCACTTGCTGCAGATACGGTGGCTGCAGCCGCGACAGATAGCCCCCGAATTCCAGAGCTTTCTCAGGGGCCTCTGGCACCGGGCGCAGGTCTGCTCACCATACTGCCGGGCAGAGTTCTTCGCACCTCGCCTTCGAAGCTCCTGGAGCTCACATCTCATCCTCCTTAGGTGAAAGAAGATGGAACATTACAGACAACCTGCTTCGACGCTGTCAAGTGTGATTTTCAGCAAAAAATGCTTAAACTACAAATAAAATAAAACTGTTGGAGAAAGTAAGAACCAAAATTCAAACAGGTTCTAGTTTCATCTTGCAGGTCATTACACTACAACACTTTAACAAACCCCAAAGAAAGGAGTTCCCCTGTTGCTTAGAAATATGCTGTATTTTCTGAGAGTCACTGATGCTACATTCACCTCTGTATAGTTAGAGACTGACTACGTAGCTGTTCTGGAAAACCCTTAGCTGCTGAACCACTCTGGTCAAAGGTAACATCTACCACACTAATTCAAAGGTTACTGTAAGTCCCACTCGAGGAACCAAAAATAAAATGCACTAAAAATAGCTGCTGACACGATGACAGTCTTCTGATGGTCACAGAGAGAACGAAGATCAGCCTCATTTCAGAGTCACCCAGAAGGATTCTGAATGTGACAACTCACCTGATCCGGTCTTCCTCGATAATCCGCAGCTGTTTGTCTCTCCGAAGAACCTCCAGGATTCTTTCTCTTTCCAGAGCCTGCAGCGAACTTAAATCCATGTTTTGATTTGAAAAACCTGAGACTCCCACTGGTCCTCTTCTTACTGACGTCCTTTCTGCCACACTGCCGTTTTCTTTATGTTCCTGTCTCCTCCTCCTCTGCTCTTTAACCCTCCCCCTTTCTGCAACTCAGACTCAGACCTACTGTTCAGTCTTCTGGAGCTGAAAGAGGAAAAGATGATAACATTTAATCTATACACAGCTACAACAACCCCCCCCTCCCCTTATCCTGATTCTGATCTTCTTTCATTTAGCATCCACGTCAGAATTAGATATGGACATTCCCAGCAGATAAAGCTGTAATGTTTCCACTTCAGTGATTCAATACCACTCTCTAACCCAACAACTGTGGAAATAATCTGTTTTATTAGTTGTTTCTCAAAAGGCAAATGAGGAACCACACACTTTCTACCTGCACATGCCTGTAGATACTCAGCCAGCGCACGGGATACAGCCAAGGATATGATGACATTTCAAACAATTCACCATTACACTTATTCAGGGCTCCTCAACCTTCCCTCGTTCCCTCTTATGTCAGTGTCACAAGCCTCCCCCTCCCCAGTATTCACTCCCCCTCTTGGCAAATCACCACTGCTTCCTCTGCTGCCGGAGGAGCCGTGATGCTTCGCCGAGGGCAGGGCAGCAGAACAAACCAAATGCCAACCCCTGAATTATTGATGGTGTTCTAGTTGCTTTTTCTTTTTCGCAGGTCAGCGGACTCGTTTATTCTTCCCCAAAGAGAAAATAAAAGGTAAAGGAAACTGTTAAGCACTCAGACCAGACCAGACTGGGAAACACGCAGGGATGTATTCATTAGTGATCTTTAGGGTGTGTTAACACCCTAAAGATTCACCCTGTTTACACCCAAGGTGACTCACAGGTTAGCTAAAAACTAACCATCTAAGTCCGTGAGAACGAGCCCGTGTTTGTTTCTTTCTGAACTGATCTGACTGTATGGCTTTTCTCTTTCCAGTCTCCTTCCTCTTTAAACTTTCATTTATGTCACAACTGAAGCACTGGGACTTGAGAGGAAGGGACCTTGAATACCAGCCTGTGTTGGTAGATAAGAGCCTGTCCTTGTTACTACCCCAGCTGCCAGGAGGCTGGAGAAAACAATCTGTCAGCTGTAATTTGGGCTAATAGCTCACAGACAAACAGCTTTTATCCTCCTCTGCTGACGTGCACCGTGACTGCAGGGATTCTCAATCAATGAGGAAAGATGTGAAACATGTCGGAGGAGGGTTATGTTGCAATTGAAACCTATCAGCTCTCAGGCTGACAGTTTGAAAGTGGCTTTCAGTTGTATTGCAGATGCTGATGGAGACGATGATCAGCTCCATGCAAGTGCAGTCATTTCACATTTGACTCTACTACAATGATTCAACCTGCTCGTGGTTTAGTGGCGACTATGACCTAACATCCGAGAAGAGAAGGTGGAAGCCCATATCGGCCCACCACGACACTGACAGGAAAGAATATGTGACTGAATACATCAACTGAGCGGCGTGAGAACGAGTGAACAAGTCACAAGCCCCCTGACGTTTCCCACCCAGAGCAGAGCTTCCTGGAAAACCTGTCACTGACTGCATACCTCGAATCAGCTCTGACAGCTCGTCTTTGGTCAAATGAGCAAATTCCAAATAGAAATCGAGAGGGACAGCATGCAGGACAAAGAGAAAGTTGTCCTGCATGCGTACATGCCACAAACTGACAGAAAAAAAAGAAGTTGGTCCTTCTTTTTAGTCTACGCACAAACCATCTGTGTAATTCTAAAAATGTTCTGTGCGTTTCCAAAGTGGTTTTCAGCAGCACAGGGTTCATCGGGTACTCGACATAAACTCTACACTTGCATGTCAGCTCAAAATAAACTCAGAGATCTTGAGATACAAAGAAACATGCGTGACACAAACGGAAACTTCTACTGTACATTTCGTTTTACTGTACTTCGCTAAGAGACACGTGCAGCCTCTGTCATGTCAGGAAACAACACGTTCTCATGCACACGTGCGGTTTCATCAAAAAAAGTGCTTTATAACTTGGCTTTTTTGGCATAAACTGACACCAGAATACAATACACGTATGTTTGCTGTAACACAATGACAGCAGGAACAGAAACGCTGCTGTTGAGCTGTGGTTACATAACACTTACACAACACACTGCTTTGTTACCAAATCTCAACCAAGACATCGCACTCGTGATGTGACAATCAAGCTGCTCTTACCACCGCGCCTAAAAGAAAGCAAACTCACATTGGCAATGTCATAACTAGGGCACTGCAGAGTTAAGAGGTGCAGAGCAACAGCAGCTGCAAGACCTTACCTCCACGCTCGCTGCACTGATGGAGTGGTCAGCCTGAGGAAGTGGCAGATTTTATACAACGTGCAGAGCTCAGTTTCCTTCCTTTTACTGCTCACATACTTACACGTACTGAAGCAACTTGTAGACCAGCCCTGCAACTGCTGCTCAGTCGTACCTCGGGAGATTCCCTGCAGCTGTAACCAGGGTATAAGAAGTCACAACAAACTGAAGTGACACATTAAGTGTAAGAGAGTTTTTATAGGAAACTGTGTATGTGTCCATCAGCTGCCATTTCTGACAACCTGGACAAAAAGACGTGACAAAACTTTTCACAACTAAGACGCAATAAAAGTGAACTGAATTCAAAGTTGAGTAGCGTTGATCTGAAACATTGATACCCACGAGCAAACATGTCCACATGCACAGATTATATTCACATACAAACACTGAATCATTTTCTCTCATTAATGTCATTAACAAAACAATGATTTACAACATTGGTGCCGCGTGCACACGTGCATCAACAACAACCGTGGCACTGTGACGACATCGTGGCAGGTGAAGCGTAAGAAAAAATGCTCATGATGGAAGCTTGTTCTAGCTGCGGCAGCAGAAGTTTGTCAACAAACAGCAGATGTAGATGTTTACTGATCATTGAAAGCATCTGTGGTATAAAACTTGATGGTAACATGACAACAGTGGAGTAATAGGTTGTAGTAGAAATACGCTAATGGGATGTGATGTTTTAGCAGTAACAATTTATTTACTCCATATCATTTCTTCTATCACCTTGCTATTTCCTTGTTCCACAATATGTCCCCACTGTTATCCTATTTTACCAAGCCGTAAAGTGCTACCATCTTTGCTGATGAAAGAAATTCACCCTCTCCCTTTATTTCCAGTCTCTCCTTTTCCCCGTCAGAGGAATGCTTTGGAGCTATTCAGCAGATGTGATGGCATCTTTGGTTTAAAAAGGACTCTCTGCATTTAAAAACATGATCAAAAGCAAATGCATGGTTTTCACACACTGAATAACTTTAACATTTGTTTCAGAATCAGAGACACTACATGAAAATGGACGGAATTGTTTTAATTGAATTGGATTAATTTGGTCTGAAAATAGTAAATGTTTCTGAGTAAGGCACTAGTTACACCTATTCAGGGTAGGTCAGCTGTGTGTCCATGTGGACAGAGATCTGTTGTGTAGACCAGTATGGCTTCCTTTGGAAATTAGATCAGAAATGTCTCTGATTTTAAGCAGTCTGTAGGAATGTCTTAAGCTGCAGCGTCTGTTCCACTGATAATCTGTTGTGATAGAAGCTGAGTCCAGTCAGGAGTTCAACGTCTCGAACCCGAGCGGTGTGAAACTTCAGCCAGTCCTCCACCCATGTTAAGTCTTCCCCAGTCTGAAGACAAATAAAGACAGTGAAAGAAATTAATGGGCGATTCATTTCAAATTCTCAGCTTTGATCATTTTTTCCACTGTGCGATTCCTCAGCAGGTTTCCACAGAGGTAGGTCGACATGCAGAGATGCGTAGGAGATGAGTCAGCGGCATTACTCACAGCACAGGTCTCTGTGTAGTCAGGCCTGTGGGGCAGGATGAAGGACTTGGCCTTGAGTGGGCCCATGCAGTTAACAGGGCTAAAGGTTGAGTTCCCGCAGCTGGTCAGTATCAGAAAGAAATGTGTCGGGATCTGAGCCTCGTTCCTTGAGAGACAAGAGATCATAGGGTTTATGATAAAGAACATTTCATTCATAAAACCTGCTGATGTGGAGGTGATCAGAACTCCACAAATCTCTGTATGTTTCACTCCTCTTAACTACCCCACTTCATTAGTGTGCGTTGAAGAGATCTCTCAAGTAACTTTGGCAGAGTTGTGTGCTTATGTAGAATCACATCGCTCAGAGTAAAAAGTATGATTGATTTATTGGTATATGATTTTCCTTATCTGGTCAGAGGGTGTCAGTGTTTTCCTGCACAGCATCATGGTTGAATCAAAGCTAAAGAACATATTTATTCATGTGCGTGTTATCTCTGTAAATAGACCTTTGTTTCTGTTCCAGCTCTGCTGGTTCTCTATGAATATATAAAAAACTGTTCTTGGACTAAACATTTTAAAAAGAACAGTACATGCAGGACTGTTTTTAGGTTAATGTTAACTTCTAAGAAGTTAAACACTCAGGTGTGAAGATGACAAAATGAATTAGTTCTTCACATGAGTGTTAATTGACTATTTTAATTATGTATTTTTAATTGTAAGACAAATATTCACTGTTCCTGGTGTCTCAACCATCTTTACACATTTCATTCATAAATCATTTTTTTATAAAGGCTCTTTTTTTAAGACTCACCCTGAGACAGATCTGAACGCATCAACATTTCCGTCATAGTCTTTATCGAATATCGGCCCACTCATGACATTGACTGCATTCAGCTCTCGTGAATACTTTGGAAGCAGGACATCGTGGATGTAGATCCAAACATCTGCAGTCACACAGTGTGCACAAAATCCTTTTAGTGTTTCAATAATATATCACAAAGAGTCATACCTTCTCCATGATTTTCCTTACACCAGGGGTGTCCAAACTCGGTCCTCGAGGGCCGCAGTTTTCCAAGCATCCATGCATTTGTGACTTCTGATTGGCTGAACACACCTGATCAAGGTGATCAGGTGTGTTCAGCCAAGGTGATCAGGTGTGTTCAGCCAATCAGAAGTCACAAATGCATGAATGCTTGGAAAACCAGCAGGGCTGCGGCCCTCGAGGACAGAGTTTGGACACCCCTGCCTTACACTGTGTGTATGTGCCACCAGGGGGCAGCCTCTGGTGGCTGTATATTTTTAGCCTTCCAGAGAACACAGACTACGATGTTTTGATGGGGGTTTCTTGTAATGGGACCTCATAAAAATGAGAAAGACTTTCTGTTTGTAGCGTGGGTGGGTCCAGTGAAAACACAATAAACGCTGTGTTTGCCTGATTGCATGATAAATTAATCACCCAACACAAGTTACAACAAAAGCATGGCTGTGCAGCTGTGTGGTCCTCGGCCCTGAATCACCATACAGCACTAACCCTTGTAGTGCTGTGAGTGCAGGTACAAATTAAATCCTTGAGAGATTTACAGCAAAAGTTGTGATTCAACACTGATTCAGTCAAATTCATGTGTAATCCAGATGAATTATGACCACGCCCACAGTGTTTTGAGATGACGAAACATCTTACCGAGTTAAACTAAATCATCTCACCGTGGTGTCTAAAACGAGACGAGGATTACCGTTGGAAAAGCTCCTCAGACTAAACCTCTACAGTAAGACTTAACACAATTTAAGTACAGTATTCCTATATAAGCGCTGTGGTTAGAGGTTTCTGCTTTAAAAAGTAAAAACTTGACTGTTTAACCATTTAACAAAACAGAGCACAGCATTGTGATCTAGCTTATTATTTAATGACACTGCTCGAAAGCTCTTACATCACCATGTTTCCTATTTACAGCTAAATACAAACTATTGCAACCAGTGGATTTCTTTTTAAGACAGACTCACCTTTAAAAGCAGGAAACATTGGCGCCATGTTGCTTGTGATTAAAGAGTCTGTCTCACGTCCGTTAAGACTCAGATCTACAAAATATTAGATGGATGGATCAAAAGTGAACAGGTCAATTATTTGGATATGGTTTGAAACACGAGTTAGTATAAATCTAATGCAGGGATGAAGATTTGATGGTGGTGGTGGAGCTAAATACAACAAAGTAAAGTAATAAGTCCTACATTGAATTAGCAATCGTAATGGAAATCACTGGCAAACTTCACATTACAAAACTGGACAATGTTTGACACTGTTGGTTAAAATGTAATAGAAAAAAAAAAGATATGAATTAATGAAGTGCTGGCAACTGACTAATAAAGAAATCGACAGTTACAAAAGATACAAGAAGCACTGGGCATGGAGAATATAAAATGTTACTGTGAACGTGTGTGAGGTCTGAGTCCAACTGTCTCACACCTGTAGGACACACACACGCACACACTCACTGGGGGGATGCAGAAGGCCGTAGGACAGAGTTGTGTTGCTCCTGTAGCGAATACAATTCTGGCTGTCGGATGGTGGGATGCGTACGTCAGCGCGAACACACGCCTGCAGCTCCGGGCTCAGGCGCTGGACTCTGGCCTGAGAGAGAGGAGCCGTCAGTGTTGGAGCGGGACTTCAGGCCAAAGTGTTGTGTAAGATCACTTGGTTTGGTTTGGCTCTGCATGTGCGTGTGGGTCAGCGAGGCCATTCTAACACTTCAGTTTGCAAACAGCTCTAAAAATAATAATCTCTCAGCTCATCTTTGAAGCTAATTCTAATTGTTTGGGACGAAATTTTTGAATCGTGACATTAAAGGCGATGTCATAGGGTGCTAATTATAGAAATGTGATCCTGAGAATACAGTGTCTAACTGCAGAGAGAAAAAGTGAAACCGAAACTCCAGAGAACATCATCACTTATATTTTCTTTGTCACTCATAACTAAAACAGCTATGGAACAGATCCTTTTAAGGGCAGATAAAAGCAATATCTAATATACGTCTAGATTGATTATTTCTGTTTTTTGTGGATTTTAATGACTTGTCAATAGAACAATAGTAAAGTACTGCTGTTGTTGGAGTATTTATAAGGGAGCTGTACCCTCAAAAGATAAAAAAGACCAGTGATTGAAACACTACAGAGTTACAGTTGCTGTAATAAATAAAAACTGAAGCTTTATATATTTACATGGGTTTAAATACAGCATATAAACTTTTGTTTTCTCTTTAAATACCAGAGAGTTGAACGGCCCTTTCATGATAATTTCTGGAAAAAATATCTTGAACTTATATCCCTTCTATGGGTTGAGTAATAATACTATATGTGTGACAGGTTAAACAAAATATTTCAAACCAAAATGAATACAGAGAATAAAGTATTTGTATAGTAGTTGTATTTAGCCGCTCTGTCTTTGGATGAGGTTTGAATGAAAATATCTACATCCTCATTTGCTCCATAATTCAGACACTAACAGTGTAAACTCTCCTGGGAATGCATCTCTCTGCCTGAGGTCATGATTTACACTAAAATCCAACCACATAATGAAAAACACAAGAACCGTTTGAGCCAACACGAGCAGAGAAGATGAGTAACAGCTGCGTGGGGGGAAAGGATTCAGATGACAAACAGCCTCTTACAATCTGCTGCCAAACCTTAACCACAGAAGAAATACAGCCGGGATAACTCAACTGAAAAGGCTATGTTTAGACTTAAAACGCCGCTCTAAACAGAGGACTCACCAGAGGCTGGACGGTGTACGACACCCAGAGGGGCATGAGGCTTTTTCTGTTGTATCCGTTGAGGTAGTCAGAGTGGTAGAGCACACAAAACGTGGCGTCTTGTTGGACCACCTGAGGATTACCGTAAGGACTGTGGAGACGCTGTAAGATGGCTTTAGTACCTGAAGAAAAAACATCAAAATGTCCCAAGAAGGTTTCCAAAAACAGCATAAACACTAAGGAAAAATAAAGTGATACTCACTGGAATTCACTGCTATAAGACGCTTGTTCATTTCAGTCTCCTGAAAATAAATACACTTGTTAGTATGCTTCTGTTCTTGACGAAGCACTAAGCAGAACCTGATTAATAAATTAATAATCTGTATGTTCCATCTTCTAGCGTACATGAATGTCTGTAACAAATTTCAGATCCACAGGCCTAATAGTTCTTAAGATAGTTCAGTCTAGACCAAAGTAGTGGGCCAACCAAAAAGACACTTCCATCCTTAGATCTATTACACTAATGCGGCTAAAGGTTAACGTGCGATTTCACTGATCTGTCTTGACGCACCATTGCTTCGGTTTGTGATGCACAGGTGCACTGTGGGTTGTTAGTGGGTGCGGGGCTGCTGGCCTCACATGTGGTCTCATAGGAGAGTGGTGCTGGATGCACTGGGTTATGAAAAGGCTTCTTCAGGAGGTGGTTCAGACTACCGTGAGTCCCATTGTTAGGAGAAGGGCGAATATGAAGAAGATCTGAATGAGAAATGGAGGAAAAACAGGACATTTTCAGATGCCACGACAAAACAGGTAAATGGGTAGAGGAAGACGGAAAGGGAACTTTAAAAAAAAGAGTGATAAAGACAGGACAGAAACTAAATCCAAACTGGAGCAGGAACAGGAAACAGAACCAGAGAGATGACAACGATGATGGCATCCTGCCCAGGAACTGTCCTTGAGAAACGTCCTTGACGCAGACCAGCCTTGGAAGAGGAACAGGAAATGGAGCAGTGGTGAAAATCTAGACCGTGATGCATCCCGTCGAGGAGCAGGAGGAACAGGAACAAGAGAGAAGGCGAGCGCGTTGTCCTGCCTAGGAACAGGAACCAGAAGTGCCAGCCTAGTGGTCCTGACAGTCCATACATGAGGAGAAGTAGTCGTATTTGGAGTGGGCCTTCAGCTGGGTCCAGACTCCTCCAGCCGAGGCTGGGCTCACGGAAAAGGGGACCTCATAGTTCCAGTAGATGTGGTTGGACTCAGTTTAAAGAAAAAAGAATGGCTGAGTAGAGTCCCTCTGTAGTCCTGGTTGCTGGGTCCATGTGTGGTCAGTTCTTTCTGTCAGATAGGTTGTACTGAATGGTGGACCCAAATGCAGAGCAGGGAAAGAGAGGGTTTAAACAAAGGAAACTTGAATAGGGATGGTGCACATTGAAGGGGAAACAGTGTTGAACATGAAATCACTCCGGAAGGAAGCCAAAACCCGACAGGAGACCTAGTGAAGCAAACACTAAACGACCTGAACCGAGAGTGAAGGGGGAGAACTAAAATTCTACAACGTGAAGGAAACTAGAGGGAGAAGTAGAAAGTACAGAGGCTTAAAGAGTGAATAGACTTATTGGAAATGAAGTGAGAGTGGAAAGAGTGGCCAAGGATTAACAAAAAGACACCAGAGGACCAGATGATTATGACAGAAACCACTCTAACGAAGCGACTTACCACACATAAGGTTATATAGTTCAATGCTGTCAAAAGGGGGTACAACCGTGTTGTTTTTAAATCCTGGTCCATAGCCGATGAAGATGGTCTGCAAAAAACACACAAACATACTTACAATAATCAATTTATTCATATGAACAAACTCATGTTGAGCTGTGAGTGAATATTTAAATGTTTCTACACAACCTTGCTGAGAAGGAGACAATTTTAATTTTAGGACACATAACTATTTCGAGGACAGGCTGAATCGCATTGACATTAAACCTAAACATCCTTAACATTAAAGTCAGAGACGCGTTCGTGGTTGACCTGTTGTTTTCATCTCGTCAGCTAATTATATCTCGCCATAGTGCAAAGCAAACCGTGTCCAGAAACAGACCGACTGTGTTGTGATGACTAACATGAAGGTGGCAGACAGAATTTACAAACTTAGTCCAAAGAAATGTAGGCGTCTAGCAACTTCTCACAAATAGAATGACTGTATATGAGTGACAAAGACTCAAACAGCAGATCTTATAACAAGTTAGATGATGTATCAAGAAATAAATTAAAAAATGACTGCAGAGGTGGTGGTGATAAAAAGAGAGCACGCACACTCGCTTGTAACATTTGCTTTGTTATTGTGAATCTTTGGACAGTTTTCAGTCAAACAAACCGAGAAGAGGATAACAGGATAAAATTCGGAGCTGCTTGTGAATTATTACTGTTAGGAAATACCAGGCATCAGTGTAGAGTTGTTTTTGGAGGAAATCACTGTCTCGTGACTGTTTGTCAAGAGATTTATTAGTGCCAAATGATTAATTTACTATTGCACCACAGATTATTCATAAATGTACTGTGAACAAGTTTCTCTATTTTAACAATTTCTCTGAAAGAGCCCCACAGCACACTGTCTAACCAAACTCACCTGCATGTTGGTAAAGAGGTTGTCGGAGCCGTGGAATCCGCCTGTGCAGTACTTGATGCTTTTGCGATCACTGGGTAATTAAAAAAAAAACTTTATCTGAGAGGTTCAAATCATTGCAAAGATTCAGAGGAATGTAGCTACTGAAACACCAGTCTGATATTTATTATATCGTTCGTTTGAAGGAATCATTTTTTCTGAGTCTAACTTTCATGCAGCAACATTCTGTGCGACGTTCGGCCACTTTCGCCAACCTGTTGCAATCATAAAGCAGTTCCACAGTCCCTCTCCAAAATGATGTACGACTTTCATTATATGCTTGCTAACGATTGTCAGCATTCAGGTATTTATTTTGAAGAGGAAAGGTGAGGGCACAGTGCCTTTTTGTCGGTCTGTCAGGAAAAAGTAAGCTAGCTGGCTGTGGTGGGATCTGCCTGCATCTTCAAGAGCTTCTCACTCAGCGTGACAGTCTGGATTGTCATAAAGAACATGATTAATGACCGATTTGTTCCAATGAGAGAGCGAGAGCTGGAGCAGGAACATGATGGTATCATGTCCTTATGAGGAAGTGGAGTAGTGAGTAGAGTTCCATGATGCCCCTGTGACGGGTGTGGTTTGATGATTTCTATAATTTATTACAGGGGAGATGTGGGTGCAGGGGAGTGGCAGTGGCGATGGTATGATGGGTGTGTTGTCTGTCTGTCTGAAGGAGAAGGAGGACGGGGTCCGTCTCTGCTGTAAATCTGTTGTTCAGCTCATTTGCCCTCTCTTTGAAGCCTGTAATCTTTTTTTCCTTCCAGACCACACATGCTTCTTGTTGTTACGCTGGAGATGGTTCTCCGGCCTCCTCCTGCAGGATAAAGATTCTCCCTCCGTTTCACCCTCAGCTCTTTCTGCACCTGGTCTGTGATGGCGTCTGTCCTGGAGGCAATCTCGTCTCCACTTTGCTTGTTGAGAACATCCCAGTCAGTGAGGCAGAGGTGTAGAAAGAGACGTGTCGTTAAAGTCTTCGGTAACGACTATGAAAGCATTTGGATGTTCATTTCGTGGTCCAGCTGTTGGCGGAGTCACAGCAGACAATATGGACGCAGACTGGCAGCTAACGGTTCAATGTTGGGGCTACAAGGGCGTTCCCCACAGGTATTACACCACCCGTTACTCCCACAGCCACTCTTACTCTTACTACCGTTCTGTCTACAGTCTCAGTAGGGAGGAGGAGGAGGGGTTGCTGTGCTTGTAATTACTGTAAATGTTGCAGCTTCTGTGCGGCCAAAGCCTTTTTTTAACGTTTTTCTTCATCTTGAAATCCCATCTGTTTACACTTACTCACTCTTGCTGTAATTCGCACGAGACTCAGCACTGTATCACTAATATACTGTGACAACTCTGGTCTAATACACTACACAAAAGCAAAAACACATCTGATAAAGTAAACATCTTGGCATTAATACAATAAAACTGTGTCCTGGTTTACATGTAAAAAGTTTCAGGAAAGAATTACACTCTAAGCGATGCACATCACTAATGCTCTGTTGTTATGCTAATCACTAGCCGTAGCTTCATATTTAGTGCACAATGGTATTAGTCTTTTTCTCTAATTTAGTATTTACCAAAACATTACTACTGAATATATGATAAATCTCTGTCTTCTCTGCTTCTGGCTTAAAACTATGATTATATTTAACTTGTCAGTCAATTTAAAGTCTGTTCTTTATTCTCGACAAACACTACAACTGGTTAGTAAATAAAAACATTTTATAATTATTACTTCTTCTTGAAAAACAAAGTGCTATAATAAACACAGAATACAGAATTAGTGACTAGTTAATCCACTATTTGTGTTACCATGGAGACTTTGGACCATATAAAAAAATATTAGAAACTTTGGTAGGTAATTTCCATCTTCCTTTCTTGCCACAGCATTTATTAACACAATGGTAACTAATTATTTCTTTTCTCGTCCAAAGTATTTGTTAAGTAACTGATTATTTTATTGTCCTGTGAGACCATTTTAAATAAAGTTATCTTTTCTATTATTACCCGTAGGAATGCTAGTAAAACTACAAATATTAATTCATATGATCTCGCTTTATTTGGAGACTTACAGTGCTGCCTGCCAGCCTGGTTTCATATAGAGGTGTACCCTCTCTATGCGTACGTTGTTAGCAAAGTGCATCCTTTTGGGCAGGTTTTCTTTGAGGTATGGCCTCATTGGCTGAGCATTCGTCCTGCACTTCAGAACAGAGACACACATGAGAAGAATTAACACTCAGTGGAGCGAAACATACGGTTGTTTGACATGAGGCTAAGCAGGCAGATAATTTTTCATTCTTCCTATGAATACAAGAGTCACATTTGGAATACTTCGCATACCGACAGGTTCTTCACGAGGCCTTCATAGTCGACTGAGGAAAAAAAACACAAGACTCCGGATAAGGTCACAAACAGCGGTTGCAAATAAGCTCATATGGTGTAATGGCAGGAAGGAGGGAAATCGTGTTATCGACAGGAACTCACAGGAAAAGAAGTCTTCTGGGAGGCGAGTGGGTCTGATGCGAGCAGCTGGGCCTTGGATGACCGAAAAAGTGTCTGTGTTTTCCTGGTAGTTTGATACAAATGCTGCCTTTTCGCACGAAGCCTCCTCCATGCCTGAGAAAGAAAATATTCATTTGTCAGATTGTAAAAAAAAGGAGGGAGTGAACGTTTACTAGACCTTTTCTTTTTAAATCCATGACTTCATGTGTTAATTTTTCCCCATACCTGCCTCTTCCACTGCATGTTCACAAAGGTTTATGTGAGGGGTGTCCAAACTCGGTCCTCGAGGGCCGCAGCCCTGCTGGTTTTCCAAGCATCCATGCATTTGTGACTTCTGAT
>JAUMTR010000016.1:11402873-11414219 GCA_032270685.1 Microctenopoma stevenorrisi
ATCACCTTGGCTGAACACACCTGATCACCTTGGCTGAACACACCTGATCACCTTGGCTGAACACACCTGATCACCTTCATCAGGTGTGTTCAACCAATCAGAAGTCACAAACGCATGGATGCTTGGAAAACCAGCAGGGCTGCGGCCCTCGAGGACCGAGTTTGGACACCCCTGGTTTATGTGATCAAAAATGTGCCTGGAAAGTCACTTTGTCCGTTTGTCGTAAAATTTATAGGACATGCAGAGTGTGATTGTACATTGGTACTTAGAGTATAGTGTGTTTATGGGTGTGAACCCTGATGAATCCTTTCAGGCTGATGACTAGCTGTCGACTTACAAACAGTATGTAGTGTGTAGTATGTCAAAAGACAACTGAGTTGCTCCCATATACTCTTGTGTATGAGCTTTAATTACAAGACTACTCTCCAAATGTTCAGGGCAACTTCTCATCATAAAAACATGTTCCTATCATGCTGCTGAGAACAGTTAAGTACAAGTCGTCGTTTCTTTTCTGGCATAGACTTGTAGTTTTTTCTGCAACCAATTCAAACATTTGAAGCCAACACCAAGTCTTTGCAGTTTCCAGCAGTAGATATTCTCAAAAGTATAGTTTTTGTACAATTATCACAATACCACAGAGATTTAACGCGGCTATTTAAGAAAGTAAAAAACTGAATACAACATTTCTTGAATTGCTCAGTAAAAGGGCCTCACTCCACCTTAATTGACTATTTTGCTCACCGTGGTCTGATACGATTATCAAGTTAACACAGTTGCCCAGGTTTCTCTCTGCCAGGCCGTACATGAGTTTGCCCAAAACACTGTCCACATTCTGCAAAGCTGAAACAACCTAGAGGTACAAAAGCAGTTCAATCTTTAACAGAGTTAACATGTTGCACCAAAAGCCAAAGTCAAGAACAAGCTGCTTCAGCACGTGAATAATTAGCCAACATGAAAAGCTAAAGGGCTCTGTCATCATTGCTCAGAGGCAGAAATGACTGAATATGTTTAAACAGAACGGTTCTTTGTTAAGAGTAATGAACAAACAATTAACCCAAATCTTGTTCTGGATTAACATAACCTCAAGTTAGTCAATTCAATTCATTTGTAGTTTCAGAATATGGTAAATCATGATATTTCTCCTTTAAAAACCAGCTAAAAGTTGTAGGTGTAATGTTTAATGAGTAACTGACCTGTGGGCTTCCTGGCCCATAATAATGTCCTGATGTGTCTGGTTCATCCATGTACAAGGTGTAAAAGTCAGGTCTAAAATCATAAACACCACAGGTAAATGTGAAGCACATTATTTTTGTAATGACATTTAAAAAAAAAAAACATGTGATACCTTTGTCCCTCAGGTAAATTGAGCCACTCAAACAGCGTTGACACTCTCGCCTCAAAGTCAACATTCCTGCGCATAAAAAGACATCAATCATACGTGTGCTACGCCATGAAAAATCATACATTTCAAAGCACGTGATGTAATGACACGTCTTACATGTCATATGTCCTGTAGAGATTCGGGCGGGTGCCATTGATGGCTACATCCGAGCCTGGCCAGAAGAAGGTTCCTACTTTCAAATCCTGACGCATGGCGGTAATCCAGAGCTGAGAAGAGAGGAGCAAACAAATATGATAACTCTTATGGGAATCTACCTGTGCATTTATTGGCTAAATCAATACCTATTAGACTGATCTGCAGGTAAATGGTGTTTTACTAATGCTGCAGCCTTCATCTATGAAGGTGTGCACTCATGCAGAAAGCATCACTCAGCAGGCGTCATCAATTTCTCCCCCCCCCTTAAAGAGTCAGACAGACTGCAGCTCTGAAGAGAAGCTGCCTGTCACACAGCTGAGGGATGAGGTTTAGGAGGCCTCCCATTTAAATGGAAACCACAAAGCATCTAAACAAGCGCAGCTCACAGCCCTCACAAGCTGTCATTCAGCACGAGCACAATCCATAATTATATCAAGAGGCTCATTAAAAAGGAGAGCTGATTCTCTCGTGCCGTTCATAGACAGCAAATTACAGTACAATTTGAGCACAGCGCTTCTTACATGATAAGTGTCTCCCCTTGATTCATGTCTGGTTTTCCACAAATCAGGATGTGTTGAGTTTCACAACTTACTTAACAGTAGGGTCTGGCTCAGCTGCTTAGATACGTGATAAACTGCCTGACTGTAACAAAAGTCTGCTTAGGTTTAACATTAGGGCTTTGTGGTTTCACGTGGCAAATATTTTAACTGACCGTAGTATGTTCAACAGCATCGTGACACTTACGGGTTCTCCTTGATACCACTTTGGGTTTAGTTTTTCGTCGGTTCTCAAACTGAAGAAAATGTTTCGGGTCACATCGTACATCTTGTTGTCCACAATCCCATGAGACTCTGGATAAAGACCCTGGAGGAATCAGAGTTCAAATAAATACACAGTCATGGTGCTTTGCTACTGAGGCTGAATGGATGTACAGTGATTTCATCTCCTTTCGTGATCTTTTAAACCCAAATGTTACCGGTAACCACAGCAGCGTATTTTAATTACAGGGCCTACTTTCAGCCAGAAGAGGTGAACTCTACTCTGCAGGTCCTGAACTTCTGCTGTGGTTCCTCTTCAAAAGCACATGTAGGTCATAAGCCTTAACAGTAACTTTCAGTCTTTTTCTAGTCTAAATTAAATACATTTTATCATACGCTACTGAATTTCAGTCTACCTTAACTTGCTAACCTATGATAAACAGAAAGGTCGAGAACAAAAAATGTCATATTTGTTAAGGTACTTGGGGCCCAAATACTGAACTAAACGACTTTTACCTCAGCTTCACTTCAACCAACTACAACAGTAAAGGGTTTCTTTGTTTCTCTTGTTTTAAACTTCATCAGAAAAGAACCTGCAGTACACTTTAAGCACACTTTGGTTTCCTGCGTTGCTCCTCATCTGGCTGCAATGCAAACAAACATTATAACGGGTATCAGTTCAAAACGGCTCAATCTCACAAATTGTGCACAGGAGGGCCCCAAACCTCATACTATCCTACCTCAATGCTCATTTTTCCTTATTTTTACCTTTTTTTGTTTTATTCAGTACTGTAATTGAGTACTGTGTCTTTACATTGTTCTGTACATTGCATGTTTGCGCTGCTTTTTATAGAGTTCTTCCTCACCACTGTCAAAACATCTCAACCTATCCAGCCATTTGGATCCAATAAATCAACAGTTGGTTCTATAAAAAAGTCCAGAAAAGACTCACAGTCACAATTGTGTAGTGGTTTGGGAATGTCTTTGTGGGGTAAACAGGCCTCATGTGTGGCGTTGTTGCTCCGGCACTTCCTGCAACATATTAAATGTTCACTCATACTAGGGCACTGAGTAAATCCTTAACAGCAGAGTCCAAAAGTGTTGGTGACTTACGCAACTTGTTGATGATGGGAAGGTGGCTGCCATGATCTTTTAGGTACTCTGCTCTGAATCCATCCAAGGACACCAAGATGAGAGGTGGCCTGGAAAAACTGGGTGGGAAGACAGAGACTTTTATAGGTGACTGAGGTGGGTCTGAGAATAAATAAATAAATCACTCAGCAGGAGACACGGCTATCTTTGGCACCAGAGGCCGTTTTGTACAGTGGGTTAGTTTAGAAGGAATACAAAGCAGCTCTTTGAGGAAAAATAAAGTGAAAACACAAACCACACCAACACAGGAGAGGAGGAAGAGTAATGTGATGCTGCTGAGAAACTCAGAGCTGTGTTATAACCAGAGGGTTTCTTTGTTCACGGAGGTAGCACAATCATCCTCCGTTGCAGTGGGAGTATTAAATTAATGATACTGTCCACAG
The DNA here is from genome assembly GCA_032270685.1 of Microctenopoma stevenorrisi. Classification (NCBI taxonomy): domain Eukaryota; kingdom Metazoa; phylum Chordata; class Actinopteri; order Anabantiformes; family Anabantidae; genus Microctenopoma; species Microctenopoma stevenorrisi. The sequence continues at coordinate 11,406,704 of JAUMTR010000016.1, forward strand.
GTAAAATACACATATACAGTTACAGAGAGTCAGTTGAGACAGTTGAATTATTGTGTTTTGTGTTTAAACCACTAGGCGCCGATGCTGCATGATCTTGTTTAGAAACAGAATTTAGCGATGCGGTTTTATTTTCTTTATTATCTGACAGTATTACCAACGATCAAGACTTTTTAAAAAATCTTTAGGATATACAAAAAAGGCATAATGGCTTCAGTTAGGACTTTTACAGCTTTAACATTTTAAATAGCTTTAACATTTGCTGTTGCTATTATTTGTACGTACTTTGTTTCATCACACATCAGATTTGATGAAATGACTTTCTTTACATATTACATTCACAATTATGAACCACGTTTGGATGAACAAATGAACCACACAAATGAAACCAGTCTCAACTTCTCCTTTCCATAGTGTAATGACACTGACTGGTCACTCCATTACCAAAGCAGAAACACCCACATGACTTCCTTAGTTATGTTTCCATAGCAACGTCCAATAAACCAAGAAACCATGAGTAATAAGTTTAGCTTGTTTGCACACATCTTAAACACATTTTAAATGAATAGACCTAATTGCCAGATTGTCTCTTTTATTTTCCATTTATTTTCTACAGAGAGCTGAGAGCTGGAAACAATCATCTCAAACCCGTAGACATGTGGCCAATAAACAACAACAGTTTCATTCTCAGCACTGAAATATGCGGAAAAATATCACGAGTGGAGGGGAGGAGCTGATGTAACCAAAACTAAGTTAAAATGAGGTTTGGGGAGTTATTTTGTTTCACATCACAACAGTAAAAAAACAAAAAAAAAACATTATTACTTACCCAGGTGGACACTGTAGCTGTGGGTTTTCCTGGAAGTACTGCTCCAGCCAGAGCTCCCCTTCTCCTGGAGGAAAGGAGTGTCTTCAGTGAAAACAAATTAACTTTCCAGTTGCTCTCATATCACATGCTGATATTTTACATGAGTGTGTCCTTGACCCAATGTAATCGGTTCATCCAGTCTAAGTTGATATCTCTGGCAAATCTGAAGAAATTTCCTCAAGGCTACTTGTGATATTCATGAAAATGGCATGCCATGATTGGGTTTAATGTTGAACCAATAAAGATTTACCACTGGACTTGGCTTTAGCTCCCATTGTTCAGCCGTCCGGCCTGCTGCTCAGCAGTGCTGTTCCACGCTCACTGTTTGCACACTGTAGTGCCATTTTCAGTGGAAACGCTTTCTCTAGAAGAACATTTGCCAGGTGGACACAAAGACAGTTTGCGTAACCTATGTTTGAGAAAAGCAACCCTAAGTACTATTAATTAAAAGTTTAACAATCAAAAAACAGTTTAATCTGCTTTAGGGACCGGGATGTGGGAGTAGTTGGAAAAGATTTGACTATGTCTGTGCAGAAACAGTCTCAGCTGACAGCATGTTTTCATTCAAACGTTGCCAAATACGAATCAGTGATATCAGCCTTTTCCAATCAGTAAGAGAAACAAAAACACATAAATCTCTAATCAAAAGGATGTGAAACTGCACACATGCAGATTAAAGCTACTTTGGTCATCCACATAATCATGAGATGACCTAAGACAGAAAGAGACAGACGATCTGTGTTTTGTGGCCAGTAAAATGTTCCCACTGTTGGAACAAGATGAGAGCACATGACGAGCACGAACGTGTTATATAAAGGCACAAATGGGCAACAGCTCAGAAAGACTCCATGAACAAGCAAAAAAGTAATTACCTGTCCTTTTAGCAATATTTCACTTCCTTTACCTATAGCATCATACAACACGAGCGAATGTTTCAAACCTGTTTCAGTGGATGTATTTTGGTTTCATGGAGGCAGTTTTTTTACTTTCAGAGAACAGAATTACTCTGGCAAATGCTCTGACCACATATTTGTGATTCCCCTGACACAGTGTGTGCATTAGTACTCTGCCGCCACCACAACAGGATTGTCAGGATGCTACTCACTCTCTACGTGTCTGCCGTGTGTTAGACTAGCAACCTGGGATTGTATCTGCATCTACCTCTGGGTACGTAGTTTGCAGTGGATTTAGCAGAACATTTCCATTACAACCGCTGACTGCATCTGCTGCTGGAAATGAGGATGATTAACGAGGCCAGAGTGAACCGTGATGTGAAAAAATGAAAAGAAAAAAGCTCAGAGCTGATAAATGACAGTATAAGAGACAAATACTGTTTGTTCCCTCGGAACATTTAGAACATCGTGTGTCATGCTAAAGGACATTACTATGGAAACGGTGACTCCAAGCAGGAAGTTTTGGGCCACCTCCTTTACTTCTCATTGCCTTCCCAACACATTCTTGAAATCTGCTGCTGACTGTAGACACGACAAAGAGAGTCTTAGCATGTTGGTGAGAAAGCCCCTCCTCACTGCCTCACATTGTGGTTTGGACCGAACACGGGGACACTCTCTGCTTTCAGGAGACAAATCGCTGTAGTATGTTATTCACAGGAAAACCCTGCACTCGACGTTTTTACGCCACACACTGGCAAATTCACATCCTGGGTTATTTTTATTTCTTCTGATCCATTTCCAAGGTTATCGAGAAAGCAGCCTCGTGAAAGACGTTGAAGTTCCAACAAAGCTGCGTAAACGTGAATGACTCCAAAACGAGCCTGTTTGAGTGAGAGCGTGAACGTTATTCTTCCCATATGGCTTCAATGTTAGGACAGTTAAAAGGAAAATGCCACAGCAGAAAGGCACCCCGCCCCGGCTGGGGACAGCAACCCACAGGCACCACCACTGCCCCTGAAATGGAAGAGGGGTGTTTTGGCACAGCGGTTTGCAACAAAGAGCTCACTGACGCCACTGCCCATGTCTAACCCGGGGAATCTATCGCTGGAGAAAACATGCCAGCCGCTGGTGAACATTCCTGTCTGGCTGCAGTGTGTATTTATGACATGTTTTGTAACCGTATTCTAAAACGAATGTGTTGTACCACCCCGAAAAATTCACTGTCAATAAATCATATGCCGTTCACTTCTCTCTCTCTCTCTCTCACCGTTCTGTCTGTGGCTCCTTTGTAACTTCTCTATACTGTAATATATATATACACACACACACACACACACGCACACACACACACACACACACAGTTTAGAGTTTCGGAGGGGTCTGCAGTGAGACGTCAGAGGGCTCTACACCAGTGAGGTATTTCTAGGAGCTCAAATAGCAGATGCTAGTCTCACAGTGGTATCTGATGGCTTGTTTGTTCCTCCGCCCACTTTCACATTTCACATAGCTCAACCAGAGAGATTTTATCTTTGAAGTCACGCTAATGACATTTAATGTTTTTTTCCTTTAGAGTAATTTGTTTGCTTGTTGTCTTTAACCTTTTAATTTCAGTGATGCATTTGTGGGGGCTTGAGCTTCAGCTGTTTAGCACTGTACCACTTGTGATCAACTTAGAAAGGATGAAAAAGGTGCAAATACAACTATATAAACAACTTTAGGCTTAGAATCATTCTTATACCTTGTGCTCATAAGTACTCATAAGACTCATAAGTACAATTTTTCGCCCACCTTTCCTAGCGCTGCCTGTTCTCAGGGATAACGCCACGGCCAGGATGGTCACCAGTAAACACAGCAGCAGGACCTAGAATCCAGAGAACAACTGTCAGCATGTCTGCTCGAGATACAGAAGTTAATGAAGCACATGTAGCTTTCAAAAACATGACAGAAGTTGTTTACGTGATGTATAAAAGGCAAGAAACTGCACGACAAACCATAACAACAGCATTTTCAAATTATGCGTGGCCTGACCTTATACAAACTACTTTTAGTAATGTCCGTGTTTTTTTCTATGCTGGTTCTCCAGATACAGTCTGATGTCAGCCACATGCCTCTGTGACCATCGTATAAACACACGGCCACATTTCTGGCTCCGTCAGACGGCCCGTAAATTATGACATTCTGCAGAACTAAAAATACATTCTTCATTCAACTAATACGACTGTACTTAAAGAGCTGCTGGTCCATGGGGGCCCTGACCTCTTGAGTTTGCGTGTAAAGTCTGAAACTTTTAAGTTTTTATTATATCAGTACTCAAAGTTCCATCGTGCTTTAGTACAATCCCACAAACATATGTGATTTGAGACTAGATTTATTCTGTTTATCTGCTGATTAAATATTTTATTTCTGTCAAACCTTTCCACTTTATTCAAGATGGGATCATGAGCTTGCGTGACAGTTGTTGAGCAATAATCATTTCCATCTCGATCTCTAACTGTCCAAATGTTGCTCTTGGCCTTCTGGGCTTGAAAGAAATAAAAGAGGAACAAGGCTTTGCTGGTCCTTTATCTGCTGTGCGAATGTGCCCAGAAATGGCTGCTCACTGGCAGCAAGCAATTAGTAATTAGAAGGGTGTTTCAAAGCAATCTGAAGAAGTACATTTAGAGAAGGGGGTGTTCAAAAGTCATATCTTTCATGCCGACTTTAAAGTACCTAGTACAGCCAAGTCAGGCTGTTAGTGGTGATCATGGGTGTTTAAATTATCATGGAGTTTGAGAGAAGCTTTGAAAACACAATTTAACGTGCATTCTCTGTTTGGTTACGTTATAGGATCTGGGGACTCTTTAACTTATTATTTTTTAGCTTGGTGTTACGTAATCTTTTTGATTCATTTAATTAAGTTTCAAATAAAACAGAATTCAAGACAAACAAACTCACTCCTACTCTTGACAAACACAGAAATTAAGTTAGTTTGTGGGCTCTATTTTTTACTCACTGCAAAAATCGAGCCGACTCAACAGCAGTCGTTCCCGCCCAGTAACTGTTTCATGCTAGAAAGCCGTCACGTGCAGTCGAGTGCAGGACTGTGGGAATCGTCCACCGCAATCCATTTAGTGTGATTCACACACACCAACCCTTTAATTCCCAGACAGGTAGGAAAATATGCTGCACTTATGTTCCCAGAGCTATAGGTCAAGAGAGAGACTCGGCCCCTTGGAAGAGCTCTTAGACGTGGTCTTCGTTGGCTGTGAAAGTAAACTGTCTGGTGGAAACCTACTTGTCTGACAGAGAAACACAAACTCTATTGTCTACACTGTAATCATCTGCTTAGACTGAAGCATATAACATTCTCCCAGAGTGACTATTAATCTGAAAAACTAATGGGAAACTGTATGTTGTAGGTAATAATAGCCTTGTATTTTGTCTTTAGTCCCAAAATGTTGAAAGACCTTCTAAGCCGTGAACTCTTTCATGGCGTGCATTTTTAATTTCTCTTTGCTATTTGGCCTTATTGTGACCTGATGAATGTAAAAACAAAGAATGATCTTTTTACCTGATGTAGTTTCTGAGAAAAATTATGTTCACACATTTGTTTTAAATTTTGAGGAATAAACTTTAAAGTCACAATCGAGTAATGATGTGCAAAACTCAACATCAACGAGCATATGTGCTCTTGACTTTGCCACATGAACCTAATCAGTACCAAGTCAACTGCTTCCTGTGGTTTTAACTAGTCAACAGTTTTAAAGATGTGTTCACTCAGAGATGATTTTCCTCTCTGTGCACTTTATAATTCAGAGTCATGACAGATGACGGAGACTCCACACATTTTGCAAACTTGTCATTTGGCCAGATACAGGAATTTCTACTTTATTGTGAAAATCATCCCATTTTCTCGGATATAGCGCTGACCACAGCTATATACAAGAGGAATTCAAGACACATAATCACATTCTTCTTCGCAGTTGTTTCAATTATGGTTTTAGTCTGTAAACAGCAAAATGTATTCCAGATTTAGCGTCCATGCAGAGTATGTGTGGTTAGTTTCAGTGCCTGTATAAGCTTTGGATAATAAATGCTGCTGCAGTTCTGATTCAAATGTCCAAAACGATGCTTAAACTGGTCCTAAAGCACGACAGACTCCGAATACTTTCAATGACCTTGAATCCAACAGCATTGCCTTTTTTACTGTCTGCCAAGATATTGTCAAATGAATCTGCAAATGCTGTTTAACCCTGCTCAAGCTCAAACTACCTTCACAACAGAATCAGCTCTGTGGGCTTTTAAGGTCCAGTCCTGCCTTTTGCTAACAACTGCAGATCATTCCCACCTGGCGAGACACTTCTGGCCTCTGACTTTTCGCACGAGTGTGAAAACATCTAGTTTCCACATTCACACAGGCAGTCTCAGTGGTGTGACAGCTGTAAGACACCGAGAGTCAACAGTGAACAAACTCAGATGCATGATTCATTTAACGAAGTCTACTTGGCATTTGCCATAAGTTCATTGATTATATTAATGATTCACCATTAAATTATTCAGTTCAAGGAATTTAAAGTTATAAAAAAGTACTTCCCAGAGCATGGAGGGGCATATATTCAAATGTCTTGTTCTGTTGATAAAAGTCTGAACCTCAAACGTGTTCAGATTTACAGCCACATTTGTCCAAACACTTCCCAGCTGACCTCACCTTGTGGTCCACAGTGGGACATCTGCCAAACAGTCGCTTGGACTGAAATCAGTTCACCTCCACCATGTGACCACGTTTCCGGCTTGAACAAACAAGTAGGTTTCAGCGCGCCTGAACGTACCCCAGTAATGACTTTACACCGCTTGCTCCACTTCTTCCCCCGGACTGCGTTTCTCCTTTGACTCTCCATTTCTTGCGTCCCAAATAAAGTGGCAGCCTGTTCAGCAGAGTCTCCTTTCGTTGCTTCCATCCTGCTCCACGTGAAATTATTTCCCGACAGATGTTCTTCTCCCTCTAGGAGGGACTGAGTGACCAGAATAAACAGAGGAATATATGCTGAGGTGTAGCACCGCCTCGTTTCTCAGCAGCAGCAGGAGTCTGGTCAGAGACAGCAGAGCTCCACAGTGCGCTGCCTCGGCTCAGGTGACACTTTCCTGCTCAGTGTGGTGGCCAATGACCTGGATGCAGAAAATAGAAATAAAAAAAAGTCTAATTTTAAAGAAACAAACAAACTTTTTTATGTTACTCTGTTTAGAAATAACTAAATTGTCTGTGATTAGGTTTAAATCCTCAGCTGAAAGACCAGAACAAACTTACAGCTGTTGAGGAAAAGTAATAACAGTGCGACTGGCTGCTGGCGCCATCTTGTGGTCAGACTGGGGTAGTGCGAGTATTAGTTTGGAGAGCGCATGTCAATAGTATTAAAGTTTCAGGGCCGTTACTACTTTCTGATATCTCGCTGCTTCTCGCAAAACTCCTCCAGATTATCAGTTTACAGGAGAACATCTGCAGGAGCTGCCCTCCACTAACTGCAGCACACCAGTGCATGATGGGAAACATCCACAGAGGGGTCAGATGTAGGATGACATTTCTATCAATGTATTGATAACATCATATCTCATCAATATCAACAATAATACATCTCTTATAATAACTGAATTTCTTAGATGTTTGGAAAATTAACTTTATTGTTTTAGCTGAGCTTAAAACAGTTTGTAACAGTCCTTCATATTTAATGTTCCATCAAGTTTTATGTTAGGAATTATTATTTTACGCCACAGGGTGGCGCAA
>JAUMTR010000016.1:11415157-11456100 GCA_032270685.1 Microctenopoma stevenorrisi
GGATGTCAGCTCACGAGGTTTGTGCACTTTAAATGTTTATTTTATTTGTGATTGTTTAATTAATTGCCGTGTACAAGTACGCATTCTCATACGAAGTTTGATGTTTGTGAACAGTTCTCACGGGTTGTCAAGACCAGATTAAACCCTGTTTTATAACTCTACTTCGTGCTACGTTGATCCTTGAGGGTGCTACACAGTTATCTACTTTTATTAAACACATCAATTAGAATTAAAAATAAATTTGTGTATTTTGGTTTTCAGCACTTCAGGTAACTGATCCTAATGTTTGCAACCTTTATCTCAACGTGTTTGTTTGCCAGCCACCTTGTACAGGTCTTAAAAGACACGTTCTATTTAAATTTTTTACAATTTGGATATCCTTATGTCATAAATGTCCAAATAATGTGATTAATTTAACCACCAAAACTAGTGTAGATTGTGTTCAATGCAGAAGCCTGAATTTTATTGTTTGGAAAGGTACTTTTATTTTGGTAGCGATGTCACCTAACAAAGGTTAAGTGAGGGTCACTGTTGCTTTGTGGGGCATTAAGGTCAGAGGTAATGTGACTGCAGAGAAGGGACACACAGGCCAAATTAATGAAACTCTGCACACGGTTGTGGCACACACTTGAAAAGAAGGAGACGTGCATATTTAAACACTCAAAGACATCTGTATGATGCGTGGCCTTTTCATCCTAGTTCCTGTGACTCTTCATCCAACCAAGCAGCTGTCAGCGTCACCTGACTCCAACACCTGCCTGCCATTCCTCACTCCGTGGATTAAGCCTGGATTGTCATTTGAGCCTTTTTGTCAGTTTGCTGCCACTTTTCCTGCAGTTACCTCTTTGTTCTCGACACTTGCATCACCTGACGTCATTCCTCTCCTTGCTTTGACACTTTATGTGATTGTTAATGACCCTGGGCTGATGAGGGTTCCACTTCTTAATATTTGGGCCAAAAAATTCACAAAGAAAACAAAGCACCTATTCCTACAGCACCACGGCTGATTTTAATATTTTTAAAATATATATAAATGAGTTTTTATCATAGTATCCACAAGATGGTGATGTTGGAACAGCTTTACAGTCACATGCAGTCCCTGTAGTAGAGATTTTCATGTCACCAATATAATTTCTATTAGTGTAAGATTGTGCTGCTTCTTGCGCCTGACAGCTGTAACGCAGACATGTCAGAGCTCTGTGTGTGTGTGTGTGTGTGTGTGTGTGTGTGGACCTCACAGAGCTCTGACATGTCTGTCAGAGCTCTGTGAGGTCCACGTTTTAGTTCAGCTTCAGTTGTATCCCGCTGTGTGGCAATAGAGCCCTTGACCCCTTCCTTGTCTGGCATCCATAAACAGCCCAGGGTTAGATCTGCATGCCGCCTGTTTATCTTTTTCTTCCAGAGAATGTGTGTATGCATTTCTGTGTATACTGTATGTGTATGTTATGTGTTTGTGTGTGCTTGTGTACAGTATGTGTGTGAGAGCCTAAGCATGTTTTTAAGACACGCAGACACAGATATGTGCGTACATGTGGCTACAGCGAGTGCGTGCGTCCTGCTCCAGGAACCGAATGTTTCTCAGCGGCGTGTCTTCCTACAGCTGTCTTCAACCCAGCCAGACATTACGATTTGACCTATAATGCTGACCAACATGTAGGACGTGCTGTCCTCATCTTCCTCCCTGTTTCTTTCATTGTTTTCAATGGAACATTTTTCCTGAAACGTGACTGTACTGCTGAAAATGCCAGAGCTGTTGCAATTTTTTTGTTGTAACATACAAACATTGTGCTGTAATTCAATCCATTTTAAACCTTTGAACAGTTTAACATCAGCAGATTGGAACAATAACTGCTGCATTATTTATTGAAACGAGTCTAACGTGCATCCATTATTACTCAGCCAACCTCCAACAACCATAATGCTCAATGTCGTTTCTTTGTCTGCAACAAGTGAAAGCAACAAGTGACACATAATTAGACATTGCTTAAGTTCCCCAGCAGCCTGTATTCAACCATGATGTATGAATAAAATATTATGGAAGAGCAGGGGTAGTTATGTTTAAAGAATTCATCAGCTCGCAACAAAGCTTCCCCATGAGATTTACTGTACATGACACCAACCTTAGCAGACTATATCTGAGAGCTTTTGTCTTCTCAGAGATATCTGTCAGCCTCTGTCAGCCACGATTTACAGTAGAGCTGGATATATGAACACTATTCAACCTCTCATGCTTTAATGAAATACTACTTTTTATTCATCCACTGTAGAAAATGAGTGGATGTTAGATGTGTTTTTGGAAATGTACCACAGGACATCAGGACATCACATCCATACAGTGCAACGTGATTGTGTGGAACATATACTTACCTACAGAGGGCTAAGAACATCTCTCTGCACACAAATGGCCTTGTGGAAAAATGATGGTTATTGTCTCACAGGCTGCCGACTTTGCTCAGGAATAACGCGTCACCTTTCTTTTACACTTTACCCTGGTCAAACCCCATGTTCTTTTCCTTTTGTACAGCTTCTTCTGTCCTTAAGGCAAACTTCTCCTATGCAATCAGTGAGCGTCATCGCCTCGTGTTGGGTTAAATAAAAAAAGGCAGTGTGTTACTTGTGCAGGCAGGACAGCGGCACCCAATCAATTGTAGACAGCAATCAAGTGTGACTCATTCACACAGTCCCCGAAGACTCGTGCAGGCTTTTAGAAAGCAAATAACAATGGAGAAGAGTGACATGCAGATTGTGTGAATGGAGGTCACTGCCAAAAAGATTCCCTGCCCCAAAGTTCAAAGCAGAAAGAAAGACTAGATGATCCAGATTTGCTCTAATGTGACAGCGAAATAGGACAAAACTGTTTATAAATCATACAGCTGAGTTTGGTGTACGTGCGTGTTAATACAGAGACTGAAAACTAATTAATTATTTCGATTCTGTTCAGTGTTGGTGGAAATTTATTTCATGTTTGAATAACAGGCTTATCTTTTAAAATATTTACACTGAGAGTTTGGTAATGTTTGTGTGCAGTTAGTAGTTAATTACCACAACTTTGCAGTCCACATATTTCCTACATTTTGTTTTGATGAGGTGTCCTGCAGGGTTTGTTCAGCCACAGTGACGATCGCTCGTCATCCCCATTCAAACCGCCTAATTCCTCTCATTTATTTAAGCGGGTTTAGCTGCTGCTGGAAAGACGGATGAGTTGTTTGTGTGACGGAGACAGAGACCTAATGGCGAGAACACTGGCAAACTGTAAATGCACAGCGAAGTTAAAAATATATTATTTCTATAATGAGCTATAAAATAAAGACATGGATATAAACATGTGAAGACCATAAGGACACTAAGCTGTAAAATGATTCATTTAAACCTGTTGCTTCTTTTCACTTTTTTAATCTTCAGATGAGCGAGAATGAAACAAGCGCAGTTAATAAAACTCTTTACATCGTAGTCAGGGCCAGGTACTACAGTTGAAAAACAGCTTGTTGGATAATTGGTACATTTACTATAGTGTTTACATGTTATATTATGTGCCCTGATAAATAAACAGATGAATTATTTAAGATAGAACTGATTAAACACGAAGATGGCTTTGTATATTCAAAAGTGGTCTAAAATTATATTCTGAAATTTAAATCAAGGTGATAACCTTTAAACGTGAAATGTCTGGATAAGCTCAAGACAAGGATTGTTGTTTGTCTCACTGATCTTTATCTAAGTTCAATGCTGAGCTGCAGCAAGAAGCACAAGTTCACCCTCTTACACGCTCTTTTTCACGGGTAAATCTGTTTATACATTTTGAATGTACAGCAGAAGAACATAAGAAACTGTTCTTTGTGTAATCAGCATATGTTCCCCTCTACAACATCAAGAGTGAAATTAGTAGGTGATAGGCTTTGGTTTTCCAGCGTGATTATTCCTCAAGCCCTAGAAAAGGTCCTCGTGTCCTCACGGCTTACGATTTATAATGTACGACTTGTACATTGTGTCATCGATCTATTTTGAGCTAAATCAATAACTCAGAGCCAATTTGTGACCTTTTGCACATTACATTTAATGGGGGTCATGCTGTCAATGTTTATTGTGTGATCTAAGGAGAGGGCTGTTGACAGAGTGGGTAATCACTTCTGAAATATTCATATAGAGCGACGTGTGTTATGCAAGAACGCCACAGACATATGACAGTGTTGATTAGAGTAGATGGTGATGTATGTGGCGGGTTGATGGTTAGGTGGGGCAGCACAGATTCCTCTTACTGCATGTGGAACAACTGCTAAACAAGTACTGACAGAAAAGAATTAGCACTCATTTTTTGTTAAGTGAAAGTTTCTAGTGTAGAACGTGTTGCTGATGTTAGCTACACATCCCTGAGACTGTTGGTCAGAAGTAATGAACAATTTAAAAATGTCACTTTGGGCTCTGGCACGTTGTGATGGATGATTTTCACTGCTTCATTAAATTTCAAGAAAGTAATGGGTGATTGAAACAGTGGTCTTTATAAGACGACGGAAATGGGATTTGTTCTTGCAGCATTTACTCTCATTAATTCTAGGAATTCTTGGTGGCCTGGTAGCAGAGTGGTTAAGGCAGAGGGCTGGGAAAGCAGCAGACCTGGGTTCGATTCCCAGGTGTGTCCCTGAGCGAGACACCCAGCGCTAGCTCCCGGGGCGCCATGTGGCTGCCCACTGCTCCCCCCAGGGGTGATGGGTCAAATGCAGAGGACCAATGTCGTTGTAACATGTAAAAATGTATCAATGACAATAAAGTGGATTCTTTTTCTTATTATGATTGTTATCTCTGCCATATTAGACTTGCATTCTGAATGTGAACGAGATGAAGGATAGTTTTGTTAATATGCAGTACTGATTTTTATTTGCCATCTTCCATGTCTGTCTTCATGGCTACACAGTCCGTCTGCTCTGTTTGACTTACAGATGCTGTAGGATGCTGCAGCAAGACTGAGTGAGAGCAACAGTGTTAAACACCTTCTCGTGCTCTTTCACTTTAAGTACAAGACTGAGTACAAGGTTCTTTTATTTATTTTTTTGTGCTACATCATTGGAACTTTTCTCAGCATGTGCTGGACCATTGTTTAACAGGTTTTAACACAAAAACAACTTGGTTCGCTTTGGATAAACTAACTACCAATAAAGAAAAAAGAGCCGTCTCCTGAATTCAGGCCTATGCGTTGGAGTCAACTTGCAAAAAGTTAAGTTAAGGAAATAACCAAAGTGTATTTGTCATGGATTCCCATAAATGACAAAGGTAAAATATAAATTGCACAGCTATAAGTTAAAGTTTAATACATTATGAGCCGTGTTTATTTTAGATTTTTATATCACCTACAAGACTTTGTTATAGTCGCATGACCAGTCCTGTTGATCCATTGGTGTCCTCATTTCCTTCTGATTTATAAATGTTTTCCTGGTATATTGTGTGTCATTGATCCTAAATCAATAACTCTGACCTAATTTGTAACCTTTTGCACTTTAGGTCGAATGGGGGTCATGTTGTCAATGTTTATGGTGAGATCTATGGGGGATGATGGTGACAGGCTGGCTAATCATCGCTGAAATATTTATAGAGAGCAACGCGTCTCTTGTGCAAAATGCGTGAAAACCTGTGTGGCAGGTGTGGTTTGTTAGGAGAAATGTGGGAGACAGCGGCACACAAATAAACTATTCTGTGTGTAAAACAAGCAGAACCTCAGAGCAGATGAGGAGCAAATTATTGACAGAAAATTAATTAGTGCCTGTTCTCATAATTGATAATTGATTAATTGTTTAAATTGTCTCCTGTTTTGCTTTTTTGTGCCAACACAAACTATTTAATTGATTTGATGTTAAGGGCTTTTCACTGGTTTGCATTTTTGACTAATAGCTAATTAATTAATTAGACAATCATACAAACCTGTTTCGTACCTGAACCAAGCACTTCCTGAACCCATATGAAGGAACTTCATGCAACACATCTAAGCAATGTTCATTACCCAAAACACAACTATAACCACACTTCTCCCAACCTGTGACACTACCATTGACTGATAGATCCTGGTCAATCACACTTCCTGAAAGACCATGTTTTGACAAATCAATAAATTACCCAGTTAGACTGAGACATATCTGTAACCTCCCAGAAATCAATTTTAAAATCAGCCCATTTCATTCATAATGATTATAGATTGAACCCAGAGCCATGGTCACGGTTCAGTGCTACGACTTAACCAAAATAAAATAATCAGAAGGTCTTGAGTGCAGAGGTGAAGACGCATAACAAGAGCTTTCTAACCAGTTGCTTATGTGCTTCTCTTTCCCAGGTTTAGATCCAAAATATCCACATTGTTGCACATCATCTGCCATCCTTACATCCTGTCTCATTCACTGGGATGCAAACAAACAAATTTGCCTGTAATTGAAGGGATATTTGTCAAATGACAGCGGGGGCAGAGGCAAAGTCATAGAGGCAAAGCAAATGAGGGGATAATAAAAGACTTTAATTGAATGTCAGCAGGAAGCTTCAGGGCATGTTGATACTGAGATGCAGGCTGATGAAGGACACCTCTCCCAGAATGCTCTGCTTGCAGGGAGGAGGCGAGGGTGCGGATTGGGTGATGATGGTGGTGGCGGTGTAGGGGGTTTGGCTGGCTCCTGTCTCACTGGCATCGTCTTAATGATGTCCTCATATCATGGCGTTACATAATGTGCACTCCAGTAATGTTTAGTCATCCTTGCAGTAGACACCCCCAGCGCTGCCAGTGAGTGACATTGAGCTGTGTGTGTGTATGTGTGTGTGTGCACGCATGTGTCCATGATTTACACATATGTCAATGTTATTTTTCCATATGGCCCTAGAATTTTCATGTTTACTAATTAAATACTTAAAGAAGTCAACATTGACCAATTAATATTAGGAAGAACATACTGCAGTAATTTGTGTGTTTCTTGGTTTAAAGTTAAAACGTCAGAACAGAGTCCTGTTTCAGGACAGACAGGTATTCAGTGGTAGTTATTGTTGGTAAAGAACAACAAGATGGCTTTGTTATAAGTCTGTTGTTTTATTGTAATTTCATAAACTTTTGTCTTCAGGTCACTAAACGCTACTGTTCTGTTCTGAGAGAATCTAATTTAAAGGCTTCAACTCATGATTATTTTATTATATTTCAGTACTACACACTACTAAAAACATTGAGTTGGCATAAAGTGCCAACCATGATCCCAGCAGCTTTTGCAGTAAGTCTTTTATTGTTGTTGTCAATTTCACAAGTCATTAAATGATAACAAAATAAAAGCTTTCTAGAAAATGACAGCATGGAAAATGTCCCACAGCTCATTTTTGATTTAAGGGAAGTTATATTTCTCTGCTTTTTGTTTATTTTAAAACACTCTACAACTAATTCTGCTCCATAATTTAAAATCAGAGATGATCAGTATTTAGTACTGTACTTGGATACAGTTTGGAGCTACTTGTACTTGGAGTATTTCCATTTTATGGTTATTTACTTTACTTTACTTGGCAGACGCTTTTATCCAAAGCAACTTACAAGGAGAAGACACCAGCAATTACCAAAACTGAGCTTCTACAACAAAGAACCCTGATAAGTTCTAACTCATCAAGACAAGAACATGCTTAGGAATTGTTTAGTGCTAGACAATGATATGAGTGTGTGTGTGTGTGTGTGTGTGTGTGTGTGTCGTAAACTCACTTGAAGTACTTTTTAAACAAATGAGTTTTTAAATGTTTTTTAAAGGTGATGATACTGTCAGCCAGACAAATATGGCAGGGCAAGTTGTTCCACCAACCACGGACCACAAAGGAGAAAAGACTGGACTGTGATCTGAGACCTCGTGAAGAAGCAGACCTGGAAGAGCACGCAGGAGTGTAACTTACCAGTTGTGTGTATTTTTTTTGGCACTTTTACTTGAGTGCTGAGTTTGTGTACTTTATATAACTCTGTGCAAAATGTTCTGCAGTTCTCTTTTTTTCACGTCATGACACATTTAAAGGATCTCTTCAGATGTCTGTCACAAACCAAAGCAAGAATGCTTTGGTAAGTAAAACAAGCTTTGCCCGGCGTCTCTTACAGTTCAGTCAGAGTCACACGTAGAGCTCTGTGATTCTCCGGTATCTATTGTTTTCCTATCCTTAACTTACCGCTGAGTGCCTTGAGATTATCTGAGTGTCTTTGCATATCACAAGAGGACACATTTCAAAGAGCATGTCATCAGACGGAAGTCTTGTTTGTGTGGGAAGGAATTAATCACAGCTAAATCACAGTTCAAACAAGCAGCAAATGCACTGTGACACTTGCATGTCGTCCGGGTTTTCGTTTGTACTTGCCGTGTAGTTATGTAAATAAAAGTTGCAGTAGCTTCTGATGGGAACAACTAAATATTACAAAGCATTTTCCGTTTTGCAATTAGTAAATGTCACTTTGCAAATCACAGCATTTGCAGATTTCACTCTACTCTAGTTATTGGGTCATTGAAAACGCATTGTTTTTCAGACACTGTGTTGCAATACAATTAACTTCTAAACCAAATTAATTTGCCCTTTTTCCACAGTGGATACTTGCTATTGGAGTTTTTGATTATGTACTTATTTGGAGGTTTCTTTTCTGGGCACCCATGAGGTTCAAAGTACATCAAAGCACCGACTTCACTGTGCACTTTGCAGCCTCTTTGAAATCGTAGTAATGAGGGTCCAGGCATGATCTTGAAGCGCCTTGGGTCAAAACCTGCCACTGGAAAATTTGGTGTGATGGGTCAGTGGGTGCAGGAAGTGCTTGGGCTCATGAGGATGTATCGTTGATTACACAGTGGAGGAGCTGCAGAGCGCTGCCTGGCCTGCAGCTGAAAGCCTGCAGGTCTGCGGGACTCCACAGCTGAGACCGATCTGAGAGCCTCTTATTTCAGATATTACAGGAACACAGGACCAACCTGAGAAATGAATTAGACACACACACACACAAAACAGATATTAAAATCGTTTTTTTTGTTACTGCCAATTTGTAAAACATTTTAAAAAATGCACCGCGCTGGTGTCGTTATCGGTCTTGTGACATTAACACCTGTTGTTTTATTGCTGCAGATTATATTTTTTTATAACACGTTTTTATCATCGTCAATAAATAGAAAAACAATATTGAAATGATTTTACTAAAACGTGATGTCTGTGTCACTTGGAGACCTGGTCCTTTTTGTTGCAATGAACATGCTGGAGCTCATTTTGACCCATTCACAGACTGTCTTGTTTAAATACTCACAGGGCTAAATGTGTTTGATAGGATCTTCTTGGAGGATGTTTCCTCCCTTCTGTTTTTTCCTGTTAAAGGATTTTTTTCCTTTGTCTTGTTTGAGGGCTGAAGGACAGAAAGGTTGAGTGTTTGACGGTAAGGTCCTTTGCAGCAGATGTGTTATCATTACCATGATGGCGTTGTTTTTCTTTCATTTAATTGTTGGTCTGAATGCTTCAGAAAGTCAAACAGTCTTTCTGTATTTACCTGATAGATGTTTATGTTGCAGCCATTTCCCTCATAAAGGCAAAATGTTTTGATATATGTTGTATAAACAACGAGGCCTTATAAATTTAGGTCTAGACACTATCTACAGTTTATTCTGAACATTTTTAGATGCATATTGTGTCACCTGTTCCATATGATTGATTCATTTTCACATAGTATTCTTAAAAGCCCACATTTGTGATCAAAGTGTCATAGATTAACTTAATTCAATCAGGCCGAGGTCGGCAGCACTTCGGTTTGTGAAGGGAGGATTAAAACACGCTCAGCCACGGTTGACTTGACTGACCTGGTTATTGAAGCCACAGCTATTTTCGGCCTGACTCACAGTGGGGAACTTAAGATTGGCCAGGATCAATGTTGGAGACAGCATCACAGGTCGGCACAGGTGTGGTTATAAATATGTTTTATGTGGTGATGAGTGGGTTTATGTCCATCGGCGCAGAATTTCACATTAGGATCATTTTCATTTCTATTCAAGAAGTAAAAGAAATTTAATTTTCAATGGAAAGAACTGAAATTCCATCAGAGCAACAACAAAACCATGGAAAATAGTATATATTTATATTTATTTTTGTTTTTATGCCGCCCCCTCCCCCCAACTACAACAAAACACATGTGTTACAGTATCCACCAAAAACAATGGCTCCATCTTTCTCTGTAAAACACTTCGAGGAACCTCTGAGCGGAAACCAGTGACACAGTGGGTCATCAAATTTGGCCGCAGTTATACTTTCACTTGACTTTTTGTCTCCTGCGTCGAATCGCCGTCACGTTTCACTTTAGACACATTACATTACATTCACACAACGTTCTTCCTGCTGAATTATCGCTCTGCGTAAACAAACTTTTGTTTGAAGTTTATTTAGGTTTAAGTATGAGAAATGGCTTCTGGTATCGCTTTGCTGTTCTGGGAGAAGGCTGAGGTCAAAGAGCGGACATTAGAGATTTACATTGGAGCCAGAGTAACAGCTGGATCCTGTAGAAAGTCATGTTGAGAGCATCATTCATAGATGAGGAAGTTTGGAAAAAAAAAAACTCTCACAGCAGTGAATGTGAATGAATAACAAGGCTTTTTACCCCAAGCTGCTCAGAAGTAGCTCAGTAGTCACCAGAACAAGGCTGCTGAAGCCGACATAGTCTCACTGGAATTTTTATGACTTCCCACAAAAAGTAAATACTAAAGATTCTACTATCTGACACTGTAGGGGAGTTTTTTTTAGTTGGTGAAGAGTTTATTGAGTGGATCAAATTAGACATATATATATATATATATATATATATATATATATTTAAATATATTACACATATCCATAAGAAGATATTAAATACCTTTTATTACTCGTTAACAATTCACAAATGACCCAAAAAGAAAGATCAGATTTACTGTATTCTGTTCAAAGGGTTAAAGGGTGCACAACATTTGCCTGATCGTGTCTTGTGTGTCACATTTAGCATGCATGGCTTGATGGGAACAATCTCTCCACTACTGCGGCGAAAACATGGCACATGCAGCCAAACGAAACGTGTGGGAACCACAGGGTTTTGCAACGGGGGGTTAAGTTGGGACACACACAATACATCTTCCATGAGCTGCTGGAAAATCTGAGAGCGACGGAGACATGGGAGGGATAGATGGATGGAGTGGGGGGGGGATTCCCGTAGTGGGAGGTGAGGGAGAGAGGGGTGGTGCTGAATGAACAGCTCCTCTGCTCATAAAGTCACCAGAAGGCTTCTCTGCGCCGTCAGAGCAGCACAGCCATGCGACAGCCGAGCTCCCCGTCCTCCAGACCAGCGCCGACACTCCGCCTGTCCCCCTGACACCCGCCGCGCCACCATGAAGAGGCAAAACGTGAGGACCCTCGCCCTCATCATCTGCACCTTCACCTACCTGATCGTGGGCGCAGCGATCTTCGACGCGCTGGAATCCCGCACGGAGACGACCCAGAAGCGGGAGGTGAGCCAGAGGAAAGCGGAGCTGCTCCAGACGTTCAACCTGTCCAAGGAGGACTTTGACGAGCTGGAGAAGGTGGTGCTGCAGCTGAAGCCGCACAAAGCCGGCGTGCAGTGGAAATTCGCCGGCTCGTTTTACTTCGCCATCTCTGTGATCACGACCATAGGTAGGAGAGAAACGCTGAAGTTTGACTTTCATCACCGCCACTTATCTCCACAGGTCCTCAGAGCAACTTGTGGCACCAGTGCGTCATAGACTCAGCGTTATATGCTGATGTGTCTTTTAGTATTTCGCTGCTGCGCTGTTGTTGTTGTTGCTTTTTTGGGTGTATGAATATGAGTATAAATACATCTAGTATGTCAAAAAGTCAGTATAATTCAGTACAAAAGTATATCAAGAATATAATAACAATAATAATATATTTGACTCTAGATTAATAATTAATACAATATTATTTCCAGTAGAGGTTTAAGTTGTTTTTACTTAAGTAGCAGCGACAGTACCATAGAAGTACTCAGCAAAAAGTATTTTAAGCCATATGTACCTCAAATAAAGCACTGAAAGGACTCATCATGACACATTTTACGATAAAAACATTATAATGTAAAGTATAACACCGTAATACTATAATACTATGAGTAATGTGTGTGCTGCAGTGGCTTTGTACTTTGTAGAACTTGCTTACACTCACAGGCTGATGGAGGAGTTTCTGTTCAGCTGATCTGACCCACCACTCCGGTGGGTCAGACTTAATGTTCAGTGTCTCACCAAAACTGGAGCATTTTATGAAATTGTTGCATTGAAAAGGGTCGCTTCAAGTCAATCCGCAGCAGCCAAGCAAAGGACTCTTAAGGGCAAATGACTCCAAATGTGAATTTCTGCTGCTCATAATGAAAGGTTGTCATTAGAAGAGATGCTGCAGGAACATTAAGTTGTGTCACATTCATTTGCCTCTTCTTTTGTGCTCCTTCTCATTATTCCTGCTCCAAAGGGCTCTGTACCATCACAAGGCTCGTAGCTCTTTACTCGCTTTATTACACAGCCTTCAAAATCAGCTTTTTTTTTTTTTTGCTTTGGCAATTTCATAGCAACTCAACGTCATGGAGCAGTTTGAATGACACTGTACATGCAATTTACAGCTCCAACTCAATTTAAACGCCGTTGGGATGCGAATAACATTACACGAGGAGATGGCAAATAAAATATCTCTTGTTCTCCTTGGTAATTACGCCTATTGTCGCAAACGACGTTTGTACCATAACAGAATTACAAGAAACAGTACAAATATGTGTAGCAGACATTATGATAGTTAATAATGAACATACGTTGTTGGAGAAGCACTTTTGAATTCCCATTTTCAAGTTCAATAAAAGCTCATACACCAGACTGGTAGTAACTTAAAAACTTTAAAACAAACAAACCACGTGATTCCGTCTCGCAAAAGATGTACAGTCTGAATTTAACATCCTTTTAATCTCTTTAGAAGCGGCTGTTGTTATCAGCTTCTCTTATCTGAGCCTCCTCGTGTACTTAGTGACCAGGGGCCAGTTGTCAGTAGCGACCTCTGACTTGTAATCCTATCACATGCAAGCAGCTAATTGCACTCTAAGTCAACCCCAGGTGTCTGTAACTGTATTCTGTAATTGTAAGACCCGGGGCAGCTTCAAACACAGTGATTGGCGTTTCAGCCTGCCATTAAGAATTAATGACAACACCAGACCCCTAATGTTCCATTGGCCTCCTGGCACACAGCATCGAGACTGTGGATATTGAACTGTATACACAGTAACACACACAACAACAGGGCAAAAACATCTGATTCATTTAAGTTCTTCTGTTGTAAAAGAGAGGCCAAAATGTCCAACCAATGAACAAAAATAGTTACAAACCTTTTATTTCCTGTCATATTGTTTGAATTTATAACTAAAGGCGTTTTGGAAATGAGGCCTTAGGACATTCAGATCCAAAACAAAAAATCTCCAAGGACCAGAGTGCTCGACTTAAAGTGAAAACAGCGTTCTCTTGCATGAGGAAAAGGGAGAACTGAATCAAACCTGACGTGGCTGTTTTAAAACACATCACACAGAGGCTGTCAATTTAATGAAAACAAATTTAAAAATACAAATTTTTCCCATTTGTAGAAAGGCCATGATGGGATCTGGCTAGATCATGCTCTGCTAAATATGTAACCTTAGTGAAGAAGGGCGGAGCAGCTGCAATCAGTCATCACTTTCCTCGGAGGAAAGTGGAGGCGGAGGGCAGGGTGTCCATTTACTCGCCAACAGTGTGGGGTGGGCGGAGGGGGAAAGAGCGAAGCGATGTGAGGAAAAACTAGAAGAGAAAAATAAATAAGTGCTGAGCGAGAAGGTGCATCGTTAACCCGGTCTGATAAAAGTCTGGAGATCAGATCTGTGTGGTTGTTTTTTTCAGGGCATAGTCATCCACCCTCTGCCCTCACCTACCTCCAGGGCTACATGTCTTATCATTACCACGTCATTTTATGCAACTGTAGCCCTTACTGCCTGCACAGCAGATCAAGGTTATCCAAACCATGTTGAGGACAAACACCCAACGTGAAAAACACTGTCTTACAAATAAGACATATGTGTCATGTCTTCTGTGCGTGTGTGTGATATGATGTGACATTTGGAACAATCATCTGTGTTGTTTTTCGTGGACCAGCGATGTGTGTATTTGAACTCACGTTGACGTAAAGTACAGTAGTCTTTGTGTAAATGTAATATGATATCACCGCATGTGTACACGAGCTAAATTAAAGGATCGGATCACCCAAATTACACACACACGGGCATGCTCAAAACCCATGCCGACGTTTTATTTGGGCGTTAAAAAGAACAGAAGGAAAGCTGCACCGCAAAATAAAGCAAATATTAATAAACTAGAACTGTAACACAACGAACAAGTTTATTATCTCTTTTTCTTCTTACATTTTTTAAAACGTTAATGTGAGGTTTACACAGATGAGGTATAAGTTTTAGGCAGTTGATGCTGTTAAAGTGTAAAAACCTGTAAAAAATAATTATCTTTTTTTTAGCCTTGAACTGGAGCATTGTCTTTTTGCCTTCTCAGCAAATCTCCTCCTTGGACGTGGCAGAGAGTCAGTCTTGCAATGAGTTGCTATAATCCCCAATGATAACATCCAGTCAGGGCTGAAGCTTGAACTGGTGAGGGAAATCTGCTGGTTGGTCTGCAGGCAACACTCTTCCATCACATTAAGCGTGGCTTGAATCAGAGAGCAGAAGCCCTTCCAGCTCTGTTTTAGTTGCTCCATCGGTTGTCGATGGACCAGGCCAGTGTGGAAGCACACTACTTTTTTAGCATGAACTAGGCTGTTGCTGAAATAGCGCAGACACCCTCGGCAAATCCTCTGGGTCAGTGAGTCTAATGTTTTTTATAATTTCACTGACAGTAAATAAAATATCTGATCATTTTTCTACTTCCATTGCCGACAAAGACTTTGGCTTGGCAGCAGATGTGGCTGCATTCCCAGCTGTTGCATAGTTACACGGCTCATCCTGAATTATTAATGCTAATTACTTACATTAGTATCATCATTATTATTCAGTCAGCTTAATAGGTTAGTGCAGTAAGTGGTTGGTTGGACAAGGACCACAACTCTCGCTGGCTATTCCACATGGCCACCTTTCATCAGGCAGAACGAGGTGGATGTTTGTCACGAGACGGTTAGCACTGGAATAATAAAAAGAAGGTGATAATATCAATAAGTATAGCACTGCAGCAAGAAACCAATAGTGGGTTTTTAGCAGTGAAGCGATAATATATTGCTGGAACAGCATTCACATTGCAGTGTATCCATCACACAGCACGGTTCTGGCAACAAAACCACTTTGTTGAAGATGATTTACAATCAAAGAGCTGATTATTTTTCTCAAAATGGGCTAATGTGTAGTACTTTTGCTTCAGGTTGGTTTGATTTATCTCCTGTCTGTTTAACGCTCTCCTCACCCTCAGACTTTGCTCTGATTGGCCAGCTTGATTGGTGAGCTGTGCATGCAACATGAGAGGTCAGTGGGCGTTCTGCGAAACAGTCCATTTCTGGATTGGTGTCGTTCATATGTAGGACTGTAGGAGGATCTGTAATGGTTCGGTGCGGACCCAATTGAGACGTCAGACACCGAGATGCACAGCTGAAGCATTTATTAAATAACAGGAAGACGTGGGGATGTGACAAGAGGAGGAGACACTCCTGATGAGGGCTCAGAGGGGAGTGAGCGCGATGTGTCTGGCTGCGGTGAGGGTCCAGAGGATGCAGGGGGACAGGAGAGGGGTCCAAAGCTGAGCGCCGCTCGGCAAGTGATCCAGCTATCTGGGAGGAGACAAGTTATTCTGAGGAGGAAAGCAGAGATGTTAGTATGTGTGGATAATGGCCGAGGGCTGGTGAGAGGGGCAGGGGGAGAGCTCCTCTTCGTGTGCACACTGATGCTTCGGCAGGCGGGTGCAGGTCCGAAATCTAAAAGATTATTCCCCGAATCAGAGCAGAGGTCACAACACAGCTCACAGATCCAGGTCCGAAATCTGAAAGAGGAATTCATAAACCAGAGCAGGGGTCACAGTTTCAAACAGGCAAATACACAGAGCAGGCAAGGGACAGGCAGAGCATAGAACCTGATAGGTCCAGATTCAGAATCTCTGTCAGGAAAATCAAGGCTGGAGAGCTGACAATACAGTCAACAATCTGGCAGGGGTGGCGTGTCAGGGTGGCTGCTTAAAGGCGCTGAGGGAGAACACAGGTGAAGCCAATCAGAGGTAATCACAAGTTAAGTGAACTGTACTGAGGGTGCAGTGGTCAGGGGAAGTTACCAAAGTAAGAGCACGGGACAGGAAATGAAGCCAGGATCCTGACAGGATCCATAAAAACTGTTGATGCAAGGAACACAAGAGTTTGTTCTAGTGTGATTTGGTTATGACACACAAAGATGCTGAGCTATTTTTCGAGGAAGATCTGGTTGTTTTGCTATCGATGACATTATATTTTTGAAATTCTACGACATCTTTATCTGTAACTGTGTGTAAAACCATCGATGCGATGTGAATGGACCTTTCATCCTTTTACCTTTGATGATAGAGAGTTGTGAAGTGAGTACTGAAGCAAGGCACAAACTCTTTTTTGACCTCTGAGTACTTTAAATATTTTTTTCAGAGAGGTAAAAAATGTCTTATATCTCTTATATTGAAAGGCTTTTTTTTATTCCTTTTTAATTTCTACAAAAACAAATTCTGTGATCATCCACTTTAGTTGCCTTAGGTGGTCTTAGCTCACATGTGCTGTTTTCTTCCTAACTGTACCCAGCTATTAACGAATGTTTTTGGACATCTCTAGTACAGGTTTACAGTACATATGTTTTTCACTCTAATAGTGGCCTCCTTCACTTGCAATTAGATTCCCTTGGACTTGGTAGCTCAATTCAAACAGCTGCCAAATGCTAACTCAATGTCGTGTATCAACTCAAGAACTTTAATCTGCTTCGATTACCTGGGCATAACAAGGGAACGGACTGCCTCATCAACCAACGTGTTGACAGCTAACTGTCCAAATACTACCAGTTACTTCTAAAGTGGCTGTCATTCCTAAATTGTAAATGTCATATTTTTGTGAAACCACTTAAAAGAAAGCTAAAAGTCTACATTTTAATCACATCTCGACTGTTTTATTTCAGATCTGTTGCAGTGTCTTATGAAGGCAAAATCATAAAAATTCTGGCCAGATACAGACACTACTGTCCTAAATGTATTTGGCTAATATATGTAAGTTAAAATTGTTTTTAAATCATTTTTCTTGGGCTCACCAGGAATAGTGTTGTCCTCTAACTGGAACTGGAAGCTGCCTTATTGAAGAGCCACAGACAAGAAGGAGTCCAGTTGCCATGAGTCAACATCCAGATAACACTTTATCTGGATTACTAAGACTCTTCACATAAACATGTGTCCAACTAATTCATTGCATCTTTTAGACACAAAGCTGCAGACCTGTATCACAGTAACGTACTGGCTACGTGGCAAACCGCCACCACCATATTAAATAATCGTTCATTTAAATAAGAACTGTGTGAACATTACAGAACCTTTATTGTCACAGTTACAATAATAAATCCACCCTCAATGTTGTATTGGACATGGATAAAAACACGTTTCACAAAACATCATCCTCCTGTGGGAAAGTCCTGGATTTTCTGACCCATTCTTTCACCCTGACCTCCGCTCCACATGAACTTTCTGGCTCCATAACCATGTCACCTAACTGCCTCTGTTGCTTGTGTCGTAACTACTACGTGTTCTAGCTCAAATAACGTATGCACTTTTATTATTTTCTTTTCATCATAATAATAATGCTTAAATCTTTAGCATTGAATGCACAGAATGAAACCCTTTACACTCTGCAGTCTGCAGAGGGGAACCCAGCTGTTATTGGCTGGGACGGCTCGCTGCTGCTCTTAAGGAGTAACGTCTGAGAAAGTTGACAGAAGTGACTCTCATTGCCGCTGCTGCTCCGTTCACATGACCGGCTAATGTTTACCTACTGTACGTCTGCTTTATGCTTCGCTGCCTCAATGGAAATTTGAGTGCTTGCCTGACTCACTAAACAAAACATGACTGTATTTATTAGACTTCATAATCCAGCGGGGGCTGACTGGAATTTAACCAAATAAAATAGTACACAGTAGTGAGATCTGAATCTCTTTAACTTGAAGTTTCCTACTGATTCTGTTCCAGAGTATAAATATACACCACACTGCGTGTAAAGACTCGGCCGTACTGTGCCAGAGTGACTCCCGGGAGGTTTATTTGATCAGAAATGTGAACTCTTTCCCCCATTTTTTTCTCTGAATAGAATAACGCCTATAATCTCATGTCCTGGAATACTGAATAATGGGCCTCTTTCACAATCCAGAGCTTTTAGTGAGGGTTGGACTCAGCCGATCGATTAATGTCCCAATCCTTTCAGTGGAAATTTGAGATTAACTGAGATGTGTCCCAGCTCGCCAGACACTAAATAGGTGTTACAACTACATCAACACAGCAAGCGTGTAAGGGAAATATACTGCCTTAGTTTATATGACACTATAACTATGTGCTGGTTGTGAAGTTGTGTAAATCAGGTGTTACTCTAATTGTCAAGAAATTACCCTAATGGACCAATAATGTACTGGTAGATTCTTGATGTACTCTCCACCTTCCTCTGTGTGATAGAGGAGCCTCTCAAAAAGACCCTCTTAGGTGAGGTGGCGTATGTTATGAGCATCATTATTGTTTTCTGTCCTTTCATGTGATTAGTTTAGAATATCGTCAGACATCTGCTTTACCAAGAATAATATTGACGCAATGCTCATTCGTATTTTCACAGTAATAATGCATTATTTGAAAAACAAAGTGTTCAATCAAAACCTATCCAAACCTCTATTCTTGATTAGCGATACGGGTCATTAGTACTTTGAGGCACAAAAGGAAAATGACATGTAATTTGACCCTTTGTGTAAAGTAGATTCACAAAGCTGTCACGGTGCTCTCTCGAATATGGCCGTGTCACTATGATGCTCCTTCTGTGACCTGAAAAGGAAAGGTATTGGAAGCTTGTTCTGTGTGCAGGCAGTTAGCATATAATTCCAGGAACAATGCTGGTAATAAGGCTGTGACTATTGTGGCTCTGTGGTTTTGCAGTGGAGTGTGCTGCAGAAAAAGATGGCTTTGCAGGGAAAAGGCTATGTTTATGGGCTGCGTCTCATCCATTGGAAGTGTTTTTATTTGATTGTATAAGTGGAAATGTCCACTCGCTTCTCTCATTCAGCATTTTTTTCATCATCCTTTCTAAACAAATTAAACATATTCCTGTGGTTTACTTTCCATACTCTAAGACAATTTTGCCTCCATTACAGCACTTACTTTTTATGGGGAACCTTAGTGGTTTCAGTATAGTTAAAATCATTGGTTTCTGAGTACAGAAGCACTCCAGCTAACATTAAAACGTACAGGTAACAAAGTACGAGTAACATGGTTCCATTGATATCCACTAAAAACTCAAATCTCTCTTTTTCATTATTTCTTTTTACTAATCTCTAAAACATCCTCTCTTTCCTGTTATGACATATTTGAACCATCTACTCACTCATATTCATCTCTTCTGTCCATCCACGCTGTTGAGCTTGGGAAATGCTAGGGATTTGGGGAATGGTGTTTGTTTTCCACTGCCATCATAGAGTGAGTTGCACCACATATGATTGTAAAAGCTAGATGTTTTTCTGTCTTGCGTTTGAAACAGAACTGGGTCTGTAAGGTTTTGACTGCTTCTTTTACCACTTGAACACTGAAAGGTCATCAGAATTAGACAGATAATTCAAGTTATTATTTAGTTATACCTCAGTTATGTCTGTTTTGTAATAATTGCCTTAAAAAGAAATATTTCGTATATTTTATATTATCCATATGTAAAAATCAGGGACAAACTCTTTCCCAGCACTGGACAAACACAATGGCACTCCACTTATAACTTTGTTACTCAGTTACAGTATGTTTCTCTATTTGCTTCCATGTTGCATTCATTTTCTTTTGTATGTATTATTGCAGGTTTAGAAGTAAAAAGCTCAGATTGAGCCTCCCAGAAATAGGAATAAACAATAATGAAACACCTCTATAGAGCAAAGAGCAGAGAGGAGAGACATGAGACGGAATAACTGTTTGAATGCTGATGAAACATTCACACTAAAAAGCTTGTTATGTGTACATTAGTATGTGTAGTGTGCGGCTGTGTTTTAATTCTCTTGAACCCCTTCATAAACATTAGAAATACTGTACAGATCCTCCGCTGAGTTATGTCCTTGACTGTCCAACTGATGAATTGTATGTATACATATTGTATTGTATACATATATTGTACTATAATCCAACTGCACAACACACTCAAACATCTCAATGCACCAAAGTAAATTAAATTGTGTGTATTATATTATAGACAATATTAAAGCAAAAACACAACATCAAAAGCTTGAACTCCAGTTCACTAAAACAAAACTGATGAAAATCTCTGTAGATTACATTGCAGATCCTAAAAACAGAAATCACAACTAGCCCCTGCTGCTATAAAAAGCATGCACACAGCTACTCACAAGACCACAGCAGAGAAATTCTTCCTGAGGAACACGCCACGAAACACAGCTCGTACACACATTTTTTTCAGATAGGGGGGGGGGGTTATACCAGCCAGCTGAGTGATGATTGCGCCCAAAGCACAGATCCGTTTCTCCAGTGCCCAGAGGTGGTGGAGCTTCAGTAGCCTCAGTTACATACATGTGTCAAAAAGAAAAAAAAATATTTCCACATCGAGCATCGTAGGCTCCTCAGCAGTTTGGAAAGTGTCTAAACACCGAGGTGAGAGGTGAGCAGCTAATGCCGCGTGTTTACGGTTCACAGAAGAAACGGAGAGCTTTCATTGCCGTTCTTATCATAACAACCTGAAGTGATTTTCTCACAACTCACTGGCTCCTGACGCCTCAAACTTGCCTTGCATCCAGAAATGGGGATTGTGTTGAATGCTTTGGTAAGCGGGGAGCTGAATTAATTTCACACTAATTGAACTGGCTACGAGCTGAAATGATTCGGCCAACGGTGCCAGGCGACTGTAGCACGTCTGGCTTATACACCATCTCCCAGGGGAATTTATTTTCCCATTTGTTTCCAGCATCTGCTTAATCTCTCGAACAAGCCAACCTGGATGAAGTGGACTGTCACACACTGGGGCGTAATGATAATAACAATAACAGTGATAGGTGAGTTGTGTTTACCCCCGAGGGCTGTGATCAGAGTGCAATCTTATGAGTACACATTTAATGTCTATACACAAAACCAAAGTGCCCTGTGGCAACCCTGGGCTAAAACAACACACTGCTAACATATTTTCTTTGGAATAATCCCAATATCACATCTGTCAGAGGTAATGTTTCTGTTCCCAGTTTTTTTCCTTTAAAGCCTTTACTTAATTCACCAGTGCTGCTACACGTTGCTGTTGTATTATATGTTATAGTGAAAGCTGAGCCAGGTTCAAACCCACTTTTCTATCTTGACAGGTCTTTAGGTGACAGTTAGCCCCAGTTTCTGCTCCTTGTGTATTATCATTCATTTGAGCCACAGCGGTTTCACTAACACCTGCAAAAACCACTGAACATCTAAAAAACGTAGACTGGTTCTGTTATATTAACTAAACTATAACTGGATGAAAAGTTATTTTAAATTGACTATAGAATGTCAAAGTTATTAGATTATCTTTCGCCTTTACTTTCAGTGACCAGTAATTTGGAACAGCAATAAACTCTTCTTCCTTGTGACAAGGTCTTGGAAACTTGGAAACTAGCTACTTTCCAGCATGTAATCCAGCAGCTGTGATTATGAATGTATTACATAGGAGACTAAAATTCATGACCAGGAACAGAGCTATCACTCACATGTGCCTTTTTTATTAACTATGACCACATCCCTCACATTGTCTTAATTAAGTGACGTTTACTTTGACTTTAGGTGCCATTGTTTATATGCCGTAACAACAACCTTACCATAGGCATTATAGTGAGCAGATTTTTCAGATGTTAATGCTACAGAATGAATATTATGATCCAATGTAATTTAAGGTTTTCCAATGAGCAGCCGTGGTGCAACAAAGACGAAGATCAGGACTCATGAGGCATTGTGCTGATTGTTATCTCTGTACAGTAGACAATGACATCTTTGATACTGAAAATGGCTGAAAGCTAAGAGTAGAGTGAGAAATGCAGTTTTAAAGTTACTGCATATTTTTCCTCTGTGTTGGTGTAATGCGACTGATAAAGACTCTGAGTAATTATATACTTGTTTTTACTTCACTACACTAATGAGGCTGTGTCTCCAACTTTTGACGTTTTCCAAACATAGAGCAGGGAGTTTTTTGAACTCCTTCTTTGGTGCTGAAATAAAAAGACATCACTAAAAAGACATGCGCACAGCCTGCCAATGAATTTACTGGCTATGAAAAGACAACATTAAAAACATAATGGTTAGTGATACCTATTGTCTTTAGTTGCTGTGCACTCTGTCACAGGAGTATGACAGCCAGCCAGGAGTGACGTCATAATCAATCACCATCGGTATAATCGTTGTTATTATTGTATAATGATCCTTATCAATCAACAAAACTACAAGTGGGGTCCAAAACTATTTTGATGTGAGACCCAGGTCTGCTAAGGTGAAGCTGCAGACTGGGGAGGGAATGAGCTGATGCTCTGCTCCCTGTCTGTCTGCTCCTGCCATATGGGCAGCCGGAGGCAGTGGTTACCTCACCAAGGTGACAAGGAGATATGACACACAGGGATGTTCAGTTCGGACTAAGTTAAAAAACAACACGATTTCACTAGGAATTCTTTCGCATGTCACAGTATGGAAGGTAGAAACCGCTGTAATGGCTGCGGGGTCACATCAGTTAAGATGGATAGTTCATTACTATGTCCAAGTCTATTTACCTTTGATCGTGTATGTACAACACGAGAATCTGCATAGGAGCCAGCACAAAAAGCATAATAAATACACTTCAATCAAGGCACTGAGGTAATGCCGTGAACGACAGGCTCCCTTGTTTGGACTGCTCTGTTCATTTTGCTCTAAAAGCTTGAAATAATCAAGATATAAACAAGAAAGAATGTCCTCTTCAGTAGTGATGAGAATCAAGAGCAGCAGGCAATGCAATTTGGGTTTCATATAACACCTCAATAAGATCCATTACTTGATTTAATTGCATCTGGTCATTAGGCCAGGTGCCAGCATTAGTCTTGTGCATCACATAACACGACATTTGATAGCTTTACAATATGGCAATGGACCCAGTCAGACAAGTCAGCCAGGACGTTGATGGGCACTAATGTCTCTCTAGGAGAAACCCATCATTGAAGAACCACACTTCTTTTGTGTGAAAGATTTTGGCATTGTTCTGCAGTTTCTCTTCTCTTATCAACTGTACTCCCAAACTAAAAACCTTCCCCCAAACTAGTATTTAATTACTTTAAACACAAGTGAAAGCCTGTGACCAAAAACAGGATTTATTTCCTGTTTACATTTACCATTAAAATCCTTTGTGTGACGAGGTGCGGACGTTTTCATCGTGCCTCTTCCTCTCATTTAATCCAGAATTTTCCATATTGTCTGTAAACCGATCTGTGTGTTATGTGCCAAGCTCTGTCTCGTCTTCTCCAGTACATGTCCGTTTAGGAAAGCATCTGCTCCCTGTGAGCAGCTGAACAGGCTACACGGAGGTCACAAGATGTACGAATACATCAGTAGAATCAGGTGACACGGGCAGGTGACTATGCCGTACAGAAAGAGCAAATACCAATCTTTGGAGAAAATAGAGTCAGAGCTGGAAAGAAAACCGACCGAGTTGATGAGGAGAAGAAGCAGTTTCAGAAATAAGATGGCAAAACAAGCAGCAATTGAATAAAACATTACTCAGCTGCTGTCCAATTTACCAGAAAACACAAGACAGGCGTGAAAGGACCATATCATTTTAAAGCAGGCTTGTCACATATGTTGTTTATTATTTCAATTATCGTTACAATATCTCATATGCTGTATGGGAAGATCCCCAGCAATGTGTCAGGCTCAACAACCACAAAATGTTTTGAAGCATCAGCTGCCGCTTCATCGTCACCTGACAAAAAATTAAACTCTATTTGCAGTTCAAATGAATGAAAAGGAAGTCAGTAGTGTGCGAATTTTAGCAACTGTCTTCTGATTCACACTTGGCCCAGTTCCTAGCCTAGATGTAAGTGTGTCTCTGCTCTTTATATATTCTGCAGAAGATGATTCTCATCACCCTCATCACCGTCATCAGCAGTGGAATCTGTGACTAATTATGCACAGTGTAGTCTAAAGTCTGGGCCTGTGCTTTCTTCCTGTCTGATGTTCGTAGATGAAATTTTACACCACTTGTATAAAAGCTAATGGTTTTTTCTCAATATTGAACACTTACTGTTATCTCTCTCAGAACTTGGACTATACTATATACAGTACTTTTAGATATTTGACCATTCATTAATTGCCTCATTACATAATTTATCTCAGTTTTATTTATTTCATTATTTTAGTTAGCCAAGAATTAAATTTTCTTCTTAGCTAACATTACATCTGTTGTTTTAAGTAAGTTATTTAAACTGTTTATGTTTCATCCATTTAGCCATTGCAATTTCCAACTGTTTATTTCAACCACTTCAGTATTTTAGCTACATATGTCCACAACTTATTTATAAATGTTGCCATTATGTTACTAAGATTGGTTTTCCATCAGTTTAAAAAGCCATTTAAACTGCTTTTTCACTACTTATAGATATTAATTTCAACCATTTAGCCACAATATTTAGATAATGTACCTAATTTGATGGATTGCTTTAAGCTGTGCATTTATTACATCTTGCTAACTCCTTAAAATAATGTTGCACATCACATTACATTTACCCAAAATGGTTCTTCGGTTCTAACTGACTGGTGGGAGTCATTAACACCTTGAGTAGGTCACTTGTGGGTCAAGACTAATTTGATATCGACAACTTGCCTTACTCTGCTTTCCAGCCATCATTCTTCTTTGACCAAAGTGTGTACACTAACGTCCTCCAAGGAGTGTCCGTTGTCCTTCAGATACAGATGGACTGCCGAGTGTTACCCTGAGGTCTTGGCTCCCCTGTGTTGCACCATGCACTTGTGAAGTGGTTGTTCTTAAACGGAAAAGCCTGTGCATTCCTTGCTGCCCTAAACTGCATGTGATACACTGCTTGTCTGGGCGTTTTATTTTTTTTCCTAGGAAGCTTAACAGCCTTTTACATCTTGATTCATGTGACCCTGGTGGCACACATTGACCAGATGGAACAGTTTCACAGAGATTAAACCATTGATTCATTAAAAGAGATAGATACAGCACTGCCACTCAGCTCAAAACAAGATATGAGACACGTTTTAATCCATGGACGCTTAAATGTTATTAACGTTTTATCCTATATACCAGGTGAACAAATTAGTTATCTAGGATCGGGCACTATGTTTGACCCCAGTATCCAGTTCAATATTATCGGGGTTTAGAATGCCTCTGGGTCAGTCAGTCATTAGAAGCCTTTCAGGAACCTAAAACTAATCCATCTGCCCCGATGTCCAGATGTATGGTACTGAGTGCACTGAGATAAAGAAACAAACAAAGAAACCAAGACATAAACGTCAGTCAGCAGCTCTGTCACAGCGCCAGGAGTCATTCACGGCGGCAAACCCCACTAAATCCTGGCATACCAGTTCTTGTTGAAAATTGGTCCTGGGCCATTGTGGACACAGCAGTCAGACTGTAGTAAAAACTAAAAGTGTATTTGTTTCTTTGGACTTGATTTGTCATCGCTCTTGTCAGCAATCAGCAGATAAAGTGTGTGTTGCACTTGTGCCAAGCTGTTTACCACAAGAAGTTCTAATCTAATCTATTCCCTGACGAACAAAACTGCAATTTCACTTTCATATTACACAATACGTCCCCTCTTTCTCTCTGCTCTTTCTCTGTTCAAGCCCACACAGGCACACTTCTAAAGCAGATAACCCAAATTGAGCGCTTGAAACAGATACGGCTGTTATTTGAGTTGACCTCTTAAAAGCCTGAAAAGAAATCCCAACTCGGAGCTCCCACATTAGCAAAGACTACAAATGAAAGACTTCCTATCCTGTAAATGAAGCTTTAAAGATTTAAATGTGTGTCTCCTTTTTTAATTATTATTATTTATATAAATAAACTCAAAATAAACTCAGGCCATAAGTTATTTATTCAAATTATGATTCTTTTCAAAGTTCTTTCTTAATGTTTTATCTTCTTGCTCTGTTTTGCTTTATGCTTCATTTCCTCCCCTCCCCCAACCCTGCTCCACCGTTGTGTACAGTACGCGTGTGTGTGAACCCCGTTTTAGTCCAGCTGTGTTGGGAGTTTTAAAAACAAGGTCGTATCAACTGTGTATCAGGTACATAAATCACGTGATTTATTTAATTAGCTGAACCTACCAGAGATCTCACACTCAGCTTGAAATACTTGGCTGACTGACCTCATGGAAAACTACAGCCTGCCAAGGTTTCCTCTCATATCCCCTAAAAAGGAACCTAAGGAGTAGGTTTGGAAATAGATGCTGATAGGGTTTTTTTTTCTTCTCACTATGAAAGCAAACCATAAGACTTAGATGGTTGAACACACGTAGGCTCAGACTAGTGCTTTTAATCAGGGATGAAATGCGCCAACAGATAAAGTGTGAACTGCTGTGGGTGTATTGCAGCATGATGAGAGTTTTTACTACAAGACAGGTAAATTCAGGGCACTGACAGCACAGTCACAGCTCCCTGATCTAACCCCCGGTCGCTTTAGACTTCAGGCTTGTGATGTCTTTTGTTTTGGGGCCTCAGGTGTGTGCTGGACGAGACAGGATGCACATGCTCCAAGGCACACGTGAGGGCAACTGTGTTAAAGTGAATTCAGACAGACGCGTTGCCAGTGTGCTGTCTCCTCTGGCATTACATCACATTTCCGCTGTTGTCCTGTTGAACATCCTGTATCCCCTACTTTCTCTCTCTCCTCTACCGGCTGAAGAGGCGCAGTGTAATCAAGGTTTGGTTAGAGAAATTATTCTTTCTATTTTTCAGCCCAGCGACAATAACAGCAACCTTAATAATCGCAGAAGGGAATTAGTGTCACAGCAGTTCTCAGTTCCACAGGAAAGAACGAATAACCATAACCAGAAAGAAATGGCACCATCACAAATACTCAAATATACAATATAATAAAAATAGCAATAAATGACAGTTATTAGAGTGTAATGTGGTGGAGATGATAACAAAATGATGGATACCTAGAGGAGAGGAGTTGTACAGTTTGATGGCCACAGGCAGAAATGATCTCCCGTGTTTCTGTAGAGCACCTGGTGTTGATCAGTCTCTCCCTGAACGTGCTCCTCTGTCCAGGATTGAGAGGAGTTTGGACATTAGCCTCCTCTCAGCTACAACATGTAGAGGGTCCAACTCCTCACTCAGAACTGAACCAGCCCTCCTGGTTGATTTGTCCAGTCTGCTACTGTTTGCCACCTTCAAGCTGTTGCCCCAGCAAACCACAGCAAAGTCAATGACACTGGACACCACAGACTAACAAAAGTTAAAAAGCCAATATACTTTATATAGTAAGAAAATAATCTATTTCATTTTATCCATGAGA
This sequence comes from Microctenopoma stevenorrisi, assembly GCA_032270685.1. Classification (NCBI taxonomy): domain Eukaryota; kingdom Metazoa; phylum Chordata; class Actinopteri; order Anabantiformes; family Anabantidae; genus Microctenopoma; species Microctenopoma stevenorrisi. The sequence continues at coordinate 11,442,893 of JAUMTR010000016.1, forward strand.
CTTCACCCACTCAAACACACATGTACACAGCAATGGCAGTAAAGAGAGTTAGACCTGACCACACTGTTTTCCAACCTGCAGGTCCTCAAAATATTGCTGCAATCAAGAACACTTAAGTTGAGTCCAAGTCAAGACTGAGCTAACGATGAAAGACGTTTGTTTTTACGGACTGATGCTAGGAAGTTGATGTTCTTGGCTTCAAGTTCAACACTCAGATTACACATGGTGCATTGAAGGCTTTTGGAAATTGGGGGATATGTTCACAGTTTTTCAAGCATCCTTTAAAACATCAGTTGCAGTGGAATTAAAATAAATGTTGTTCTTAAAAGGTTGCAACTTTGTGAAGACCAAGTTGTTAGTCCTTTTTTAGAAGGTTAGGTCCTTGTATTGTCTTCAGATAGTCAGTGTTCATATGGCACTGCACTGTTGTTTTTACTTGATAAACCACAAACCCATTATTATTTCCAACCAGGTGGAGTCCAAGTGCTTGTCTAAGGCAGCACTGAATGCAGCTGACACTTTTATGTGCACTTACATGTTTACAGTGGATAGAAGAGAGGCAGGTTGCACAGAGACAGAAAGCAGTTACTCTGAATATAGTCAAAGCCAAGATGACTCAAGATCCAGGGAACATATAGCATATTGTTTGGAACTGCTCCCCTAGATAACTAATAGATACCTTTCTACCTTCTTCTATCTTGTGGAACCACAACTGTAATTGCAAAATATATACGAACATACATTGTATATAAACACAAAGAAGATATATGACACTTTCTAATCTGATGCTTCTATCCCAGGACAACCTTTGTTTATTTCTACGTTCCAGGAAAAATGGAAAAAATCGGTTTATCATCTGGGAATCATCTTTATCGTTTTATGCCCTCGATGTAGTCAATGATAACACACAAATACCTTGTTGTTTATTTTTATTCCTCTATAGTTATTTAGGACTCTCACCACTAGAATAACAACAGTATTTATTCGAGCACATAACAAGGACCTTTAGTGCTTATGAGTTATGTTCTAATGTCCAATGAGATTTTTAGTCATTCAGGTCATGGTTTCCCTTTGCATGCTTTGCATTTGCATACAGTCAAACATCCATCTCCCTTGTTTTGCATCACCAGTACATGACCTGATACACCATCATGGTTTGCAAATCAAATTGCTCAGAAATACTATGTTGCATCACGTTCAGTGCATTTGTTTTTGTTTTAAGGAGATGGTTGTGGTAGAGTGTAGGGCCAATGTGTGACCATGATGGGAGCCTGCTGTTTAAATCCTGTCTCCTATACACAGTGAACATCTGTAACCACTGAATGGACATATCCAAAAACAGTCATGTATCGTATGTAATATCATATGAGAACTTATTGAGACAGTGTGCACTGACCAGTAGTAGAATATTTTGTTTGTGATATATTGTTACTCACTGTGTACATCATTCCCTTATCTCCTGAACAACGCTGCAGAAACATACTTTGTTCTTTAACAGATATATCACTAAAAATAAGTAAATCATCAGTGCCTGTATTTTCTAGGTTGATGGTTGCTCTCATTAAGTCTGGATATTGATATCTTTTTCAACATGAAGTAGTCCTAGAATTCTCTGCTTTCATAGTCAGACATTACACAGCAGCTGTCATCGCGCCCTTGTGGGTCAAAAGCTGGACGTGTAATGGAGGGAGGTGGAAAAGCCAGAGCTGTGTTTGAGTACCTGGATAAACAATCAAGGGGTCATCCAGAGTTTGAGGTGTCTGTGACTAAGAATTAATGGGGGTCTACGAGTCCGTGTTTTAGATCGATTTGTGGGAAAACCAGAATCATCATTAACCTTTGCCCTAACGTCATTAGGTGTCCTTCGTGAAAATGCTTGATGTCTACAACTGAACAGGAGTTACAGTTCGTTGGGTTGCGCAATGATATCTTTGGCCAGACGCAGCTGGAGATGAAAGTAAGCTGTGAAGAAGGCATGCAGGGAAGCATGCTGGGAAGCAGAGTGGACTGCTGGTAAAAAGCATTCCGGTACCAAACGGATGACATGGTCTGTGTTTATTTACACAGTTGTGCAGAACATTCCTCAATCTACGCAGCAATCAAGGGACGGTGCAAACGTAGATAAGAGTGACGTCACACTCATGGCTGGGGCCACCTGCAGCTTGAACAACTAGGCTAGCCTTATATGGCTCAATATTGTGATTATGTCAGACACCTCGCAGCGCTTCAGCTTTGTGGAATGAATTGGTTTACTAAGTCTGACATTTACAGACGCCCTTGTTGTGAAGGAGTAAATTATAAATACTACAATATAAATTACAACCACCCGCGATTTACTTTAGCCTACATTATTTAAATCATCCTAAAAACAACCGTCTGAATTACTTCAAAACTATCATATGCAACTTTTAGGAAACAACGCAGTGATAGCACAAGTGCAGAGTTCTGAACCCTTTAAAATGGACCGAAGCCTTTATGCAAAACAGTTTTTCCCAGATAGCAACATGAGATGTTGCAACTAATCCTTTGATTATACCTTTGTAATTATTCAAAGACAACAGAATCCAGTTGGCTACTGTTTTCACCTTTGCCTCTGAGTCTTGAGTGAAACACTGCACCACTCACGCACACACACACACACACACACACACACACACACACACACGCACACTGAGTGTATTATCCAGCATGGCAGCGGCTGGGCTGCAGGGTGTAGAGATGTCTGAGGTCGTTATCAGTTACCACTGAATCCCAGAGAGAGCAGCTCCGCCACCAGCATTTCAGTCACTGCGTGTGCATGGCATGAAGTTCCTGTGTGACTTCTCAACCTGTTAGCTGTACATAACATATTGTGTTTCATAACGTGATCTTTAATCCCACAGGTGTTCACATCAGCTGTGCTGTTCTTAATTTCACAACATCTGCTGTTGACAAAATTTCTGATAAAGTAGACTCTGTTATGTGAATACATTTTTGATAATTGATTGTGCTCATGAGCTTGTTGACGAGAACAAGTTTGCCTGGTAATCAATGGAAACGTAATTGAGTGACACAGAACTGGAGCCTTAACAGCCACATTATGCCATTCTTTGATGTATTTTCAAGCCTAATTTTTGCCCCACCTAATTAATCAGTGTAATGAGGACTTCGGATGCTGTGGATGATGTAAATGATGTTGTGTTTTAGGCAGGGGAAGAAACAGTATTCTTTGCGCTGATATATTTGGAAACAAAGGTGCAATTACAGGAGTAAAATGTGAAATAGCAAGCAGCTCCAGTAATATGATTTGCGTTGCTACAAATCAGTAATGTTGGAAGATATCAGACATTTAATTTAGAAAATCTGAGTTAGGGTTAATAGGGCACAGCAGGGAATAAAGCTGCTCACCCATCTGTTAAAATTACAGGATTAAAATTTGTGAAATGAAACAGAGGGTACAAAAATCTGTCACAGGCCAGGACTGAAATCTTGAAATTCAATATTGATAAAACAATATGTTGTCAGTGTTTAGAAAAGGTAAAAATACAATAAACTCAAATTTCTCCTGTCTGTAAGCTGAATTTTTTGTGATGCATTGAAATTAGGACCAACCTTTTAGAGAGGCATTATCTTAAATGCTTGGGACAAAATTATGATTCAGTAATGAGAGGCTGCAGCGAAGAGGGAATGAGAGTTTAGACTATGGTACAGCTGTGCTCTGCTGACATTTATAACTGTCCCCTTATTGGTAGTTTTGCCCGGAAAGTATTTTAAAGGGTGTTATCACCTTTTGGTGTTATGCAGTTTTCATATTTTCTGTCACATGGTAGTTACACAAACTAGATTGTGAGACAATAACCCTTAGGCTGCTGCAAATGTTGCAACTATCCTTACACAAACTGACAACATGAGTAATAGTAGGTGGAATTATTGTTTTTTAGGAAAAGCCTCGTAGCCTGTAATTTCCCTAATGTCTCCTCTATTTAGGAAATATGTGTACATAGCTGTAGCCATTCTTCAACGATGAGACTGCGAATTTGAATTTTAAACAGGTTCATTACTGTTGATTACACGCTTCAGCCACAGACACTCGAAGACAATGAAGAGTGCATGAGTGTGGTGTCTGATGTCAATCGAGCTGCTGCGGTTTATAAGAGTGATGAGTTTGCACTTTTCCTCTGCCTCTGGCAGTGACTGTAATCCATGTAAACAGATCGAGCAGCCCTGGTGGCTTTCCCCAGCGTGCCTGGACAAGCTGGGGAGATGTCCGGTCTCATGATAACTTTGTCACTGTTGGGGGAGAGGCTTGGAGAGGAGGGGGAGCATGAGCTTGTTATTAAGGACTCTCCATTCTCTCACATGGCGGCAGGACTGCTGCCCTGTCACCTCCAGCTCCTTCCTTTTCTGTTGATGCGTGCTGCTGTCACTCTGGTCGTCCCCACGTCCCGATAAGCTGCTCCCTGCTGCTGACAGCTCCTGACAGGCTGCAGCTCAGCCTTTACGATTACCTGAGCATACTGTCCTATTATCTCCCCCTAGTGAATGCTTAATGAGTATATTTACTATATATATATAAGATACTGTAGATAGAGAGATTAACTAATAATGAAAACCTGACTGAAATGGTTAACCATTTAGGTACATTTCTATGTATGGCCACACTAGGCCAGGTCCTATGAATATAGTATGAGTATTTCTTATTCAGTGTACTATAAAAATTGCAGATGCAGTTTCGTATAATAATGTAACTTGTAGGAAAGACAGGGCTGGGAAACAGCGGATACCAACATCATGCTGAAAGTCATTAACTGCCAAGAAATCTTTGGTAAAATGAACTGTTTATATTAAATGGAGCAATATTCATTAATGAGTACCCATCAGTCAACTCTCCGCCATTAGAAAATGGGATACGTAGTGTATGAACAGAGTCAGAATGGCAGTGCTACTGAGGAACAAAATGTCTCCACACATGGTGGACTGGACAGGTCAGGTTTTCCCTTCCATTAAGAGACACATCAGTTGTAATGATCTCATTTTGGCTGCAGAACTGGCAAAGCTTTGAACAGACTTGACAGACAAATGGCTTAACCGCACAAATCAGTGTGACAATAAAACCAGAGAATTAAATTGAGCCCCAGAGGTATTACATTCAATCAATCTGTTTCATGCGTTGATTCAGGTTTTATCAGACAGCATCTTTTAGCTGCTGTCTGCAACAAGGTCGACATGTAGGGAGAAAATTTCAGGTGGTAATGATGTGGCACGCAAGGGCCTCGTACCAGTGGGACAATAGAAGTGAGACGATGACATAATGAGACAAAAGGCTGACGCTTAACCTGCGATGTGCCTCAAGGAGGATCACATCCAGCCTGAACGTCATGAGCTCCACTATGTCAGTGCATAAAGATTCACATGACATTAGCTGATGGTGAGGAGTCGCTAATCCAGTCGCTAATTCAGTGTTTGCTGCAGTGAGTGCACATAACAGACAGTGTGTTTATACAGCACGTCGTTCATCAGCCACATTCTCCGTTTAATGGAGACTAAATGAATGCAACTTTTCCTCGCTGAACCTTAACATGACATTCTCTGTGGCATCAAGTTGCTAAATTAAGTCTAAATTTCATGAGAAATCTGTATTATCTTCTTGACTGTGCCACTGTTCATAAGACTCAGTGGCGCACACATACAGTAAAAGAAGAAGAGTCTGAAGCGCTGCAGTACAAAAAGAGATTTTATTACACAAACGAAATTAATGACCAATATTTGTAACCTACCCAATGGTGTCCAGTTTACCTGATGTGAAAAGGTAGAGGACTAATTAGTTGCAAATGTACTCATCAGCTAAAGTCACTCTGCAGGGACCAATTGCCAATGAATTATTCATGCTCTCACTGCCAACATCAATACTTGTCTATTCCCACCACATGGCCATACATTCTCATCTCCAATTGCATTCTGCCGCTGTGAAGTGAAGAGGGTTTGAATTTATCAGGAGCAATGTTTACAGAATACAAATCAGTTAGGAAATGTCTATCTGTCTGCTCCAGGTTGCTACAGCCTTCTCTTCTCAGACTCCTGTCCTCTGCACTGTAGATTTAATTAGTTCTGCCCCAGTAACCCTGCTCCTTTCTCCTTTTTGTCCCTCAGGATATGGCCATGCAGCCCCCAGCACCAACGTAGGGAAGGCGTTCTGCATGCTCTACGCCCTCCTGGGTATCCCCCTCACCTTGGTCATGTTCCAGAGTGTTGGCGAACGGATCAACACCTTTGTTAGGTACCTGCTACATCGCCTGAAGAAGTGCCTTGGCATGAGGCATACCGAGGTCTCCATGGTGAATATGGTGACCATCGGTTTCATATCCTGCATGAGCACGTTGAGTGTGGGGGCACTGGCCTTCTCCCACTTTGAGGGATGGACCTTCTTTCATGCCTATTACTACTGCTTTATCACTCTCACCACCATCGGCTTCGGGGACTATGTGGCACTGCAGAACGAGCACGCCCTACAGACGAAGCCGGAGTATGTGGCCTTCTGCTTCATCTACATCCTGACTGGTCTGGCTGTGATTGGAGCCTTCCTCAACTTAGCAGTGCTGCGCTTCATGACCATGAACACGGAGGACGAGAAGAGGGATGCAGAGCAGAGGGCTCTCCTCGCTCATAACGGTCAGGCAGGTGGCCACGTCCACTGCTCCGTAGACCCGCCCTCCTCCTCCTCCACACCCTCAGGCTGTGGAGGGGGAAATGCAGTTGGAGGCAGTGGAGGAGGAGCAGCGAGCAGAGGTCTGCGTAATGTTTACGCCGAGGTGCTCCACTTCCAGTCCATGTGCTCCTGCCTTTGGTACAAGAGTAGAGAAAAGCTGCAATATTCCATTCCCATGATCATCCCGCGTGACCTCTCCACCTCAGACACCTACATGGAGCAGGGCGAGGCGTTTTCCAACCCGCTGCACTCTAATGGCTGTGTGTGCAGCCTGCAGCGTCACTCGGGCATCAGCTCAGTGTCCACCGGCCTGCAGAGCATCAGCACGTACAGAAGACTCAATAAACGCAGGAGTTCCATCTAAACCAGGAGGACTTCATGCATTGAAAGTCAAGCTCTACCTTTGTCCACTTTGTGGAGAGGGAGGGCTTTGCTACTAATACTGTCAAACTAGAAGAGCTGTGGACATCAGGGGAACAAACCTCCAGTTCTTTAGAGACACAGTAGTCCCGATGTTTGTCCAGACTTCAGTCATGTGTTTGACTTCTTTTAGCTAAGCACAAACCATTTAGGACTAACATCACGATGACAAGCATCATCATCACTGGGAAATAGCACTAACAGTTGTTTGAAAACACATTCATTACACAAATTCTGAAACTGTTTTTTTTAGATGACAGTAAAAACTGTGTGGCTTTCTCAGCACCTATGAATTAAATATTATTATGAAAAATTAAATACAACTAGAAAAACAAAACTGAACATTATTATATTACAGTCCGTTGACAGATTTTAATTAAATATACAGCAAAAAGGGATAAACTTAAATCAGTTTGGGGTGTATTAAATGTATATAATGCCCCATTAATAAATGCTTTATAGTCTTATATTTACTTCACCCCCCCAAATGAAACTTTCCGAAAGAACTTTTTGCTTATAATAATACCAAATGTGTATATATTGGGACACTACCTGTAGGTGTTACTGAGGGAAAAACCTATTTTTTCAGTGAAAGTTTTCAAAAAATAAATGATCTCAGTGTCTTCTGTCCTGTGTGTCTGTAACTGAAGTTCAGGTTCAAGCCAAACTTTCTCATGTGCTTTATGTATTTTGCTTCCACTAGAAAAGCCACACTGCAGGCATTTCAATAACAGTCGTGACTGAGAATGAACAAGCAGGCACAGCTGAAGAATGGGACACTCATGGTTGCGGGGATCAGACCCGGTGACGGCGTCTCTAACCTCTAGGCCTCTCTGCTGCTCCTGTCAGACCTCACTGTATCTTGTACAAACTATTTCATAGCTTCTTTTTCTGTGCATCAAACAGTTTTATGTACTTGTTGCTTGTCATACAGCACAACTATATTCTAATCTGTTGACCTTAAAGCATGTAAACTCACTTGTACATAGTATAAAGTCATATCTTATTCACTGCTGCACCTTAGGAGATTATTGTACATGCTTTAGAACAGTGGAACACAGTCCACTATTTTTTAATGGAATCACCTTATGTTTTGTTATGTGAATGATATGTGCTAATTCATTATTTCTTTAGTTCTTAGTATGAGAACTTTCCATTAATACTGTGTTGTTGGTGATTCAGAATAATATCAGTACACCTCACTCATACTCTCATTGAGTATGCACCTCATGCACTTAGGGGCGTCTTTGCTCCAGCCCCAAAAACACACTTGATTCAGCCAACTGAGGTCTTTATTCAGTGTCTAGTTTTTGTCCACTAAAGACGTTTTCTTGTAAAGTCGTTATTTGATTTTTTTTGTTTGTTTTGTTTTCATTTACTACATCTCGGCTTGATCGTCATATAACATTCATATCTGTCACATTTTTTCTGTTCTTATAAACTGCAATATACCTGTTAATGTTGTTCTACATCACGCAATAACAAATAGACTGCCGTTGGCTGTGTGTGCGGTTAAACATTTAAAGTATGTTTATGTTATCATAATAAAATATTATTTAATTTAAGGTTTGAGTTTATTCATTGGAGTGTTGAATATTGATATGTAGGCTTGTTGTTCATGTGAAACATATGAGCATTTACATTTTCCCATTTGTGGTAATCACCAAGGCTTTTTCACTTTTACAACAGAAAGGGGCCCATATGAAAACGGAAACAGGTTTTACCACCCATCCACAATGGCTCGATTTTTGACTTGATTTTATGATGTCTCTTGTTCATATTCGATTATTAAACAGTTTATGTTGACTCATATCATATTTATTTAGGAGAAGATTAAATCATGGTAAATAAATGGTAATAAATGATGTCTTTGTTCTATTAAAATCTTCACAGCCCTCATGTTATGTATTCACATTTGCAGTTTAGTTGCAAAAAAGCATGATTTTTACAAAACGGTAAGAATAGGATCGGTGGTCACAGCATCTCATGTCTGATTGCACACATATAGTACTTATAATACACATATATTACCACATAGACCACTAGAGATACACTCTTGTATAGACTGTTTTGTATACAAATAATACAGTACAGTAATATACACTATAGCACACTAATCCCATTATATGTAAATCATAGCCTCATCATATAACCAAAAGTTAGGATGAGGTGGTGCAGTAGGTGACGAGGTAAAGTTATGATAGTCATGATATATGTACTATAAATTCCTCACTTCCATTCCCAACGAAAAAGTTTCCAGATGTTTAGCTGAGATTTCAATGTCCTTCATTACTTTTCATTCGTCATCATTCAGCTTGTGAGGCCTGACCTGCCTTACAGCATTCCTCTACAGCTCATTACATCACTTGTTGCTCTGATTTAACGAAACCTAGAACAAGTAAAATAATCATATAATTGATGTATTACAGGAATACCTGAAGCTGTTTTTAATGTGTTAACGACACAGGTTTATATTACAGACACTATATCCCATATAGTATGTAAATATTCCTTGTTATGTTACATATGTTGTCTCAACGTGGAGAAATGCTGCCACCTTTAACACAGACTCACAGCGATGGGCATCCAGTCACGTAAAACCTCCATCCTGTTTAGTTTTCTGCTAAAATATCCAATTTTGCAATGCAGCATCCAGTTTTGTTGTTTTCTTATAGGTTGTCAGCTCCTCTAATAATAAGAGGTAATATATTTATTCAAATTTAAATCAATACACTTTCTCTAACTCTAACAAAAGTGGGTTTCTTCGCCAGAACCTATCATACATGAGTGTGGATTCAAATTCCGGTCCATGGTTTGTCAGCCCTGCACATTACATACCCTCCACCCATCCTATATACATCATTGGGACACGCAAGTGACAGGTGTATCACATCACGTTTACAACAAAAACATCATTATGGTTGCAGGAAAATAATTTCCAGGGCAGAGGGTTGACCTGAATGATTCTGCAGAATGTGGTGGATTGTAAAAAGTGAGAGAGAGGTGTATCGAAGGGGACAAATTAGAGTGGATTGATTCTGCTCCCAAGTTTAATATTGACTATGGAGTTCCCCTGGGATGCATTCTTGACCCTTTTCTATTTCCCTCCTTACTACAGTGCATTCTTCACCTTATGAAGAAAGATTACTTGGATAATACATGTCAAATATCTGCTTTTTATTTTACTCTATGAGTAAAACTTTCCCAGTTGTTCTTACTGTACATAAAGTAGTAACATCAGCATTGTATTATTTGCTGAGTACAGTCATACTGAGCTAGACGGAGGCCTGCCACGCAAGAGCCACAACACCAGTCAGTCAACATGAGTTTTCCTGCCCAAAGACATCTAAATTATTAACATATGTCTTCTGCATTTTAGCCTGTGGAATGGCATTCAATTTCTCGACACTCTCTGTCTTGTTTAAAAAATATTGATAAGCAATTTCTTTTACATTTGTGTATGAGAACAAGCTACAGAAAATACCAGATAAATGCAGCAACTTATAGGTTCAAGGACACAAATGACATCTGACAGGCTGCAGTTCTTTATGGTTGATCAGCCAAGCATTACTAAAACAAATAAACCTTCAGTAGTCCTTATTAAAATACTTCTGCTTTGACTTCCATTAGCCCTAGAAAGTGGCAACGGCTTACTATGAATAGCAAACACAGACGTACTGTACTGGTTTTCTTTATTCAAGTGTTTTCCTCACTTAAAAGTGACATGAGTAGAAAGATTATATGCAATACCACTTTGGGCCAAATCCATGCAGACTAAATGTTTTCCAGTGTAATTAGATGACAATAGGATGTTTTTGCTCCATTATATCAGACTCAAAAAGCCGTCTCTATCAACTTGAAAGGACCATTTTTATAAATGCAAAATCTATTTGACACTAAGTGTTTTTCAACAGATTGGGTCATTGATTTTAAGAGTAGAAACTAAATAGTTTTTAATAGTGTTTCTAAGCTTTGACGGGTTAAAGTTGAAACACAATCATCAATCAACACACTCTTTAACACATCATAAACAAATACTTTTTTCAAAATATTTGATATTATACACTATCATTATTCCACAGAATAGCCTCCTTTTCATTCACACAAATAAATGATTTTCAATCTTTCCAGCCTCCACCTCTGACATGCAGTATTCAGTTCCTCTCCCATCTCACGTCTCTTGCATTGAATTAAGCTCGCTAGCTTTTCACAGGAAACTGAAAAATTTCCTTTCTGCCAGAACCTTTATCTCACAAACAGAGAATGTATTAATGGGCGCTCCACTCTGTGCCATTTTCTTTTTATGTGCTGGAACCATGTCTCCTGAATAAAGAAACAAGATGTTTTGTGCTGCTAACTGGCTTGTCAAAATTACAAACCACACACTTTTTTGTATTGTTCTTCCAGTCTCTTATTATTTGATCTCCTAGCACCTGCAGACATTTTATTTGCTTTCTTGTGATTGTCTATAAATAAACACATAAATTTCACACTAAATGTTAGTAGCCTCTGAATATGCACATCTATGACATGGAAATAATTTGAAGAAATATTTAATATTTTAGGAAATGCCTGAGTTTGCTTTGTTTTTAAGCATTTGATGTATATACTGATAATACTCTCAGAATGAATCAGCCTGTGTGTTAATAATAATGAATACTTTATTGATCCCCTTGGGGAAATTGTTGTTTGGACAGCTGCTAGACCTGTGTCAGTGCTACAGGGTATCGGTGTCTTGTCCAAGGACACCTCGACATGTAACCTGGTGGGACTGGGAATAGAACTCCGCACCCTTGGGTTTGAAGGCGACTGCTCTACCCACTGAGCTATCATGCCGCCCAAGTGCCGCCGTGTTGGAGAATTATCTAGCCAAGTAAGCACATGACCCACTTGGGTTGTAATGTTTATTAATAATAAATAATGAATGAAAAGTGGCTAGGATAACAGGTGGGTGGATGAATAATTAATAAACATTACAGTCAAAATGAGACGCTAATCGTACTTTTGTTTGACTTTATGAAAGTGTAGCCAACAACTGGTTAGTTTAGCTCCGAAGACAGGAAATGAAAAACAGCTATGTCTGAAAGTAATAAAATCTGCTAGTTAACAGGCAGGCAGAGTTGGTCATCTTTGAAGAGCTGAGCCATTCTGGCTCCCTCTACGCTAAGCTAACCACGTAAGAAACCAAATAAGCATTCTACAGTATTTACCCAAGTGAACTCCATCACTATAGCACAGTGATTAGAGACATGCATTTCCACTGAAATCAGAAAAACTGATTTTGTTTCGCTTAATTTCTCACCTGAATAATCTGAATATACTGGTTCAAAGTATTTCTAAGGTGTTTTTTAAAACTGTTTTAAGAAGAAAATAGCTTCTAACAACAGGGATTCTGGCCAGAGTCTCATCTTACATGATGGTCTGACATTAGCCGAGTTACATAACTGTTACCTCCAGCGCTGCTGCCTCTGACTCTGGTACAATCTTCCCCTCCTCCCCTCCAATCTCCCCTGTAATCATTCTGCTCGCATGGCTTCCGACACAAGCCCAGCTTTGTACACAAACAAGCTGTGGGTACTTGCTGAGATGTTCTTCTGTTCGGTTGATGCCATTAGCTGAGAGGAGGAAAAGGATTTTATCATATCAAATTCAGGATCAGGACAGGAGCGAGGGTGACTCACTAGTCTTCAGGATGAAGCTCTCGCTAGCAGCCAAATAACTTGGATTAGCATAAAGGCAGGAAACTGAGGGAAGCAGCTGGCCTGGCTTCATCTGAGCGTAACAACCGTTAGCTCAGTGGGTTAAGCGTCAGACTGGAATGCAGAAGGTTGCAGGTTTGAAACCCATTCAGGCTCATAGTCCATCCCCTACCAGGTCTGTAGATCTAAGCGGCCATTAAAAGAATCAAAAGCTTGAAAGCAAAATAAAACATTGTCCTCTCATTTTAGACAGAAATTTGTCAAATAAAACGTTTTGTCTTAGTCCCAGCTGTTTTATTTTGAGGAAGTCACAAATCAGAAGGTTTGGAAACCATGTTTCATATGCTTTGAACAGTTCAGTGACACAAACATTAAAATGCTAAACTAGGAAATGTTAACCAGCA